>CM052705.1:0-78281 GCA_028551405.1 Uromys caudimaculatus
TTCTCCCTTGCAACTCTGCCCTGCCCTGTTCTCAGTCATTGGTCACTGGTATCTTCATTGATCGATCAAGAACCAATTGGGGAACAGGACCTTAGCATCAGAACCAACCTTTACATCTCACCTTTCTGTCCAATAAAATATATATTTAAAAAACCCTCTCCTCCTAGACATAAATTGAACAAAACCATAACAATATGTAAATTACGAAGTATGATATACAGTTAACATCCAGTCCATCATATTTGCCAATCAGATGAAGTACTCTACCCTCACCTCTAACTTGAAGAATCATGATTCAGTCCCTGGATTATGCTTAGATTTCAGCATGTAACACCATCTGAAAACCATGTCTTCCACTCCATAACCTCTCTCAGTGTTAAACAACTTGAGTTTGATTATGAGACTATAACTAGTCTTCAAACCCATCAGAAATCTGAGAACGACTTAAATGTTACCTGGATACATAGGAAGTGCCAAACACAGCTTCTCAAACTTAAACAGCTACAGAGACAGATGACTTCCTGGACAGCCCCCTAATTCCTTATAATGTTGGAGCACCTGTCTTCAGCCTTTGGCCCAGGATCATCTGACAGACCTTTGCAAAGCAGGATTATGAAGGGCTGTTTACCCTGTCTTGGCAGAGCTATCAGTCGACTATTACACATAGTGTGTCCTTTTCCTGGACAGTATTTTGTCTGCAGATGAAATAGGCAATTTCTGCCCCATGGTTACCTTGCCACGATAAGCAACGGTGCATGGAGGTGAAGATGCTCAGTTTCTTCTTTGAAGGAGAATGGGGAAACTGTCTGGAGCAGACGTGTCTCATTGTCAAATAATTAAATAACATTAAATGTCACATTCTGTGGATTTCTGATGTTTTTGAAGACTATCTATCTATGTGAAGTATCTTGAACTGTTAAACCTTAACTACTCTTAGCCAGTTCTATTTGATTAAATTGAAGGTACTTTATTATAATTAAATCAGAATTTAACATAACCATGAGTTGCTGTCTGGCCCTTAACGTCTTTTACTTAATCATCTTAAACAGTTTGTAAAGGAACTATTAGAAGGACTGGGTCTAAGCCTCGTATTTTAAATGAGTTGCACAGGCACAATGCCTATCTAATAGTACCAATATTAATCTTAAATTTTGTATCAATATAAGAAATTCACACCAACGAAAACCTTAAATCTGTATCAATATAAATTCTGTACCAAGATTTCTATCAATTAATATTATGGCTACACAATGCTTTGTTTAAGGATAAAATTTAGTAATCCATCCTATTTCCTCCCTGTTCAAAGTTATGACCATTTCCAAATTATCCCTTAAATGACAACTTACCTATAATTTGTTAAATAACCATTACCAGACACCCAAACCCAGGGACTTGGGCTACTTCCTGCTGAATATGGGTGACAAGAAATTCTCTAAAGGAGTGGGGAGGGGTTGGAAAATTAGAACTGGTTAGACTTAAGAAAGCTAGTTTTAGCATCTGTTATCCAGGCTCTACATATTTGGAAGGCTCAGAGCTTGACTGAAGTTCTGACCGGGTCTGTGTGAGAGGTTGGATGAAGCAACGTGACCTGGAATCCATGACAATCCCCAAATCTGTTTTGGGCAGCAACTAGAACCAGAAGAACAAGAAGGTCAGCTCATCATTTCTGAGGATGAATCTCACCAAAAGTTGTACATTCTGAAATATATGAATCTCACAACAGTCTCAGTACCATTAAGATATTTGTATGGATTGTGCAGGGTGCACAGATCAGTTAAGGATGAAATTCTGCTCCTTGTTTGAGCAGGTGAAAGACAGCTGTCTTTTTAAAAAAGATTTATTTATTTTATTTATATGAGTACAGTGTAACTGTCTTCAGACACACCAGAAAATGGCATCAGATCCATTACAGAAGGTTGTGAGCCACCATGTGGTTGCTGGGAATTGAACTCAGGACCTCTAGAATAGCAGTCAGTGCTCTTAACCACTGAGCCATATCTCCAGCCCCACAGCTGTCCTTTTTATGAGTTAGTTTTATCAATAACCAATTGCAATGAGTCTTCGTTTATGCCATTTGTAAGATGGCACAATGAATCTTTACCTACCCTGCTTGATTTTCTCTGACTTTAATAGTTCTTCAGGAGTCCCTTCCTGTCATATCCATATCACTCTGAAAAAGGTCCAGAGCCTATTCTCCTTTCCTGTCAACACAAATGCAGCACCTTTCTCTCAAAATAGCATGTCACTGGTCCAGTAACTGGAAGTCAATAAATGTTTAGTTTGACTTCTTCCCAAAGGAATTTTAATGTAACCACCAAACTAAAAATCACACTTATTTTGGTAAATAAAACAATGTGAAGCAAATAAAGCAATCTAAACAAATATTAACCAATGAGACAGTGCTTCTGCTATCTCTTGCCCCAGCGACCTTCATGAAATCAAGGCCTAAATTTCTACTGTCTGAGATAGGCTAGGTGATCTACCCCCTGCCTTCAATCTAATTTTTTAAGATCAAATTTCTTAATATTTTATTATCTATGTCTACTTACTGTATTAGCCTATTTCTGGGCTCCATTTGTCATACTAGGCAAAGAAATCCCACAAGTATACCATGTTCAAAGATCTCGAGAAATTGTTCTGGCAAGACTTTTACATATTTTTTTTTTTTTGGAGACAAGTTTTCTCTGTATAGCCCTGGCTGTCCTGGAACTCACTCTGTAGACCAGGCTGGCCTCAGACTCAGAAATCCGCCTGCCTCTGCCTCCCAGGTGCTGGAATTAAAGGCGTGTGCCACCACTGCCAGGCAACTTTTACATATCTTTAAGGCATTTGTTCATTTATTCTCTCTAACTTCTCTCTTCTGTGGAGCTTAATATTTGCTGTGTCTACCACCTGTCTCTATGCCTCTCATCTTAAGCTCTTTGTATCAGTTCTGAACCTCAGGAAGAAATCGCCATGCGGCTCCGGCAAAATCTGTATTTCCTTCTATCATTAAAAACAATTAAATCAAATTTTAAAGTCTGTCCTTTGATTATCTGCTTGTAGGAAGCAGGCAGCTTTTATTGTTTGTCTGTCACTGCCTTAGAACAGCTGGCCTGTTCCTTTGCATAGCAGAGGCTCCCAGTGTCTCTGAGCCGAGGCTCTCCCTGGGTTCCTTTGTTCAAGTTTCTAGTGCTGGGGCCATGCGACTTGCTCTGCACTGCTGGAAAGCCAGTTCTCCCCCGTTAAACTGTATCATTGTCTGTATACAATCCGAGAATTCCTCAATCAATAGTGAATTCTTGCCTTCCATGTCGCATGCCATCTGTAGCACTTAGTTTTTGCTATCCTGCTTTAAGCTCCAGGAGGACTATGCTACCAGCCCCCAACCAGGTTCCTTTGGATCCACGGATAAAAAACAACAAACATACAGGCCAGGTAATCTTAAAATGCCTTTGCTAACTCAATGACTGGGCTCTTCTCAACCTCCCCTGGTTCCCCAGGCATAATTGGGTAGAGTGGCCATCGGCCACTCCAACCAAAAGCTCACATGGCTGGTTGGTTCTATCTCCTGCTGCTACTCTCTCCTTTCTCTTCCCCAGTTCTCCAGATTCTCTGTGCATCCTCCCTCTAAGTGTCCTGCTACGGCCTCAGATATTGGTCGCTGGCATCTTTATTGATCAATCAAGAACTAATTGGGGAACAGGACCTTAGCATCAGAACCAACCTCTACAGGAAGGGACTCTGAAGCTGTGTCTTGAGAAACTAGAAAATTTTCCTCTGAAAATACACACATGTAGAAAATTTTAATCCCAATCTGGGGTTTCTACCCCATCTATCATTCACTTCCTAGATAAAAGCTGCACACAACCATATACAATAAGCCTTAAGTGGCACAAGAACTGGACAGATGTCTACCCTCTATGCTATTAGAACCTATTTTTCTATCGATAACCTTGAGTTGTTACTCAGTATGTTCCATCTGGGCTGCTCTTAACTCCAATTGGCCAGTCCTCAGGGCCACGTTCTCATGACTCGCCTACCCCATGGCGGCTTCTCTCTCCTCCTTCCCCCGCTTCTCCTCTTCCCCATGGTTTTCCTGACCCTCCAGGCCTGGGAACCCTAAAACCTGCCTATGTCTCTTCTTCCCAGCTATTGGCTGTTGGCATCTTCATTCACCAATCAGAAATAACTTGGGGTCAAGGTCATCTAATGTCACTTGGGTCTATGTGCAGACTCTCTTGACTCTGAGGCAAATAGATCTTGAGGAACCAGTACTAGCATTAGAATACAATCAGCATCAGGCAAACCAACCACACACACACACACACACACACACACACCCAGTCACACACAGTCACATATGCTCACACCCACACACCACACACACATATTCACACATACTTACGCACACACTCACGCACACGGTACAGCTCAGCCCCAACCTTTCCACACTCCCTGGCTTCAGCCTTGCAGGTACTTTTCTGTTTCTTACTTTCTGGATGTTACAGAAAATGGTGGCTAAGAACTAGAAAGCAACGCATTTGCAAGTCAATGGGCAAAGATCTATCTATCTATCTATCTATCTATCTATCTATCTATCTATCTATCATGTGGAGGTCAAAGGACAACTTGACAACTTAATCAGATTCAGTTTTCTCCTTCTACTTTGTGGATCCTAGGTTCAAACTCAGTTGTCAAGCTCCTTACTTGCTAAAAAAATGTTTCAGAAGAGAAGAGAAGGCCAGTTTTTTGTTTTTTGTTTTTGTTTTTTAAAGTCTCTTTGTTGGGCATGGCATAGCATGCCTTTAATTCCAGCATTCTGGAGACGGAAGCAGGTGGATTTCTGGGAGTGCCAGGCCAGGCCAGACCAGGGCAGGCCTGCTTGATCTATATAACTAGTTCCAGGCCAGCCAGGGCTACACAGTGAGTGTGAGGGTTTATGCAGTGGAGTACTTTGGCAGATCGGAGCCAGGGAATGCTGCAGAGATCACCCCATACAATAGATCTCATGCAAGATGAGAAAGGCCATATCAGAGTGGGGACAAGAAAGAGAGAGATACAGAGAGACAGAGAGAGACAGGGACACAGAGATAGATACACAGGGAGAAACAGAGAGACAAAGAGAGAGAGAAAATAAGAGAACAAGAGACGGGGAGATCGACAGAGCGAGAGGGCTGTCTGTGATGGCCAGGGCCTTTTAAAGCATTTGGCGGCTGGTGATGATGTAGTTGCTAGCGCTGAGTCGCTGAAGGCAGGCCGAGAGAGCACCTGGTTTCTAACATTTCCCTCTTTTGTTTTTTTATAACAGGTGAAGATATAGGAAGGGGTGATTGGTGAGGCAAGAATGGGGCTCCATATTCTTTAGTCTGCTTCCTGATGTCTGGGTTCCTTGACATCTCTGGGGACCTAAGAAAGCTGTGATGCTAGCCAAGACCTGAAAGAGGGCGCTGTTGTACTTACTGTCCAGGTCTGCAGGACCTTCTAGGGCCGGGTACACACAGGCAGGGCTAGCTGCTTTGAACCTGTCCAGGATGCAGATTTTGAAGGAGCACCTGGACCTGGCAGGTTGATATATATTAGGGGCAGAAGATAAAAGAAGATAAAGTTAAGTAGTTTAGGGGGAATTCCCCCCCTCCTTAGGTGTACATTTGAAACCTTTAGGCCCATAGTTCTGGTAGCTGAGGGAGGGGAGTCCCAAGACCAGAGGAAAGGCGGGTGGTGGTAGAGGTTTGTGGAGATCCAACCCTCAGAAATAATTGGAATGGCAGGTGGGGAAACAGGTTGTTGACTGACGGTACTTATCTGGAGTCCATTTGACTCGTAAGAGGTGGATTCAAGTTGATTTCCTAAAGCAACAAGAATTTTTTAAGTATACAAAAAAAGCTAAGTTTTAAATATGTTAGCATTACCACTGTTGGTAATGTGTACTGAAATCTGCATTGTAGAAAAGGCAGTAGAGTCATGCCTTTGAGTCATAGGACAAGTTTGGAGACCCAAAGTGATTTTGGATTAAAGGCATGAACTCTCTTTTCTCAATCCAGACGTCTGAGTGTATGGACAGATATTTTTAGCACAATGAGGAACACTTTACGTCTATTCTTAGAAGACAACCAAAAGAAAGTTAAAATCTCGAGTTTGTTGCCTATGATAGCAGTTGGTGCTTACCAGAGCTAGGCTAATGGCTTATCAGAACCTCACTGATGAATGTTAAAGCTTGGAACTTTTGACGTCTTAACATAGCAATAGCACAGAGAGGGGAAGAGACCTGAAACCGTTCTCATTTTTATGTATATCTTAAGTCACTTTCTTATACCTTTATAAATTGCATTTACAGGGGGCTGGAGAGATGGTTCAGTGGTTAAGAGCACTGACTGCTCTTCCAGAGGTCCTAAGTTCAATTGCCAGCAACCACATGGTGGCTCACAACCATCAGTAATGGGATCTGATGCCCTTTTCTGATGTGTCTGAAGACAGAGACAGTGTACTCATATAAATAAAATAAATAAATAAAAATACACACTCTAAAACACCCTCCTTTACCCTAAAACGTTTCCTAAGATCCTTACAAATTAAGCTTTCAAATCCTCAGACTTTATATAAACTCCCCTCACCCTATAATTTACAGTGAGACACAGGTGCAGTCATTGTAAAGTGACTTCCTTTAAATAAAGGAACAATAAAAAGTTCCATTGAAATCTGTTTTGTGAGTTTGTCTATTTTTAGAGTCTGGTAAACTGTGTGTAGACTGAGTAGTAGCTCTCGGAAAGTGTGGCCTGCAGCCTGATTTTTACACAGAAAGACAACTGAGGAGGCAGCTGAGGCCTTGGCTGCTGCTGTCACACTGACAAAGCTGTCACTAGACCAATGTCAACAGCATCAGTCCAAGAAGGATACATTTCACCTGAGTGAGCAAGAAGTACAGGGTAGCGGCTTCAGAATCTATTAAAAATGGCAGATATTAACTTGCTACCTGGACAGTCACCCTAGGTTCCTCTATGATCCTTGAGAGCAGAGATCCCAGGGTAGAAGTCTTTGGTCGCCAGGCCCAGAAGTCTAATAGTCTTTCCTGTGGAGCAAGAACTTGGGACAAGCCTATCTTGTTTGGGCAATGTGGGACAATCAACTCCCCAGTGTCCTGCTGGTCCACAGTTTAGTCAGGCAGCAGGCAAGACAAAGGATAGTTTTTCACCCTGGGATTGTCTTTGCTACATTTAAAGCAAGCTCCTGGAGGAGTTCTTCTGTGTCCACCACCCTCTGGGGAAGAGACTGGGGTGCTGTCAGGAGCTGGTACTTCTCTTTGTATTATGGAAAACTTTTGTCATTCAATATTTTAAATGCCATATCCAGCAGCTCTTTGAAGAGGTTGAGTACTATTGTCTATTAAGTATATCTAAACTAGACAAACTCTGCTTGGTTCTGGTTACTTATTTTAGGTTTAGCTTTGGAAATACACAGAAAGCTAAATAAAGCTTATTCCTGTAATTAATTGCATTAGTCTGGATACATTAAATTTTTTGATCATTTTAACTTGCATGTCCTAATTCTCCTTAACAGTTTACAACAATTTTTGAATTGAAGCTCTTCTAGTATCAAAATAAAACTTTTAATCAAGAATGCAGTCCAAAGCGAGACTGACAGTGTACGGATCCTTTTATAGGGCATCATTATAGCATATTGCAGGCTTTTGTGTGGCTCAGTTTATCCGAATGGCCAAAGCTTAAGGCAAGCAAACACAAAGATGGTGGACAAACATTGCTGTGAACCTGTGCAGACCTTAGGAGTGTATGAATCTGAAATATCAAATATACCTCATTTATCAAACATATGTTGTTACTTATATAATTTTTCTGGCAGCTTGGTGTTGAAAGTTAGCAAAGGCATAAATAGTTAGACACACATCTTAACCAGCTGTGATGATTTGAATATGCTTGGCCCAGGGAGTGGCACCATTAGGGGGTGTGGCTTTGTTGGAGTAGGTATGGCCTTGTTGGAGTGGGCGTGTCACCTTGGGCATAGGCTTTAATACCCTCATCCTAGCTGCCTGGAAGTCAGTATTCTGCTAGCAGCCTTCAGACGAAGATGTAGAACTCTCAGCTCCTCCTTCATCATGTCTGCCTGGATGCTGCCATGTTTCCCACCTTGATGATAATGGACTGAACCTCTGAATCTGTAAGCCAGCCCAACTAAATGTTTCTTATAAGAGTTGCCTTGGTCGTGGTGTCTGTTCACAAAAGTAAAACCCTAACTAAGACACCAGCTTTTGATAATCCAAATAGACCTTTATAACTTTAAATTTTTTATCACCATATACAGTATATTCTAAACCAGAGTTGAATTGCATGTACAGATGTTAAGTTACATGGCATTTATTCTTTAACCCTAGTAAAGATGGCTACCAGCCATGTGGCTGCTTACATCCTGATGAGGTCATCAGCCAAGATGGAGGAGAGCCACATGATTGCTCTATTTTCTGTGTGTGTGTGTGTGTGTGTGTGTGTGTGTGTGTGTGTGTGTATGTGTATGTGTGCATGTATACATATATGTCTATATGGAATATTTTTGTGCTATTATTATTAGGATCTATAATATATATTATAGGATCTATAATAATATTATTATGTAATATATAGTATAATACTGTAAGTGTAATAAATATATAATATATATTAAATGAATGAAAACTGAATCCAAGTTACATATACATACATATAGTGTTGAATCCAAGCTATATGCATATATACACAGAGCTGAACTCAAGTTACACACACACACACACACATACACATTCTAAATAAGAGTTGAATCATATATCTATATCTCTCTTTATATATGTATATTCATGTATAGATTTTAATTACAGGCCTTTAGTTATAAGTTTGAAGCCAAATTTTGTTACAAATTTTATAGATTTTTAAACCATACCCAATGAGTTTACAAATTCTCAGCAAGAGTTTACAGCAGACTCTTAAGAGATTTTTTGAGGGCAGAGCACAGAGAAATTATACAGATAAAAGATTTTTTAAAAAGATTTATTTATTTATTTCATGTGTATGATTACACAGTAGCTGTCTTCAGACACACCAGAAGAGGAAATTGGACTCCATTATAGATGGTTGTGAGCCACCATGTGGTTGCTGGGAATTGAACTCAGGTCCTCTGGAAGAGCAGTAAGTGCTCTCAACCGCTGAGCCATCTCTCCAACCCGAGATAAAAGATTTTTAAGAGTAGAAAGTGTTGTGGTAGAATCGCGGCTTGCATCCGGACAGACCACACCTGGCAATACAGTTCCCCGTGGAGTTTCTTGTGGGGGAAGAGGGCAAAAGTGGCGACGAAGACGAAAGGGCAACAGAGAGAGAGAGGGGTCCGAGGGGTCCGAGGGGTCCGAGGGGTCTGCCTTTTATTTGGATTGTGGCACAGCCGCTTGGGCGCAGGTAAAGGTGGGAGGTGAGCCAAGTGGATTCTGGGAATGTATGACGGTTGCCGTGGCAACATATGCGCCGGTCCCTGTTGCCTATGTGTGACGTCACTGGGTTCGGAGACTATCTGCCGCGCCAGTTCCTGATACCAACAGAAAGTAGGGGCTGGACCTAGGCCTCCTCCACATTTGTAGCAGATGTGCAGCTTGTTCTGGGAATAAACAAAAGAAACTTATTCTAAAGACTACCATTTCGTTTTCAGACTCTATTTAATCATAGGGAGAAACTAAATTCAAGGTCCCAGGCCCTAGGGGATCTGAGGATGTCCCTATAGCTGAACAACTTCTGTTGTAACAGTTGTCTGAGTCCAGGCATCTCAGGGACAACTTGTAAGGTGACAGCTGTCTGAATCCAGTCATCTCAGGGACAACGTCTCCATCTTGCTGGCAGGGTTAGACAAGTTCATTTCACAGGCCTAGCATGGAACACCTACCCCACTTCTCCAAATGTTTTCTTAATTGTCTGTTAACCGGTAGAGAATATAGAAATTGTTGTTATCTGAACCAAGGTGCATAAGCTGTAAAAACACATAACCAATTGCCTGCTATGCCCTAATTAAGTACATGCTGCGGCTGACCTGCTCCTTTGTCCCCTTATCACCTGAGCTCCGGACCTGTTGTCCAGAAGAGTGAATTAAGGACTTTGAAGCCAGGTGCCCTTGAAGGCCGTCTCCAACGAATACTGCCTTGCTTAACCCATGATGTCAACACACACTTGGATAACACCACAGCTCCCTCAGCTTCCCCTCCCCTCTGTGTTCCCATCCTTTAAAAGTGTTGTGCAGTCTCCCTCCAGGGATGAGTTCAGATCCCGAGCTGGCCACCTCCCTGAGCGCTCAGAAAATAAAGCTTTCCTTTTTAAGCTCCCATATCTGAAACGATTTTTCTATTTCCACTCTGAACCCAACACTTGGTCCCCTAACAATTGGAGTGGGGCTGCTTCTGTTTCTGTTGCCTGCCTTTGGATAGCCTTCTCCTACTGGGCTGCCTTCTCTGGTCTCAGTGGGAGAGGACGCTCTTAGTCCTGCTGCAACTTGTGGTGCCTGGGCAGGTTGGTACCCATGGGGAGCTTCCCCTTCTCTGAGGAGGAGGGAGTAAGGAGGGAGGGGAGGAGGAGAGAGGCTGTTTGGGTTGATAAAGTGAATGAATAAACTGATTAATAAAACCAAGAGTGGGAACTAGAGAAAGCACAGGGGTGGAGCAAGTTTACATTATAAGAAATTTAGGGATCTTTTGTCTGCAGTAGCTGTCGTTATGATCTGTGAGAATTTGGAAACCAAGTTCACCAGGGTTTTGGCCATTGATCTAAACCGAGGGCAAGCTGTAGTAATGAAATCTGAGTGTGTGGAGGGAGAGAGCGAGTCACAAAATGGAACACTGCACGGGTGTGCTCCTGTAAGCTCCAAGAGGTAGAGATAAAGCTGCAGCGCTGTAGTCTGAAGCCAGAGAGAGCAGAAGGGAGATGGCCACGTGGGTGCTGGTGGCCAGAGGCACAGCAGGAGTCAAACTCACAAACAAATGATCCGGATGTACTTTAGGCAGATTAGATCAGCAGCTTGGCTCACTGCAGGGGAGAGCAGGGGTGTGTGTGTGTGTGTGTGTGTGTGTGTGTGTGTGTGTGTGTGTGTGTGTGTGTGTGTGTGATTGTGTGTGTGTTGGAGAAGAGAAAAAGACACAAGGAGCAGGGAATCCTTTTCCATCCTGTGCCATTCTGCCCAAATGCCACCGCCACATTTGGATTGCTTGTCTGAGGGATATTGAGACCATATTTGACTGTAGAGGTGGATACGTTTAGAGCTAGGTGGAGAGGTCAGAGGTTCTCCAAGAAGCATCCCTAAAGGTGGAGTGAGGAGGTACAGATGACACAGTTCCCATTGTAAGACTCTGGATAGCCTTCACTTACTGGAGACCCCCGAGTGAACACATGGAGTCGGGGATTGAGGCAAAATGCAAGAGGAATTTATTAATTCAGCATGCTGAGGTTGCTGCATATCAAGACGGGAGAGCAACCACACGGCGCCCATTCAGGGGCCTTATATACAGATTTTAGAGCAGCAGCCATTAGGCACAATGTGATTGGCAGAACAGTGTGACTTTTAAACTGATTGGTCTTTAGGGAATAAGGTAGCAGGGGCTTAATCAGCCCCTCCCTTCCAGCCTAGGTGCTCTCTAACCTGTTTCTCCCAGGAGGGAAGGGGTGCCCATGTGCTCGGAGTGGGGAGGGGACCCTGGTGGAATATCTCAAAGTTCCCGAGCTGACCTCTCATTCCCCCCTTTTTCTAGTGCATGCTTCAATCTTGAAGCTATTGTTGATAGCTATAATATCATTAACTGTACTGCACCTATTCGTTCTTTAACAAAAACAGCCAAGTGGTTCAAAATATAGAGGCCAAAAGTCAACAGTAGCAGGAGAACAACAATTAAGGTCTTAACAAGGTAGATATGAGGGTGGTTAACTAAGAGGTTAAACCAAGACTTGAACCAGCCCTGACTCTGTTCCCCCTCTCTCTTCCACTTGGCTAACTCTTTTCTCACCTTGGCCACTGAATCTTTAACAACCCCAGAATGATCTATATAAGAGCAACACTTTTCGCTAAGGCAGCACATAGCCCTCCTTGCTGGATGAAAAGTTAAGTCTAATCTCCTCCTATTCTGTAGGACTACTTCTGATAACGAAGTCAGTGATTCTTTAAGATGACTGATGGAAGCTTCTATTCTCTCTATATCTAAATCAATGGCCCTCAGACTGTCATAATTTTCCCTTTGTAAGACCAAAATGGAGGTCCTGGTGGCTGCCCCAGTCACCCCCAACCACAACAGAAGGGAGACAGTGAGTGCTGTACCACAAATAGTCATGATCAAGGTTGAGTGATCTTGAGCTTGAGCAGATTGTCCATCTTCTGTGCTGTCCAGCGGGGGTCTCTGGGGAGCGGGGCATCTGCAGGTTTCACACGGGAAGCCTGCACCCAGGCCTCAATACCGTCTACCTTGAGGACTATGGGAGTACTTAGCAGCACCAGGAAGGGTCTTTCATCTGGGTTCCAGCGACTGTGTCCGATGCCTCTTTACATAGATCCTGTCACCAGTCTGGAAGCGGTGAGGGGTCTCTGGCATCCTTGGAGCATTTAAGGCAGACAGTTTGGGCCAAATCTCATGTGTGTGATACCTCCTGGGAGGGCCCAGTGGACACCAAGGGAGTTGGGGTACCACACAGGATCTCAAAAGGAGTCAGGTTAAAATGGTAGGGGGTGTTCCAAGTTCCGAACAGGGCCAAGGGGAGGGGCACCACCCAGTCCCAGCCAGCCTCCAAGGTCAATGTAGGTAAGGTCTCTTTTTTGGGGGGGAGGGGTTCTATTCATTCTCTCTACCTGCCCTGAGCTTTAGGAACAGTACTCACAATGAAGTTTCCAATCTGTTCCCTTTTTTTTTTTACTTTTTACTTTTTTTTTTTTTACTTTTTTTACTTTTGCCAACCCCTGGCTTACCTGAGAGACAAAAACAGAACCATTGTCTTATCCACTTGCCTTGGGCACTCCAAACCTCAGGGAAATTTTCTCTAATATCTTCTTGGATACCATGGCAGCTGCTTCCTGCTTGGTGGGGAATGCCTCAGCCCATCCAGAGAAAGTAGCTATGAACACCTGAAGGTATTTGTAACCACATTTTCCTGGCTTAACTTCTGTAAAATCCACCTCTCAATATACTCTAGGCTGTTCTCCCCTAGGTCTTTTGCCCTGTTTATTCTTGGCTGCATAAACATTCACTTGCTGGCATACCTTACACTGTCCTACTATCTTTCTGGCCTGGAACCTGAGTCTTATTATATATACTCTAGGTCCCTTAACTGCTTAGACAAGCTTTTTATCCCATAAACGAGTCCATCTGTGCATTTTGCCTAGTAAGTCTTTTGCTTGCTTTCTGGGGAGCATAGTTTTCTTTCTTGTGTGTGCCATTTCCCTTCCTTCTCTAGGTGATAGTTGGTAGGGTGGCTAGCAATCTGAGTCCTTTCTTCTTCAGTGTATTCTAAATGAGGCCGTCCCTTAGTCCAGTCCCATTTCCCAGCAGGTGTTTCTTGTAGGCCCATCACCACAATAGGCTCCTGCATTGCCACTTCTCGAGCCACTAGATCTGCCTGGTTATTGCCCTGGGCCACTGACTTTCTTCCTTCCTGATGTCCTGGGCATGAATAATACTCAGTTACTGGCTTCATTGGGGCATCCAAGAGATCCAGGATTTCTTGTTTGTTTCTCCTGGTGTGAGCAGTCCTCTCTCTTAGCATATAGCTCTGTGGATGTGGGATGTGGCAAAGGCGTACCTGCTATCTGTGTAGATGTTGATTTTTTTTGTAGGCTCCTAGTTCTAAGGCCTTGGTGGGGGCAATTAGCTCCATTTCCTGCATCGACGTGTCAGGGGTAGAGGCATCAGAAGGGGGGGGGGTAGAGGTTCTGCCAGATGACGTTGTGCTGTCCACCACAGCAGCACCTGCTTGTCTCTTACTTTCATGGAGAAAACTGCTCCCTTCTGTAAACCAAGTAGCCTCTGCTTCTGGCAGGGGTCATTCGGAGAGGTCTCTCCTTTAGGGCCAGTTAATTGCGGCCTGTCGGGCAGGAAATGTATCTGGGCCCCATTTTGGAGAATATGTCTTGCCCCAACAGAGGGTAGGGACAGTCTGGGGTAACCTTAAATGAATGGGATACCTGGCCCATCCATCCCTAGGTTCACTGTTCTTCAGGTAGTCCATGAATACATTTTGGTGCCAACGGCTTCTTGGACCCAAGATCTTTTCTTGAAAACGGGGCCATCGGCTTGGAGGACCGAGTGTTGAGCCCCTGTGTCCACCAAGAATTGAGTGAGTTTCCCTTCCACTCTCAGAGTTACCCTGGGTTCGGGGAGGGGGTTCGAACCCCATCTCCCCTAATCACTGTCTTCACTCAGGGCTAACATATTTTGCCGCTTGGGGGCGCTTTTCCCAAGGCCAGGGATTTCTGCTCCCAGTTTCCATTAGGACACTCTCAGGCCCAATGTCCTTTCTCTCTTTGCCCACTGGTCCTTTTTCTGTCTCTCTTCTCTGCTTCCCTAACTACGGTAGCCAGGACTTCCTGAATATTCTTTCCCTGTCACTTTTCTTTCTTTTTCTTTCTCTGCTCCTTTTCCTCCTCTATCTCCCTGTTATGGTAGACTTTCTCAGCAACCTGCACTAACTCCCTCAATGGCCTATCCAGTCTTTCTAGCCTTTGAGCTTTTTCCTGTTATCTCTATTAGCCTGGTCTATAAAAGCTAATGTCACAGTAGCTTTGTCCTCCTTGCTGCTGAGGTCATAGGGTGTATATTGGCGGAATGCCTCTATGAGCCACTCTAGAAAGGCTGCAGGTGACTCATCCCTGCTTATCCTCACATACCTTGGTCAGATTTGTGGGTCATCAAGCGGCCCCCTTGAGCCCTGCCAATAGAGTCTGGTTGTGGACTTTCAGGTGCCCCTTACCTTCTGCCATAGTCAGGGAAAGCCCGCTGTTGATGACAGCCTGGTCAATCAATGTGTCTGAGGGGACATTCTTTCTAACTTCATCCTAGGTGGACTGATGAGTAAATAAGACAGTTTTAAAGGATGAATTGGCCGCTTGGAAAGGGAGCTGGGATCTCCTCCCGCTCCTCCCTCCGGTTAAGGGGGGTAGGGCCATAGAGGCCAGGGTAAGGGGATATGGAGGAGGAGGGTTTTGGAGTAACAGGTCCACTGTTGAAGGGTCTTAGAGGATCCATTTCTTCTCTTCATGGCCAGAACCTGTGAGACGGGTCTTGAGGGAAAGAAAGGATGTTGGTGGGAGCCTCCACTAGATTCTCTCCCTCCTAGTTTTCTCCTCTTTCCCTAACTTTCTTCCAGTGGTTAACTAAGATGTTTAATGGGTAAATTCAGTCTGTCCGATGTCCAAAAAGAAAATAAAAAACCGTCGTCAATCAGTTTAAGTCTAGAGGAAAGCAACACACAGACAGTTCGACCCTGCCACGGGTGGGCATCTAGGTCCAAGAACACAAAGAGAGACAACCAACAAACAGTTCACCCCTTCCAGGGACACAGAACAGACTTTCTCAGCCAGCTCCAGATGTGCTGGGTTAAACCAGGTGACCCTGCCGAATGCATCATCAGAAGCCAGATAACAGACTTTCTCAGCCAGCTCCAGCTGCACTGAGATAAACCAGGAAACCAGGTTACAGCAAATTTGTTGTTTCCAGAAGGAGAGGAGCCTTCTCGACTCCTTCCAGGGGGGCCTGAAGAGTCCTCCAGACCCCCCAACCCCCATGGTCACGACGTTAAGGCATGTCTGCCCGCCACACTTGACTGCCCCAAACACAGTGGGCTCTCTGAGCCCCCTGAAGCTTGCAAGCAAGACTTTTAAACAGACTTACAGACACAGACAAACATTGAGATGAACACGGTTACCTGCCCTAGACATTCCTCCAATCCGCCGCTCTCTGGTGTGTCCCCACAGAGGGTCATTTCCTGGCCAGTGCACCATATGTAAGACTCTGGCGAGCCTTAACTTACCGGAGGACCCCTGAGTGAACACATGGAGTTGGGGTTTGATGCAAAATGCAAGAGGAATTTATTAATTCAGCATGCTGAGGTCGCTCTGCATACCGAGACAGGAGAGTGACCATGTGGTGCCCGTGCAGGGACCTTATATATATGGATTTTATAGCAGCAGCCATTAGGCACAATGTGATTGGCAGACCAGTGTGACTTTTAAACTGATTGGTCTTTAGGAAATGAGGTAGTAGGGGCTTAAGCAGCCTCTCCCTTCTAGCCTATGTGCTCTCTAACCTGTTTCTTCCAGGAGGGGAGGGGTACCCATGTGCTCGGAGGGGGGAGGGGGCCCTGGTGGAATATCTCAAAGTTCCTGAGCTGACTTCTCACCATGGATGAGGAAAGTCCAAGGCCTGAAGTCTAAGGTGTCCCTAGGACCCAGGAGGAGCCAAAGGAGAAAGGCACATTGGTGGTTTATCACCTCACAGGACAGGGGCCAGAGCTGTGAAGCCCAAGGAGACTGATGCCTGGTACCAGGACTTTCAAATAAAGCAAAAAGGTGAAAACCAAGCTAAAAAACCAAAGCCTCTCTCCCCCAACCCTCCTCCCACAAGAAAAAGGGTCAGAAGGGGTTACTTCTGCCTCCAAGAGCACCAGAGACTCAGGGATCATTTCTGGTGATCGATTGAGGGACCAGCTGGAAGGCGAGTCTGTTGCAGATGGACCAGAGATAAGGGGTAGGGTTCCAATTTGGCCTAGAACCCCTCCCCAGTGGGGGGAGGGCACAGGCACCAAAAGAGCCTACAGAATCACAAACACCTAGGTTGGCTGATCGCAGCCAGGAATGCCACAGAGATCACATGCACACCAGACCTCATGCAAGAGATGTATTGGCTAAGGGAGGGGAGCGAAAAGGCTGTCTCAGAGCGGGGATGAGAGAGAGAGAGAGAGAGAGAGAGAGAGAGAGAGAGAGCGCAGAACAGGGGTCTGTGGTGTCAGGGACCTTTTAAAGGTACGTCTGTGACATTTGATGATGTATCTACTGGCACTGAGTTGCTGAAGGCAGGGTGGGAAAGAACCTGGTTTCTAACAGTGAGACCGTCTCAAGGACAAAACAGCAGCAGCAGCAGCTCCTCTTCTTCGAGATGACTAGGTGTTGGGAGCCAGGGCTTGGCCTCTGGCCTCACCCATTATGCAAGAGCCTGACCTTTTGCACCAAGATAGTGCTCACGCAGGTAGCTTGGGAATCCCGAGATAGAATTTACCACAGGACGTGCAAGATAAGACCAACCATACAAGATTCCATCCGCAAACGTCACCCATTGCTCAAGCCGGTTATTGAATTACCCCTTCCCCTACCCTCTTTCCTTCACTCTTTATAAACGGTAGCTTTCTAAGATTAAAACAGACCTTGACAAGACTCTGCTTGGTCTCGCTCCTTTCTTTCTCTCACCCATTTCCCCTGCAGGATTGGATTCTCCTCGACCTGAGAATAACCAGGTCCTGCGGGGCGGGACAACTAGGAAGAGCTTTATATATTTCTGTTCCAGACGCCTTCCCAGGGGAAGTCAGTGGCTTTCTGGCCTAAGGCAGATGTGAACGGGCCTTAGAGGTGGGGAAGGAGAAGCAGAGGCAGTGACGGCTTCCAGTGGGTGAGCTGGGCTGGAAGGATATATAATTAGATACGTGTAGCTGGCATAGCTGAGGCTTCTACACGCTCACCCCTATGCTCCTGCTGTTATGTGCATGTTATGAATAAGGAAACAGCTGGAGAGGCATAGCCAGTCTGCCCAAGATTCATCTATGGCTAGAAAGAACCACAACCAGGAATAAGCCGTAACAGTCTGGTTCCAGCGGCTATGTTGTTAATGGCAGGATGAAGGTGCACATGTGCTCCTGGCCTCCCTGTGCAGCCCCATGCAGGCACCAAGGGGTGTGTGTGCATGTGTGTGTGTGTGTGTGTGTGTGTGTGTGTGTGTGTGTGTGTGTGTGTGTAGGAAAACTCTTTCAGGGCTGCTCTTCCAGAGGACCCAGGTTCAGCTCCCAGCACCAGCATGGCAGCTCACAGCTGTCTGTAACTTCAATCCCAGGGAATCCCTTTCTGGCACTGCATGCATGAATGTTCAGGCAATACATGCAGATAAAATACCTATACACATAAAATAAAAAGAAAGGAAAAGATAATTTAAACGTTTAAAAATTAAAGAGGGTAGGTGGTGGGGATGCCGCTCAGCTGGGCTTGCCTAGCGTTGGAGAAGCCCTGAGTTTGACCCTCAGTGTGTGGCATAAACAGGGCTTGGTGCACACACGTGCTATCTCAGCGTTCTAGAGGTAGGGGCAAAAAGATCAGGAGTTTAAGGTTATCCTTGGCTACACAGTGTTCAAGGCCAGCCTAGGATATGAGAAACCATCTCTAAAACACCAGAAGAGGTGGCTCAGTAGTAAAGAGCAGATGCTATATTTACAGAGGACCCGTGTTTTATTCTTAGCACACTCCTTGGGCAGTTCACAGTCATCCAGAACTCCAGTTCCATGGAGCTGACGCCCTCTGCTGGCCTCTATGGGTATTTGTACTCTTGCCCACAGGCTCCCACACAGACATACTTATATATGTGTAATTTAAAACAAAATAAAATCTTAAAATGACAACAACTTTTAAAATTCAGGGGACAGAGAAGTGGCTTAGCTGCTTAGCTCGCTTGCTGCTCTTCCAGAGGACCCTAGTTTGGTTTCAGCACTCAGGTCCCCAGAACCCATATTGGGCAGCTCACAACCATCTGTCACTCCAGTTCCAGAGGGACCTGCCTCTGCCTCCACAGACACCCACCTCCCCCACCTTTATATGCACACACCTACACATAAACACATACAGATATGCACAAATAAAAATAATAAAAAAAGAATTCCTTTTAAAAATATATGGGCAATCCAGATGTCTCACCAGGCAAAGGTGCCTGCTGTCGATACTGAAACTTGAGTTCTGTGCCCAGGACCCACATGGTGGAAGGAAGGAGAGAACTGAGTCCCAAAAGTTGTCCTCAGACCTCTGTACCTGCTCTGTGGCATTCCCTGCCCCCAAATAAAAATGTAATAACTACTATAATTTCATGAACCCATTGCAGTCAAACTCCAAGAAGGACAAGAAAGACTGTGAGAGTTAAGAGCCAGACTTTAAGTTGAATAAACCAGCCGGGCAGTGGTGGCGCTCGCCTTTAATCCCAGCACTTGGGAGGCAGAGGCAGGTGGATTTCTGAGTTCGAGGCCAGCCTGGTCTACAGAGTGAGTTCCAGGACAGCCAGGGCTACACAGAGAAACCCTGTCTCGAAAAGAAAAAAAAAAGAAAAAAAAAGTTGAATAAACCTACCATGGTGGCACAAAAAACCAAGAGAACTTTAGTAAACGCCAGGGTCCCGTTTCTTTCCTCTCCTCACTGTGGCTACCGAAATTGTTCTTGTTCATGGCAATTGTTAGAGGGCATGAATTTAGGGACTACTGTTCTCTCTCTCCCTTCCCCTCTCCTCTGTGTGTGTGTGTGTGTGTCTGTGTGTATGTGGGGAGTTGTGTGTTGGTGCAGTGTTAGGAATTGAACACAGGACCTTGTGCATACTAGGCAAATGCTCTACCACTGAGCTACACCCCCAGCATTGTGCTGCCTTCACACCCATCTGCAAGTCACATGTAAACCTTCCTTACCTCTACTCTCTTCATAAAGAAAGTAAAGAGAAGCTAATAAAAGTGTTTAAAGATACATGATGTGGGGGGGGGTGTTTCCCTAATTATTTAATTGACTAATAAAAACGACAAGAAGCTAACCACTGGGCAAAGATGAGGAGGTGGCTTTTCCGGGTCCGAGAGAGGAGAAGGAGACGGGAGAAAGGAACTGCCCTTTTGGTCGAGGCAGAGATGCAGGTTGGGGATTGTCAGATCGGGTGGGAAGAATTTCCAACATGGAATAGATGATGAGTTTAGGACAATAGTTTCTGCTCTCAGCAGTTGTGTCATTCTGGTTAATTTTAAAATTAAGATTGTCTGGTTTTTTCATTCACAATGATTCAGGTGGGCAAGCGAAAGGGCGCAGCCGTGTGGCAGCCGTCGCTTTGGAAGAGCCAAGCATTGGGGTGGATAGTTGGTTGAATGCTAGCAGTTGGTTGAACATGAGCAGTAGCTCCAGGGCGTTTGCAGGAGGGACACCTGCCAAAGCCAGCCAGAGAACCAACCGGCTTGCTCTGCATATCCAGTTTCAGCCAATTGAGTTCCAGTCCAGCGGAGGCCACATAGGGGTCCCTACCTCAGAACAAAACACCCTCCCCAATACAACAAAACAAATAGAAGCAACAGATTTTAGACCCCCTGGGGAGTGTCGTTCCTGACACATCTCACGCCTTGTTACATACAGAGAGAACAGGTTGTCACCATTGATCAGGCTCATTGATCAGCCCAGGGGGTCCCAGAGGCTTCCTGGAGTCTGTTTCCTCTTTCACCACCAGGCCAGGCCCAGGCCCAGGAGAGAAGGTGTGAGAGAGACTGTGGTTTTGGAATGTCCTCCATCCACAGCTACCTTGTTGTGGATTGGTTCTAATGCTACTTCAGCTCCCCAAATTACACTGGAACCTGCACATCTGTGTGAAAGATGCTGAGGGTCCCTGTCCTCAGTTGGCTTTGATTGGTAAATAAAGTTGCCAGCAGCCAATGGCTGGGCAGGGAGACAGAGATCAGGACTTTAGGATTTGTGGGCAAGGGACCTAGGAAGAAAGGGAATCCCCATTGCTGGGAGAGGAAGGAGGTCCAGGCCTGAGAAATGCAGGACAGAGAGACGGACAGAATGACTGCCAACATGTAAGAGTTGGGATGAGGGCCCAGGAGGGCTGCAGGCCAGGGGCTGGGTTAGCAAAGATGGAATATAGATTTTAGTAAGTAATAACTCAGGAGTATCAGAGAGGAGGCGTTAGCAATGAGGAAGTTTGTGAGTGGCCCAGGCATTGAGCCATTAAGACATATTAAAATAGAAAGCTCTGTGTGTGTGTGTCTGTGTGTGTGTGCGTGCGCACGCGCGCACTGCTGAGTAGAACAGATTAATCAACTACAGCTACACTACCTGTTATTGTTGTTGTTTAAAAGATTTATTTATTATGTGTACAATGTTCTGTCTACATGTATGCCTGCACAGGCGGTTGTGAGCCAGCATGTGGTGCTGGGAATTGAACTCAGGACCTCTGGAAGAACAGCCAGTGCTCTTAACTCTGTTTGTTTGTTTTGAGACAGGTTCTCTACCAAATTCTCTGTCCTTGGAATGCTCTATGTAGACCAGGCAGGCCTTGAACTTGAACTCTCAGAGATCCACCTGCTTTTCCCTCAAGAGTGCTGGGACTAAAGGTGTGCACCAACGAGCCTGGCTCCCAGCTATTTTTTTCTGATACAAGACCTCCCAGGTTGGCTTTGAACTTGAGGTTCTCAGGCTTCCTCTGAGTGCTGGGATCACTGTATGCATCACCAAGCGTGGTTGAATGCAACCTTTATTTTAACAAGATTTTCTTGTGGAAAGAAGAGATGAAAGTGGGAGGAACTCTCAGCCTGGGATCTGGTTTGCCTTTCTTTCTAAGAGTCAAGAAACCTCAATGTCTTAGTCAGTGTTCTGTTGCTGTGAAGACACAGCACAGCACTCAGTTACGGCTCGCTTACTGTGTCAGAGGTTTAGTCCCTTATCAGCATGGCAGCATGCAGGCAGACATGATGCCGGAGAATGAGAATTCATCATACTTATAGGCAGCGGGAAGAGAGCGAGACACTGGGACTGGCTTGAGCATTTGAAATCTCACAGCCCATCCTCAGTAACACTTTCCCCAACATGGCCACACCTCCTAGTCTCTGTCAAGTCCTACCACTCCCAGATGACCGAGCATTCAAATCTATGAGCCTCTGGGGGCCATTCCTATTCAAATCACCCCATTCCCACTTCCTACCCAATAGGCTTGTAGCCATATCATAATGCAAAAATGCATTCAGTCCAACTGCAAAAGTCTCCGTAGTCTATTACAGTCTCAATATGGTTTAAAAGTCCAAAATTAGGAGACTCATGATCTCTTAACTATAACCCCCTGTAAAATCAAAATAAGAAAGCAGATAGATCACATACTTCCAACACACACACACACACACACACACACACACACACATATCTTGGCACAGGATTGTATATGACCATTCCAAAAGGAAGGGAACAGAGGGAGGAAATACTGGACCAAAGCAAGACTGAAAACCAGGTGGGCAAACTCCAAACTCTGCATCTCCGTGTCTGATGTCAAAACGCTCTTCAGAGCTCCAGCTCCTTTCAGCTCTGTTGACTGCAACGCACCTCTCTCTCTTGGGCTGGTTCCACTCCCAGTGAGCAACTTTCTTTGGCAGGTATCCCACGGCTCTGGCATCTCCGCCATCTTGGGCGTCTCTAAGGCAACCCACGCTTCATCTTCACGCTTCATACAATGGCCTCCTTGGGCTCCCATGCAGGGCATCCCTGATACATAGCTGGCCTTAGCAGCTTTTCTCAGCCACAGAGGAAGAGTCTACAACCCTATATCCTGACTCTTAAGCCAGAACCACATGGTTGAACCCGTCTAGTTCTGCTGCTAGCTGAGACTGGGAACATGGCCCCCTAGTTCAAATACGGTTTCTTCACTGCCTAAGCTTGGCTGTCCTAGAACTTGCTCTGTAGATCAGACAGCTGGTCTCTAACCTAGAGATCTGCCTTGCCTCTGCTTCCTGAGTGCTGGGATTAAAGGCACGAGCCATCACACTGGCCCTGGGCTCTTCTTTAATTCCATTTCACAAACCAGGAAGCTTAGCCGGCTGGCCTCTTGCCCTGAGGTCACTACTCCCGTTATTTACTTTGTTTATTTCCCTGAGCGCACCTCTTGGTTTCCCTTTTCTCTTCAAACTGTACATTTTGCTTGCTCAGCTTGCTCCTTTTCATTATAGAGCTGCCTAAGAGCCGTGACCAATAACCACACAACAGAGTAAATACTATGCTGCGGTAAAATCTCCTCTGCCAAAGCCATTAATCCAAAACTCTTCAAGTTAGCCACAGGTAGGTTTTTCAGACTAAGGCAAAACTCAGCCACATTCTTTGCCAAAATATCCACAAGAAAGGTCGCTAGGCCACACACTAATGTTCTTCCCCTCTGAAATTTCTTGAGCTGGGCCCATCGTTCAAATCTTCCTCAGCTCTACTGTCTTCCATGCTCCTGGGATGACCCATTAAGCCCTGCTCACTTTTCTAGACCAAAGTCCCAAAAATGTTCCATGTTCCTCCAAACAAAAGCACAAGTCAGACTATCACAGCAATACCCCGTTCCTGGTACCAGCTTCTGTCTTAGGGTTTCCTTGCTGTGAAGAGACATTATAACCATGGCAACTCTTATAAAAGAAAGCATCTAACTGGGGCTTACCATTTCAGAGCTTTAATCCGTTGTCATCATGCAGGAAACATGGTGGCATGCTGGCAGACGTGGTGTTGGGGAGTAGCTAAGGATTCCTCAAGCTGATCTACAGGAAGCCGGCATAGAAACAGAGACACTCAAGAGCCTGGATTGAGCATTTGAAACCCCTACGCCCACCCCAGTGACACACTGCCTTCAATAAGGCCACTCCCTAATGACTAAGCATTCAAATATGAACTTACAGGGGCCATTTCTATTCAAACCACCACCATGCTCAACATGCTCCCCTGCCCCACCCCAGGCCACCAAGTTGAAGGAGATTGCATTCAAGATTTGTCTTTCCCCGTAATTCACCACAATGGCTGAGGAAGGCATCGGCTGGAGGTGTGATAGCCATTCGCATTGTTTTATAGGAAGCACAGACAACCCCCTCATCCATAATGGCCTCTTGTGTGACACCCTCAAAGCTGCCAAAGCCCCACCTCTGTGTGCTCACATCCAACTGTGCCAAGCCCACATGTGTCAAGATGGCGGAGACCCTTTGCGCTGGGCACCAAGTCAGCCTAATTGAGGTGGATGACACCAAGAGACTAGTGGAATGTGTAGGCCCCTGTAAAACTGATTGAGAGGGGAATCTCTGTAAAATGGTTGGTCGCAATTGTGCAGGGGCAAAGAATCTCAGGTCAAAGATGTCATAGAAGAATACTTCGGATAAAGAAATGAGCAAATAATTTGGCTCATTTTGTCAACAAAAAAAGAAAAAAGAAAGAAAGAGAGAAAGGGAGAGAGAGAGAGAGACAGAGACAGACAAGAAACCTTAACACAACTGAAGAAGTCAAAATTGCATACAGAAGCAGTGTTTTCCTAAGGTTTCATCTCTAACAAGAATGCTAAAAATAACAAACACTCAATGCTTATTTAAAATTACATTTACTAATTTCATGTGTGCATGCACTGTGCATGCGTGTGCATGAAATCGCACACGTGTGAAATCAGAAGACACCTGGCAGGACTTGGTTGGTCTCCTCTGTCCCCCATGTGGGTTATGGCGTCTAATTCCAGTCCTCAGGCAACAAGAGCCTTTACTGGCTGAGCCCTGTCTTCATCCTTGCTCTGTGATTTCTATGTGCTACTCGAGTTTGCTCAAAGATAGTTTGTGGTGTCCTAGCCCTGGGGACCCTCTGCTGTCCCCACTTTTGGGAACCCCAATCATGTTTTTGGTGATCTTCCTGATGTCTGACTGCCAAGAGGAGGAGTAGGTAGCCGAGAGTCACTTCATCCACCTTCAAGAGCAATGAACATTTAAATGGACTCCCATAGAGTCCAGGGTCCCTGGGAGCGCCGAGGACTGTAGCTTCTGGATAGGGTTAACTCCTGTAATCTCAGCTTCAGGTCCTTACTATAGACCGCAATACATTCTTAGGTGATGTTGTTAATACCCTTTCCTTCCTTATTTCTTTTGTTTTTTGTTTGTTTGTTGTTTTAAGACAGGACTTCTCAGTGTAGCAGAACTCATTCTGTAGACCAGGATGGACTCAGACCCAGAGATCTGCCTGCCTCTGCTTCCTGTGTGCTGGCATTAAAGGCTAAAGTCCTTTTCCCCCCAACTAGATAGTTGGTGGACTTTTTTGTTTGTTTTCTGGTTATTGTGTTTCCAACTGAGATCTGGTGGTGCCCACCGAACAGTTCTTAGTGGTGCGTGTCCTGTGCCTCTCTTCTGTGTTTACTGTAGAATGCCTGGTTCTTGGCATTTCACGTTCAACTCATGGTTCTTGTTAGTGGCACATGGGGTGGGGGGCACTGGAGGACATGACCAAGTCTAGAAAGTTGTTCCCAGGCTAGTTAAGATTGTGGTTTCATCACAAGTTGTGGCACACACACCTCTAATTCCAACATTTGGGAAGCGGAGGCAGGAAGATTAAGTATTTAAAGCCAGATGGAGCTATATAGTGACACCTGTCATTCATAGATAGATAGATAGATAGACAGACAGACAGACAGACAGACAGACAGATAGATATGATTGATGGATGGATAGATAGATAGATAGATAGATAGATAGATAGATAGATAGATAGATAGATAGATAGATAGATAGAAAAAGAAGTGGTGTTCTTTCCTTTTTTTTTTTTGGTTTTTTGAGACAGGGTTTCTCTGTGTAGCCCTGGCTGTCCTGGAGCTCACTCTGTAGACCAGGCTGTCCTCAAACTCAGAAATCCACCTGCTTCTGCCTCCCAAGTGCTGGGATTAAAGGTGTGTGCCACCACTGCCCGGCGTGGTGTTCTTTCTTTAGCTCAAGGTTCAAAACTCATTGGGATTGAAGGATTTTTAGTACCAGGGACAAAAGGGCCTTCTGAGTTTCCCTGACCTTGTAGAATGAAGGGTGGGGCTGGAACATTTTGCCCCTTGCCATTCCACATTCATCCACTGGGCGGCAGTATTGCTCTACAAGGAAGCACCAGATACTGCCATGCCGGTGATGCAATCAGGCTCGCGGGATGACACTTGCTAGCGTTTACTGAACGGCAAGAATGTGCCGGCTTTTTATAAACAGTAGGCAACGATCATACGAGAGAGGGGCGGTGAGGCATTTCTTTCGTTGTTTCTGGTTCTATGAGACACCGTCTCGCTATGAAACATCTTCCAACGGTGAAATAAAAGCACATGAGAGCGATTAGACGATGTTTCCAGCGTCTCCTGACTAGTGAGTGAATGGCTAAGCTAAATTCAGACTTAGATCTGCTCTCCCGACCTCAATGTCATGACTGAGCTCATCCTAGCAGCAATCTGCCAGCGCTGTGCCCACGCTGCCAGCGCTGTGCCCACGCCGCAAGTGCCTCTCACTCGTCTGGCCCAATTTACCATCTTTCAATAATCTAAATTAAAACTGGGGGCCACTGGCTTGGATCTAAAATTGTAAAATGGGTTATTGAACTGCCAGCCTGGAGCCTAGAGACCTCTCTTCTGTATGCGCAAGGACAGAGGAGGGACAAGAGATGTGCCCTTCCGGACTGCTCTCTCTGGTTTTCATTATGTCGTGTCCCAGGGGGAATCTGCTCCAATGCCTTTTGCCATCGCCCTGTAGCTTCCATGGGTAAAGTCTCACCCCTAAACTGCTTTGTTGATTCTCTGCTTCCCCATTGGCTGGCAAGTACCTAGGCCATACAGCTCTGCAGCCCTTCTTGGAGCTAGAGATCAAGGATGCTGCTGCCTCACACCTGGCTGTTGGTGACAGTGAGCCACCAACATAGAGCTGGCACACAGCGGGGGGCCTAGTGTTCCTAGTCTTCCCTTCCCCCACGCTTGGATAGGACAGTACGACCTACAAAGGACAATCCATGTGACAGCATGTTCTACACAGTGCTGCTATCCGTGGGCAAATACTTCCAGGCACAGCAAACAGGGACATCATGTCACTCAAGCTGATGCAGAAAAAGGCATTTCCTAGACTTCTTGTTTGTTTTTGTTTTGTTTTTAGCATTCCTCTTTTCCCCGCATATTCCTGAAAAGTCCAAAGGGAATAAATACTCTGTAACCTCCCAGATACTTAACCCTGGCCACCCCTCTGTCCCCATGGGTTGCAGCCAATGCTGCGCCTGCAGGGACAGAGACGCTGTAGGCCTGGGCTGGCCATTCCAGGGTCCCGTCTTCTGACTCAGACAGCATTGTCAAGAGCATGAGGAAGCACAGAAGAAGCAGGGCCCAAGACTCCCCCTCTCAGATGTGGAGCCTGCTCTTTCAATTGATCACGCTCAGACTTGGAAATCGGTCAGACACTGCCAGGGCTCTGAATCCCAAGAGCAGCCTTGGCCTGCTCTCTCTTCCCAGGTCCCTTTCTCTGAAACCCCAAGAGAGTAAATAGCACTTAGGCAAAATCTATATGGTGTCTTCCCATTCCAGATACTCCAAACTAGAGGGGCCAGGAGCTTAGGACTCGGCCTTTTCCAGAGAAGTTAGATAAGCGTGAACTCTGCCCATGGCTGGGACTCTCCTGACTCCAACCCCCTCTCAGTCACACCTAGGAATTCCACCTTTTCCCTATCCGGCGCCACACCCAAACTACCAGCTCTGGGTTTGCATGCTAGGTAAATTTTCTGCTCACTAAACATTTGCCTACCTCGGACTCACGATTGGGTCACTTGGGTCATCAGATGGTTTGATAGCAGTCTCGATTCTCACAAACTTAAAGTTATCAGATGCTCTTTAAACCTTGTGAGCATGGCATATGCAGCTTATTTTCATCTTTGCCTTGTTCAGGGGCATTATTTTCTGAGTTATTGTCATTCACAGGTCTTGCACACCTTGTCTCTTGTAGAACCACGAGGAAACTGATTGTAACTATTCCCACGAGAGATAGACTTTTGAGGTTACCCTGCAAGGTCTAATAAGGTGAGACCTCTGGGTTTTCTGTCAACACCTTGAGATCCCAGGCTTTGTTCACGCCCTGTAATGGCCCTGTAAGGTTACATGCCAGTGTATTGCTACAGCTATCAAGGATGATGTCACAGCAGCAGCAGAGGGCACGTGGGCAAGTGGGTGTGGCCAGAAACTGCCAGGAGAGAGCTCCTGGGTGGAGAGCAGCTATTCCTGCATTGGGACTTTGGGGCCCTGGGAAGAGCTTCCTGTTCCCAAATATCCTCTGTTCCCTGCAAGTGTCTAAACAGGGATAGTAAAGTCTGGTGCCTGGGGAGGAGAGACCACGGTGTGCTAAAGGCATCTGCTCCTTACCGCTGAGTGAACCTGCGTCTCTGAGATTCTGTTTAATCGTGTTAGAGGAAGATTATACAGGACCTATTTCATTTTGTTTGTTTTTTCAAGAGGGCTTCTCTGTGTAGCCCTGGCTGTCCTGGAACTTGCTCTGTAGACCAGGATGGACGAGAGAGAGAGAGAGAGAGAGAGAGAGAGAGAGAGAGAGAGAGAGAGAGAGAGAGAGAGAGAGAGTGAGTCCTGGACTCGAATGAGAGAGAGAGAGAGAGAGAGAGAGAGAGAGAGAGAGAGAGAGAGAGAGAGAGAGAGATCCCTGAGGAGGTCAGAAGAGGGCATCAGATTTCCTGGAATTGTAGTTATGGGTGGGTGTAGGTGCCGGCAACCTAACTTAGGTCCTGCTGAGCCATCTATCCACCTGAAGGATTACACTGTTTTAAAACGGAACATGTGTAGAGTCAGAGGACAGCTTTTGAGAGTGGTTCTTTCTCTCCACTGTGGCGTCTAGGATAGAACTCAGGCTTCTGTGGCAAACACCTTTATCTGCTGAGCCATCTTTCTAGCCTGCCATTTTTGAGACAATTCTCCCACTGAACCCTGAGCTCACACTTTTGCCTAGGCAGGGTTACCACTGGGTCCCCAGGATCCAGCTGTCCTTACCGGTCGGTGATGGGATTAAAGTATGGGCTAACACATCTGGTGTTTGTGTGGGTGTTGGGGGTCCAAGCTCAGACTTCCCACGCATGCACAGCAAGTACTTTGCCCACGGAGCTGGCTCTCTGGCTCCTTTTAAAATGCTTATTTTTATGTGCACATCTATATGTGTGCTCATGAGTCTCACAGTACACATGTGGAGGTCAAAGGGTGACTTATGACTTTCACTTTCTGATATAGGGCCTCTCTTGATTGTGACACTCAGCACACTCTAGGTTAGCTGGCCCTTGAGCTGTAGGGGTGAGTCTCCTGCCTTGGCCTCCCATTTTGCCAAGGACACGGTACAAGGAAGTACAAAGTATGAACCATCATGCCTCGCTTGAGTCCTCTTTCAATGACTGTCGCTTTAGGGGTTTTGGACATCAGCGCCACTTTTGCTAGTGATCTCCAGGAAAGGGGGTGGTGTATTTCAGGATGTGTCGTGTTCATTTCTCCTTGATGGTGGGAACATCTGAAGGGCAAAAACTGGAGTCTCAGGAAATAATAATATCGTGTGTGTTACTGTGTTCCAGGCACTGGGCTAAACATTTTAGATTTAAGCATCTCCACCATCTTAGAAATAATTTCCAAAGTGAGAAAACAGAAGATACAAGCAGGTAATTCGGCCAACCTTTGTTGTTGTTGTGGTTGTTACTCTGTGTGTGTGTGTGTGTGTGTGTGTGTGCGCGCGCGCATGTCCCAGAGCATATGTGCAAAAGCCCAAGAGGGTCAGATGAGGCACCTATCCCTGGGAGTCACTGACAGTTGTTAGAGCTGCGACCACCATGTGGATGCTGGGAACTGAACTCGGGTCCTCTGCAGCTCTGCAGTAAGTGCTCTCAATCCCGAGCCATGTCTCCAGCCCCAGACGTGGGTTAGAATGCTGGTGGAGCACAGCTAGCTCCCCTGTTCCTAAGTCACACTTTTCCCCTTGTCTTTCTGTGGTTGGTCATTCTCTAACGAGCCCTGAAATGGAGAAACAGTAAATGCACATTAAATATTTGACAACTCTCTGAAGTGTTCCAGAGCACTAACTAAACAGAGCATCAAGCCCAGAGTAATAATTCAATAGATTTTTGGCGTAAGTCTCCTGTACACCCCACCCCCACCAACCCCCCTCCACCAAGGGACTATGTCTTCCCAGCAAGCCACCTTGCAATCCTGCCCTGTCCTGGGCACCTGCCACTGGGGCCAGGCACAGAGAAGACACACCATCGGTGCTGCTCTGTGGTGAGATGCCACCTGACCATGGACTCGGCATCCAGTTTGTGAACAGAGGACATGGCACAGATGGTCAGAGCAGAGACTGCCCCACAGGACAACCATGAATCCCCTCCCTCCCCATTTCTTTCTACCAGCCTATCTGGCTATCTGGGGCTCTTACCTGTAAGGAGGCAATTTAATCCTCCTCCATGGAATCTGAAAGTCATAAACCCATTCCCCAGGGAGCTGGGGTAATGAGAAAGAGCAAAGTTTAGTATTACACTGATAAGAGGCTTGTTTAAACAAGATCACACACAAAGCCATTCTGATGCTCCTACCCTTCAGTCCTCAGCCCCTCCCCCTTCGCCCCTTCGGCTTGTAAGATTGGAGAGTGTGCTATCCACTGCAGGGCTCCCACCTGCACATTGCTCTCAAGGACGCATGTGTCTCCCACCACCTCCCTCACCTCAGAACCCGAAGAAAACCGGCACTGGCTCATTTGCATTTTGAAAGCAGGGCAAAGCTCAATTCTGTGGCTGGTTCCAGCGCCTTGCGTTGCCTGCCTTGACTTAGAAAAGAAGCAGGCAGTGCAATCTGGAAGTGGTCCCCCTCCCACACCCCCAGACTGCAGCCATGTGGAATCTGGCTTCCCTCTGTTCTGTTCCTGGCTCCACAAGAGTGGAAACACTCAGGGGTGGACACAGCAGAAGATCCACAGTGGCTATTTCCACAGGACCACTCAAGTTGGTTTGTTTGCATGGTGGATGACAGTGTTCAGCCCCGATGATAAAGGGTGGGGCCATGGGCTGCCATGATTTTTAAGTGCCACAGAAAACTGTCCACCCAGGTCTTCCCTCTGCAGATCTGTCAGGCAGTAGCAGTGTGGGGTGATATTGTGTTCACATGGGAAAGTCAAATGAGGGTGTACCTTGCACCAGGCTGGCCTTCACAGGCTGTAGGCTGGCTCCCAGGCTACCTACCCCAGGCTGGCCTTCTCAGGCTGGGCCCAGCACATGGCGAGGACTGGGTTGCAGTTGCCAGTGAAGGTACAGGAGGCAAGGATTCGTGCCACCAGAAATCATGGCAGGACCTGGAACTTCAGGCAGAAGGGCCGGCTCCCTATCTACAGGATTCCAGGCTGGGGCCCAGCACACCCTTCTCACGACACTTCTGGTACATTCCACAGCATCTGAAAGGGCTTTTGTCCCCACACAGGGAGAACAAACAACAAAGGCCTGTTGTGGGGTGTAGGCTTGGAAGGGGAAACCTTTTGCCTGAGGAGTTAGCACTTATGTGGCCAAACAGGATCAGGAGGGGGGTGGCTTCTGGGTTCCCACACATGCGGCTGCTGTCACATGCCCAACACACACACACACACACCAACTGTTCCTGCCCAGCTATTGGGACAGTCACAGCAGTGATGGCTGTAAGGATGTGGGAAGAGAGTCAGTCAGCCCTTCAGGAGACGAATCTTGCTTGTTACTTCATTTTCTCCGGGGGCAACGTAGGCCCAGAGTGAGCTGAGTTGCCATGGGTCACATGAAGCCTCACAGTACCTACCCATGAAAATGTGAGGCAGCTCTGAGACTGTGGTTGAGGGATAGAGCATTCACTTAACATGAAGCAAGTCCTAAGTTTGTTCCTGACACCTCAAAAAACACACAAACACATACAAACAACACACAAACAGCACACTCACAGACATATATCAACGTGCTAGGCAGCATTGGAGACAGATGTTTCACAAGTCCATCCCAGGGTTCCTTCAAATTCACGCCAGTCATGCTCTGCAGACCCCCACAGCAGCAAAATTACTCCAAAGTCACTGAGGCTGGAGCAGTCTCCTCTGGTCCTTTGCTTCACCCTTCTCTTCCCCTTCTCTGGTAACCGCTGTGAGATTGAGTGAGTGTTGGCAGAGCCTTACAATATGTCTGAGGCCGTCCGTCAGGAAACCCGATGGGACCCAAATGGTGGAAGGAGATAACCAATTCCTCCTCGTCATCCTCTGACCTCCATACGCATGCTGTGGGCATGCGCGTACCCATCCACGCTGTCTTACCTCATCGTCCTCTGACCTCCATACACATGCTGTGGGCATGCGCGTACCCATCCACGCTGTCCTACCTCATCGTCCTCTGACCTCCATACGCATGCTGTGGGCATGCGCGTACCCATCCACACTGTCTTAGTTATGGTTTCTATCCCTGTAATGAAAGGACCAAAAGCAACTTGGGGAGGAAAGGACAGCTAATAATCCGTCATCCCGGGACGTTAGGGCAAGAACTTGGGGCAGCGCTGGTGCAGAGGCCATGGAGGAATAGTACCTACTGTCTTGCTCACGTAGCTTGGTCAGCCCGCTTCCTTACAGCACCCAGGGCCACCAGCCCAGGGGCGACCTTACCCACAGTGGCTAGGCCCTTCCATGTCAACCATCAATCAAGAAAATCACCGCAGGTTTGTTTACAGGCTGATCCTATAGAGGCATTTTCTCAAATAAGAATCCTCTTTCTAGGGGGAGGGGGAGGGGATGGGTGGTTTCCAAAGAGGAGACCTAGAAAGGGGGAAACATTGGAAATGTAAATAAAGTATCAAAAAAAAAAACTTCTTTCTAAATGACCCTAGTTTGTTTCAAGTTGATATAAAAACTAGCAAACACACACACACACACACACACACACACACACACACACACACACACACACAAATATATCACACGCAAACACACACGCAGACAGGCACACACACCCATAAATACGCATGCAGACATACACAAACACAATGAATAAAATGTAGTTTAACATGTTTTTATGCGGCCGGAAGGATGGCTCAGTGGTTAAGAGCACTGGATACTTTACCAGAGGGTCTAGGTTCCATTCCCAGCTCCAGCATGGTAAGTTTAGGAACATAGGATCCAACACCCTCTTTTGGACTCAGGGCACTGGGAATGTATGTTCACAGACATATATGTAAGTAAAACACATACACACATAAGATGGAAAGATAATGATAAAATAAAATCCTAAAAAAAAAAAAAAAAAAAAAAGAGCCCCGGCTGTTCTTCCAGAGGACCCAGATTAGATTCCCTGGACTTGTGGCAGTTCACAACTGTCTTTAACTCCAATACTAGGGGATCCAATGCCCCGTTTGGTTTCTGTGTGCACACACATGTAAATAAAAACAAAAATAAACCATAAATAAAAGGGTGCGTGGTGGTAGAGCACAACTTTGATCACAGTGCTAAGGAGACAGGCAGAGGATCTCTGAATTCGAGGGTAGCCTGGTCTACAGAGCTAGTTCCAGGAAGCAGAATCAGGGCTACACAGAGGAACCCTTTCTTGAAAAATAAATAAAATAAAATAAATTTTGTGAAAGAAAAAAACTTTTCTTACCAAGTGAGGTAGCTTACTTATTCATTATTTATTCATCATTTTGTTGGCCCCCATAAATAGAATAACTCAACCCATTCCCTTACAAACCGCTAGTAGGGCACTCAGCTCTCAAAGTTGATATGTCTTTTATAAATGGCATATCTTAACAAACGCCCGACTGGGCATCTGTTCCAATATTGCAGGCTATCTTTGGGTTGTGTGAAAAATGAAAACAATCACAGACCCAAGGGATTGGGAAATCGAGCATCACCCCTGGTTCCGCCTGACTGACCAAGTCTCCCTTGGGTCAGACTCTCCTCTCACCAGGCCTCCTTTCCCTGTTTGCGAACACTCTCTGAGCCTCCCAAACCTGCCTGGTGTGGGATCACCTGGTGTGCTGGCTAAATACACAGACTCCAGAGCCCTCCTGGGCAGGGGTGGGGTGAGGGCTAGAATCTGGTCTAGCACAGGGTGGTTTCAACCTCACAATCCTGCCTGAGCCCACCCCCCACCTCCGGCCAAGGGCTGGGATCACAAGCATGTCTGATGTGGAGCCTGTACGGTTTCTTTTTCACTTTGGTACTGGGGACTCACTCGATCTGAGGCTGCATGCCAGGTCAAGCACTCCGACAAACAGTTTTATAGTTATTTACTGAAAGAGTCTCGCCACGTTGTTGTCCAGGTGAGCCTTTAACTTACCATCTCCCTCCTTGGCATCCTGAGTAGCTAGGATTACAGGCATGCACCACCAGGCAAGCTGGAGTCGGTATCTTTGAACCAAGCAGCTCAGAGGATTCTTTATCATTCGCCACATTTGGAAACCATGAACACCAGATGGTTGCTAAGGGCTCAGACTATGCTATGATCTGTAATTTACAAAAATAGTCTTCTAGAAAAAAAAAAAAAAACCTCGAAGCTGGGAAATGATCCTGACATAAAATGTCTCCCATTCACTGGGTATAGTTTGTGAAGACCCTCAGCTTTTGTTCATAACACAGGATCGACACACGTAACAGTGCCCCTGTGCAATGGAAACCTAACCTAGGTGTGCCTTCCTGGGTGGCTTTTGGCTGGATTTTTGCCAGAGCCCAGCCCTCCCCCCACCTGCCCACAGAGGTTGAAATTCTTTGGGACCTCAATAAATATTTCCCCAGACTCCTGCATGACTCAGCTCTCAGTGCCTTGGGTGTTAACTGCAGTGTCAATTTGCTTATCAGCGATGCTTTCCATAGGATGAAGGCTTGCATCTGTTACCTTCCCTTTAGACTTGGTTTTTCTCCTTAGCACCATCTAATCTACTGACTATTCTATCTGTCTGTGTTATTTGCCATGTGTCTGGTCCCTGCTACATCCTCAGTGCCTATGCTAGAATATAGTAGATGCTCAATAAATATCTGGTCAAGGAATGAGATACTTGCTGGATGAACCAAGGAGTAAATACATGACTCATAGGAAAGGCCTTAGCATTTGAGCCATGGGAACAACCACTCCAAGCCCAAGCCAGGGCCCAGCCTACCATCAGACATCCACCTTACCTCCTGCTCACACATCCGATAATGGCTGCACACTGTACTCAGAAGTCACTCCTGGGTCCTGGACTAACTAGGTCTTCTGACCACAGCTGCACCCTCTGCTTTCTCTTCCTTGCCATCAGGATCCATTGAGAACTCAGGCTACGTGGTGGCGGCGGTGGTGGCGGCAGTGCACTCCTTTACTCCCAGCACTAAGAAGCAGAGACAGGTGGATCTCTGTGAGTTCAAGGCCAACCTGGTCTACAGAGTGAGTTCCAGGATAGTCAGGGCTACATATAGAATCTCTGTCTCAACAAACAAACAAACAAACAAACAAAGACAGTTCCCCAGCCATACTCATGAAGCTTTCTCTAAAAATGAAATTTCTTAATAAAAAGAAGGGAGGGGTTGGAGAAATGGCTCAGTGGTGCCTACATTCACATGCAAAATGTACCCTCTCCACATTTAAAAAAAAAAAAAAGAAGAAGGGAGGCATAAAAATAATAAATCAAGTGTAGTGGTGCATGCCAATGACCCAGCACCTGGACAGGAGAATTAGTACTTTAAGGCCAGCCTGGGCTGCACAGGAACCCTGAGGCAAGCCTGAGCTACTTGAGACCCTGCTTTTTAAAAAGGAGTGCAGAGGAAGGCAGATCTCTGTGAATTTGGGGCCAGCCTGGTCTACAGAGTGAGTTACAGAAGAGCCATGGCTAATAGGAAACCCTGTCTCCAAAACAAAACAACTCCCTTCCCCTACAAGGGGTGAGATGGGTGGTGGTTCATGCACTCGGGAGACCAAGACTGACATAGGAAGGGTCAAGACCTGCCTGGGTACATAGTAAGTTCCAGGACACCCTGAGCGACAGAATAAGACCCTGTTTCAAACACAAAAAACACATGAATAAACAGATTTGCTTTATTTGATTTGATTTGATTATGATTTTTTTTTTTTTTGAGAGAGAATCTCACTATTTAGTCCCAACTGTCCTGGAACTTACTTTGTAGACCAGGTTGACCTTGAACTCACAGACATCCACCTGCCTTTGCCTCCCAAGTGCTGGGATTAAAGGCATGCACCACCATACCCAACAAATAAATTGATTTTAAAAGAAGAGGGAGTGGCATGTCTTTATTCCCAGCACTCTGGAGGTAGAGACAGGCAGATCTCTGTGAGCTCGAGGCAAGCCTGGCCTACGAGAGAGAGAGAGAGAGAGAGAGAGAGAGAGAGAGAGAGAGAGAGAGAGAGAGGAATGTACAGCAAGGTAAAGTGTTTACTTTCTGTAGGGTTCTAGTTCTGATCCCTAACACTGAAAAAAATCAATAAATCAAGTAAAACAAGAGGAAATTGCCCTAGGAGCCACTCTCACCCAAAGGCATGAAACTTGACAAACAGGACCATGAAAGAAATGAAATTAAGCACAGATCTTTAGCCAGAAAACTAGCTTCTTGGCTCCTTCGTCATCATTGGCCTAGGCTTACCAGGAAACTGTCACAGGTGCTCACTGCAGGAAGGATTGCCACAGCATCAAAGCAATGACCGGGGTGAGCAGTGCCTTGGGGAACTGCAAGAGTGGCTCCAGGAGAAAAGGCAGAGGGCGTTTGTCCCCTGGATTGTTCTTGGACATGATTTTGTACCTCCTGCAACAAACATTTACATTAAACTTCTAAGACATGTTTACTCCTGTTGGATGTCAGATCAGACTATAGAACCCAACCTGGTCAGTGAGCCCTGAGTTTGATGTGGCCTTCTGCCTTACTTTTGTGCTTGCCCAGATACAATGTATCCAGGCAACTGTGTTTAAGTTGCTCTGTCCTGAGAGTGTTCTGGGAAAGCGCTGCTCTGTCAATATTTAGTATGTGCTTACTGACACTTATTGACATGTTTATTTCTGAACTCAAACACCCTTCCTTAGACCACTGCTTTCTTTGTTTCATTTGTGTAAACAAGTACACTGAAATGAAGTCCAGTTGTCTATAGCCTAGACTGCAGCCGGCCCCATCCTTTAAGGTCCTCAGATCTTGCAGACAGATCTGCACAGGTTTCTTTTTTTGTTGTTGTTGTTTTTCGAGACAGGGTTTCTCTGTGTAGCCCTGGCTGTCCTGGAACTCACTCTGTAGACCAGGCTGGCCTCGAATTTAGAAATCCACCTGCCTCTGCCTCCCAAGTACTGGGATTAAAGGCGTGCGCCACCACTGCCCGGCCTGCACAGGTTTCAATGAGCAGGAAGCAAATGCTCCCTCTGCTTTAACCCTGGAAACGCCCAGCCTCACAGGCAGCTATTACGACTGCTTTTTTACTTCTCAATTTATTTAATTTGCCCACAACTCAGGGCAGCAAAGAGTTACTGTTTCTAAAGTCAGTAAATAGTTCATATACTATAGTTAGATCAAACCAAAACCAAAACCCAAGCTGGGAGGTGGGGGGTGCTGGAGAGGGTGATGGCTCAGCAGTTAAGGGTGCACACTGCTCTTCTCGAGGACCTAGTTTTGGTTCCCAGAACCCACGTGGCATCTCACAACTGTCTGTAACTCTAGCCCTCAAGATCCAGGGGATCTGATGCCCTTCTGGTCTCTTCAGAACCAGGTACACATTTGAGATACATGTGTTCAGACAAATACTCATACCCCCAAAATTAAAATATAATAATTCTAAACTACAACAAACTAAGTTGGGTATGGTCCCAGCATTTGGAAGGCAGAGACAGGAAGGTCAGGAAATGGAGGTCATCCTTTGCTACAGAGTGAGTATGAGGTCACCATGGGCTACCTGAGACCATGTTTGGAAAAAAGTGGGGGCAAGGTTAGAGGCGTAGTTCAGCTGGCAGTGTTGATCTTGAATGCACGCAGTCGGAAGCCAGAGGAAGGTACATTGTGTTTTGTTCTATTGCTCTCTGCCTGTTCCTCTAAGGCAGAGTCTCTCCCTCTTTCTGAGGCTCACAACCCACTGGGGCTCACTACCCAATGCATACCAGCAAGCCCCAACTAGGTTACAAGTTGGTACAGTGGAGCCAGGCTTGTTGTGTGGGTGCCGGGATTTGAACTCTGAATGTTCATAATTACAGAGCAAGAGCACTTAGCTGCTGTGCCATCTCTCTAGCTCCATCTCAGCTTCCCAGGATGTTTTTATACTTCTTTATTTGGACAGTTGGTCTGACCCCTTGTACTTTTTACAAGCAATTTTTTCCTTTCCTTTTCAAGGGTTCTATTGCAGTTTTCCTTTGATGAAGTTGTGATTCGAACTGTTCTATTATCAGCCTGCTTTAGACATGAAGAGATTGAGCATGAAATGATTGATTACATGTGAATTATGAGAACTATACAACCAACCCCAAAACACCCGCGCCCGTAACAGCTGCTCAAGAGAGAAGCAGCACGGCCCGAGTTTACTAGCTTTCATTCCTTTTCCTTATGAGTGAGTTTATCTATAAAGACAACATAAATTATCTTTATAAACCAAGAATTAACTTGCTTCCCTATCCATATTTATTTATCCCAGGCTGGCCCAAACTCACGATGAGGCCAAGATTGACCTTGAGCTCCTGATCCTCTCAAGTGAGAGGATTATGGGTGAGAGCCCCCACATACGCTCAGTCGTCTGCTCTTGTGCAGTAAACAGTTGGAGCAATTACACCTGTTGAAAGGAGCTCTCCCTAAATGACAAAAGGAAGTCTAAGGCTGTGCCTTCACCTGAGGTGGAGTGAGAACTGCCAATGAGAAAGGCAAAGGAGCTGAGGAGGAGGCCCAGGAACCTCTGTGGCGCCCAGAGGTCACCGCAGGTCACACCACCCATGGATGCTACAGAATGAAACCTAGGAACTAAGCTCCAGCTCCTATCCATCCCAGAAAGAGCCAAAGCCCTCTGAACGAGAATGAAACTGGGCACTGTGGCTCCGAGGTTCCTCCCTCTCCACCCTGCCTTCGCTCTCCCTGTGTTCGCTTGACTTTCTTGCGTGCCCAGTGCCTCGGGTCCCAGCATCTTGCTATCCTCCCTCCCCTTTCCAGTTAATGGCATCATCTACTAAGTGGATACAAAGACGTGCGGCTGACATGATGACACTGGATGATAGGGTTGCTGAGACACTTAGTGAAATTAAATGAAGTGAGCGTTGCTGGGCAGGTAGGTACTAGGTGCTCAGTAGATGCTGGGTCCACCACTTCACTCCCTGGAGAAGTTCTGCCTTCATTGCCTCCCTTAGTCTGAGTGTGAATTTGCATCTTCTCACATTTTCCCACGTGTCTGAGTAGTGACGCTTCAGTAACTCAAATGCTGTACAATTAGAGATTGGAGAATAAATAAATACCTGAACACAAGCCAGTTTTTATTTTAATAAATATTTATGTATTCATTTATTCATGCTTGTGTGTGTGTGTGTGTGTGTGTGTGTGTGTGTGTGTGTTTGCACACAAGCCTGTGTGTGCATGGATATGGGTACTATGCTCATTTTTCTTAGCTTTAAACTTCAGCTTTAACTGACAGCTTCTCTGTCAGTAGAGAAGGACATGAGAGAGACACTTTAGCACTGGTGTCTGGCTGTGTGTTCTGAGCTTTCTTGTGTATGGATTCAGAATCTATTGGATTTGGGGGCAGAGAGGGTAGGGTCTCACTATGTAGCCCTAGCTGGTCTGGAACTCACTATGTAGACTAGACTAATCGTGAACTGGCAGAGATCCTCCTGCTTGTGCCTCCTGAGTGCTGGGATTAAAGGTATCCACTGCCGTGCCTGGTTTGCATTTATGAGGAGTAAGATCTGCTTTTCCTACCTGTCCTGAGGGTCATCTCTGCTCGGCGATTGAGAAACCACTGTACCTGTCATCAGGAGATCTGCAGAGATTCCATTAGCTTTGGCTTCTTGGCAACTGGTTTGCAGAAGGGAAGGCCCATCTCCGTTTCTTCACCGTCAAGTAGTTTAGTCCAGCTGAGAAATGTGTCTAAGAATGGGCATGAGATGAGCCAGGAGGCCTCCCGGGGTAAACCACTGAAGCTAACATTTGCCTGAGACCAAGGTCCAGCGTCCCCGTCACTGGCATGTGTGACCGTCAAGTACTTGAGCTTTGAAGGCTCCCATGGATGGTCTTGTAAGGGTGAAAAGCACATAAGATTTCAAAGACTCACTGGTAAAAAAGAAAGCACAACATTTATTAACAATATTTTAGCTGGGTGGTGGTGGCGCACGCCTTTAATCCTGGAACTAGGGAGGCAGAGGCAGGAGGATCTCTGGGTTCGAGACCAGCCTGGTCTATAAAGTGAGTTCTGGGATAGCTAAGAAACTCTGTTTTGAAAAGCCAAAAAAACAAACCAAACAAACAAACAAACCCCAATATTTTACATCTGGCCATGATGGTACATGCCTGTGATTCCTACACAGAGATGGAAGCTATAAGATTAGAAGGGTAAGGTCATTCTTTGCTTCACAGCAAATTCAAGACTCTTATGGACCATGTGAGACTGCCTCAGAAAACCGCAGCAGCAGCAGCAGCAGCAGCAACAACAACAACAATAATGTTTTATTCATATGCTGATGCAATATTTTGACATTTGTTCTATATAAGTTATTGCCATTAATTTTGAGCACTGGCGAGGTAGCTCAGTAAGTAACGTGCTTGCTGGACAATCCTAAGTCCCTGAATTCAGATCTCCAGTACCCAAGTGAAAGCCAGGTGTGGTGGGACTCTTTTGTAAACCCAGCACTGATAGAGAGGAAACAGCCAATCCTGGAGACCAGCTGGCTAGCCAGTCTACCCTGACCATTGAGCTTCAGGGTCCTTCAGAGATCCTGTTCCAAAATAAAATAAAATAAGGCAGAGAGCGCTAAAGGACAGTGCCTGACACTGACCTCCACACCAGGAAGCATGTCTGCACCTACGTGCACAGGCATACTGTACCCACACTTTCACATTTTGTCTTTTCCAGGATGATTTTTTTCTATTTATTTTATCATTTTATTCACCTGTCTCTCTGTGTGCATATGCTCAAGCCTGTGTGCAGTGCACATGTGCAGTGTGTCTTAGTTAGGTTTCCATTGCTGTGAAGATACATCATGACCCAGGCAACTCTTATAAAGGACATTTAACTGGGGCTGGCTTACAGCTTCAGAGGTTCAGTCCGTTATCATCGTGGCAGGAACATGGCAGCCTCTAGGCAGGCATGGTGCAGGCAGAGCTGAGAGGTCTACATCTGGATCCACAGGCAGTCAGGAGAAGACTGACATCCTCATGTAGCTAGGAGAAATCTCACTGCCCACTCCCAGAGTGAAACAGTTCCTTCAGGGCCACACCCACTCCAACAAGGCCACACCTCCTAACAGTACCACACCCTTGCCAAGCATATTCAAACCCCCACACAGTGAGGTCAGGAGGAACAACAAAGAACAGATCTCTTGGAGCTGGAGTTCCAGTCACCTGATGTATGTGCTGAGATTTGAACCCTAGGCCCCTGACACAGGAGGAAGACTTCTTAACTACTGAGTTACCTCTCCCATTTTCTGTTCCACATGTGGCTTCTAGAAAGTTGAAAGTGACCTATATAGCATCATAGTTTTCTGACAGTAACGTTTGTCTATCAGGCTGGGGAGGAGGTGACCTGGACACTTACTGACCGTGTCAGGTACACGAAGGTTGTTAGCTTGTGTGCTTGTCCTCAGATAGAATCAGGCTCAGATTGGAACCAAGTGATTATTACATTAAGATGAGTTCGGAGAGGGAAGGGCATTCCACTGCTATGAAGTGGACTTAGCAGGGTGTGGCCTAGTAAGGGTTCTTTTGTGGAGACAAAGTCCTAGTCCAGGAGGGTAGCATCTAGAACAGCAGTTCTCAACCTGTGGGTCTCATATCAGACACTCTGCATATCAGATATTTGCATTATGATTCATAGCAGAAGCGCAATTACAGCTATGAAGTGATAAATAATTTTGTGGTTGGGGGTCACTGCCACATGAGGAATTGCATTAAAAGGCCTCAGCATTAGGAAGACCGAGAACCACTGTTCTAGAAGGTTAGGGCTACGCTGTTGCTTCTGCTATTGGCTTCTTGGTTGTTCTTTGAGCACAAGCCATTTGCAAGATTCAGGCACTGCTGGACTGGAGCAGCAGATTTATGTTACATGTGAAGGAAACCCATCAAGTTGTTTAAAAAGATTATCTTGAGATTTAGTAAGAACTGATGATTTTATTTCTATTTCCCTCCCATACCCATTCGGATTTTCTAATTCTCCTCTCCCTCTCCCTCTCCCTCCCCCTCCCCCTCCTCTCCCCCTCCCCTTCCTCTCCCTCTCCCTCTCCCTCCCCCTCCCCCTCCTCTTCCCCTCCTCCTCCCTCCTCTCCCCCTCCTCCTCCCTCTCCCCTCCCTCTCCCTCCCCTCTCTCCCCTCCCCTCCCTCTCCCTCTCCGCCTCCCTACCCCCAGAATCTTGCTATGTAGCCCAGGCTGTTCTTAAACTACTGATTCTCCTACTTTTGCCTCCTGAGAGCTGCTGGCATTACAGACATGTGCTGCCACAGCTAGTTTTTGTGGCATTGGGCATCAGATCCAGGGCCTCCTACACACTAAGCAAGCATCCCACAAACTTTCCAGCCCAGTGCGGTGCATGCTGAAGGAGGCAGGGAGTTTTGGCGTGTTGGAGGAGCTCATGAGCATCCTGTGTAGGTGTGCGCAGGCCTGACTGCTGAAAACTGAGGCTGTTTGCAGACTACGGGTGTCTGTGAGGCACTGGGTTTCAACCTCCTCATCTACCGGGAGACTGCGGACTCCATAAAGCCAGCTCCCCTTGTAACAGAGTGTTCGCCTGGCGAATAACCCAGTCATAGGAAAGTCTGAATGTTCCTAGGCTCCACAATGGGCATCTCATGACCTTTTCTGTCTAGGCAGCATCAGGTGGGAGCAGGTTGCAGGAAGACCTGCAGGGAGCTGAGGTCACTCTGCTGCACACAAGCCCTGGTCCAGCCCTTGACATTCTAGTGCCCACTTCTGAGTACTGAGAAAAGTTTACGGTTCCAGAAAAATCTAATTATGAAAAGCCAGAATAATGACAAACATTTTCACAGTGTTCCTGGACCAACCTACCGGGCACAGAGGACAAGAGAATAACCGCTGCAGCCTCCCAGCGGGCATTAATCAGGGGCTTAAGTTGGCTTGAGGCCTGGTCTAACTGGACAGCACGCCACTGCCCAGCTCTGGGGCAATCACAATGGGCTGTTTTATTGCTAATGGGCTTAGTGTTCAGTAGGAAAGAACATTTTCCCATCATGCTTGATGTTTATACTCAATTGCCCAAGAGCTTGTTAGCTCTTGGCTTTTGGTTCTCACCTGGTCTTTCTTCCGGTCACATTTCCCAGGCAGAGTAGAAGTGGGGGGTGGAGAATAAGCATCCCACCCAGGCCTGGGTCTGGAGTGTGATGGGGATTTAGCTTCTCTGCAGCACACACGAGGAAACCCAGATAACACGAGCGCAGGAAGGAAGTCATTTCAGAACAGACCAGTGGGCTTGAGAGAATCACACATTACCACGTATAGTCACGTACATCATGGATGACTTCAGCATCACCTCCGATGCATCTGTCTAACCAGTGTCTAGCAGACACCCCTGCCCAGAACCTTCCCATCTTTGTTTCGATGTGCCTGTATTGATGGGATGCCATTGCTTGCTTAGATGCCTAAGAATGGTAGTGACTTTCTTTAAGAGCTCAGAAACCTCCTCTCCTGGGTGGAACGGTGACTAACACAGCAGAAGGGTGGAAGGGAGCACCTGGGGTCCCACCCTGGCTTCCACGTGTGCTCTCAGGGTCATGGGCCACACTCACATACCCACACAATACGTAACACACACACACACTTAGATACAATCCTACAGAGCAGCGGTTCTTAACCTGTGGGTCTGCTTTGGCAAACCTCTGTCTCCAAAATATTTAATTATGATTCATAACAGTAGCAAAATTACAGTTATGAAGTAGCAATGAAAATGCTATGATTGGGGCCACCACAGTATGAGGAACTGTATTCAAGGGTCTCGGCATTAGGAAGGGTAAGAATCACTGATCTAGAGGTTTTATGAATTTCTAAATTTCTAATGTAAATTAAGCAGCCACCAAACCCTCCTGGAAAGATTTGTGTCAGTCAGGCATGGTGGTACAGACCTTTAATTTCACCGCTAGGGAGACAGAGACAAGAAGAGGTCCAGTCTAGCCTGATGTACATAGTAAGTTCCTGGCTGGCCAGGATTACACAGTCTCCAATAATAATAGCAGTGATATATTATTTATGGTGACGTATAGGAGTAAGGAAATAATGCAGTCAGACGAGGATCTGAGCCATAAGGAAGTCTGAACAGCGTTCCTGTCTCACAGAGACCCTCCCAGCAAACACCAAGTGCCGGGGGCTCCTGCAAGCCCACCTTCTGTCTCCACAACTCTCTCTCTTTCTTTCCTTTCTTTTAAATCTATAGGTGGGTGGAAGGAACATTATGTTCTCAGCCATTTCTTCTCTTTCAAATCTCATGTGCACACTGGTCTATAATTACCAGCTATACGTGGAGGCCTCCTGGAGATCTTCAGCTCTCCTCTGAGTTCCAGGCTGGTGCAGCCGGCTGCCCGCGTTCTGTCCAGTCCTGGAGTAACCAGCCGCACCCTGAGCTTAACGAACACAAGTAGAAGCCTGCAGCTCTCCTGCTTAAGACGTCAGCTCTGCCGTCCTTCCATTGCCAGGAAGAGGATGAAACCAACCAAACCCTGTGGTGTGTCCTCCCCACCCCCATCCTCGGCAGCAGCCTCCAGTGGAGACCCTCTTTCTGGGATAGTCTACTATCCTAAGCTGAGGATACTGGGGTTCCACCGGGGTACACAAAGCCTTCTCCAAGCCTCTCTCATCTGGCTGAAAGTAGACACAGATTCCTCTTCAGGGCAGCCTTTCCTGTCAAGAAAGACACCAAGAGTGAATCTATGTAAATCCTCTACAGGGAGTTTGGTGGCCACTGGAGCGAAAACCTGAACGTACAGGAATCATCACAGTTTCTTATCTCACACTCATTTTCCTGGAAATTCATTTAATGCCACACGAGCTTTTCACCGGCATGCCTTTCCCTGCCCTGCAATGTTGGCTGCACAGTTCTCTGGCTTTTAAAATGGTAATTAATTATTTATTTTTATGTGTTTGGAAATTTTGCCTGCACCTACACCTGTGCCTGGTGCTAGCGGGGGCCAGAAGAAAGCATCAAGTTCCTAGAACCTGTGTATGCCATGTGGGTGCTGGGAGTTGAACTCAGGTCTTCTGGAAGAACAGCCAGTGCTCATAACCCTGAGCCATCTCTCCAGCAGCAGCAGCAGCAGCAGCAGCAGCACACCCTTCCACACACACACCCAGAACCTTTTAAGTAGTATCTTGCCATGTAGCCCAGGCTGAACTCAAATTCTTTCTTTCTAGTATGTATATATGTGTGTGTGTGTGTGTGTGTGTGTGTGTGATAATGTGAATCTTGAGATCAGAGAACAATTTGCCAGAGCCAGTTCCACTTTGTAGGTCTGAGAGTTTGAACTCAGATCATCAGGCTTGGTTATAAGGGCCTTTGTCTGCTGAGTTGTCTCACTGGCCTGGCCTTGAACTCTTCTCTCTTCTCCTGCCTCAATCTCTAAAGTGTTGAGATTACAGAAATGTGTCCAACATAATCCTCTAACCATTTAGTCAGCTTCCTTCATAAATGTTTTACAAAGTGTGTGCGCGCGCACACACATGCATATGTGTGACACAGGGAGCACAGGTGTATCATGCCACATGTGTGGAAGACAGAAGTGACCTTGTGAACTTACGTCCCTACCCCCAGCTCTCTGTGGGTTTGGGGGGATTTGACCCAGCTCTTCGGTCCACATTCAAGTGCCTTCCCTGGCTGCGCAGTCTAGTGGGCCATCCATCTCTGGTAAGCTTCTGTAGGCACATTAAAGAACTCACTTTTCTTCCTGTTAATCTGGCCTTTGTTGCTTTCGTTTGCAGGGGCTCAGGAGCAGCAAGTTTGGTGCCCCAGCACTTCCTTCTGTGTGTGCTCTGCTGTATCAGCCACAGGCCTCCTCCCCCCAAGCTCTTTTCTGCCAAGAATGCTTTCCCTCCAGCGGACACCTCTACTTACCCTTCTGAACCAAATTCAAACAGTTTCTTCCCCAGCAAGGCTCTGTCTTTCCGGTTGTCCACTTTCCTATATTTCCCTTTATAACACGTTCACACCAGCAGTAAAAATGTGATTATCTGACTCATGTCTTCTCCCCTAGTGGTGTGCAAGCTTCTTCCCCTCCCTTCTCCTCCCCTCCCCTTTCTCTCCCCCTTTCCCCTCCCCTCCCCCTTCCCCTCCCCTCCCCCTTTCCCTCTTCTCCTCTCCCCTCTCTTCTTCCCCTCCCCTTTCTTCCTTTACCTTTCCTCCCCCCAACCCCATTTATTTTCAGAGTCTCACTGTGTAGACCATGCTGGCCTTGAACTTAACTACTATGCCACCATACCATTCTAGAGCTAGAAGAATAGGTTTGAGCCACCAAGCCCAGCTCAGCAGTAAGTGTCTAGATGCTAAGGGTCCTGCCTGTATTTGCTTAATACTGTATTCTGAAACTAGGCTCATACACACAAAATCACAGACAGAGGGGTTAAGGGACTAATAATCCCGCAGTAAAACTTCCCTAGAGATGCACAAACCCTGAGCTTGGTCTCCAGCAGTGACACGGATCTGTGACTGTGTGATTCAGCATGCACACTGGGTGAATGCATGAACAGAAGACAGGAGAAACTCCGCCTGTCCAGAGTAGGACTACTCCTCTCCCCACACCCATTCAGCACAGGTCTTTGAAGGCCAGTTACATAGCTGCGCCAAAGCAATCTCGAATAGCCACTGTAGCGTGGGCCAGGCTGCTACTTTATCCGGGTAACTGTCCTGGGCTGGGATTAGATGACAGTTTACTTGAGAGGGGCTGACCCAGAAAACCATCCTGCAACATGCATGAGAGATCCTGATCAGGCCTAAAATAGTTCTGTCACTGGGCTGGAAAACCCGAGTGAAGGTCCCACCTCTCCCCTTTGCAACTCTGTTGCTATGCAGCCGTTTGCCCTTTTTATTGAACTAGAAAATTCCAGAGAGGGCAGTTGTTTGCTGCCTACCAGCTCTACTGCTTACTTTTTCTACTTGCTCGCTTGCTTGTTTGTTTGAGATGGGGGTCTCATGTAGCCCAGGCTGGTCTCAAATTTGCTATGTAGCTGAGTCTGGTCTTGAATTCCTGATCTCCAGCTTACTGATCTCCTCCTGCCTACTCATCCCAAATGCTGAGACTATGAGTGTGATACCACCACACTTTATCTATCTACTTACATATCTATCCATCCATCCATCCATCCATCCATCCATCCATCCATCCATCCATCCATCTATGTAGTGCTGGAGATCAAACTTAGGTCTATATGCATAGTAAGCAAGAACTCCATTCACTGCCCCCCCCCCCGCCCACTCAGGGCCATGGTGATGATTCCTTCAGGAGCTCAGAGGATGGTTCCCTAAGGCAAGGTGCTCTGACAGCCTCTGGACCTTTGACCTTCACTCTGACTGCCTTGCACACCTCTCTCTCCTGACATTTCTGTATCTGAAAACAGAATTCACCAAGGAGGAGTGGCGTTACCAATCTCACTGAAATCTCATTAAGCAAGAAATATTAAATTCATATTGTTCTGGGCAAATATGTGGGTCTGGGGTACCAGCTGGAGTTTCCAGGTTCTTATGTCTTGGAACAAGAAATTAAACAGAGGTTTACGAACAGGGGTAGTAGACACAGTGGCAGTAAATTAAGAAAGAGCACTTCTAGACTGGGGACATAGCTCAGTCGGAAAAGTGCTTGCCTCAAAAGCCAGGGAACTTGTTGGATGGTAGTGGTGCATGCCTTTAATCCCAGTACTCAGAGGCTGAGGCAGAGGCAGAAGCAGAGGCAGAGGCAGAGGCAGAGGAGAGGCAGGTAGATCTCAAAGTTCAAGGCCAGTTTGGTCTATAGAATGAGTTCCAGGGCAGCCAGGGCTACAGAGAAAAATCCTGTCCGGAAAAATAAAACAAATAAACAAACCAAAGCCATCGGACTTGTGTGTGACCCTAGAACCCCCTAAAGCCCCATATAAAAAGAACTGACTATGGCGGTATGCCTGTAGTCTCAGAGCTGGGGAGGTAGATACAGGTGGGCCCCTGGGGCTATCCAATCAGCCGACCTGGCCTAATTGTTAATCTTCAGGTTTACCTCTCATTGGAGAGACCTTGTCTCAAAAAGCAAGGTGGGCCTCCTGAGAATGACACCTGGGGACACCCAAGGTTGACTCTCTGTCCTCTGTGAACACTGTGCACGTATACATACACCCCCAAAAAGGAAGACAGCAAGCCAGTGAGGGAGTGAGCAAGCATTTCAGGAAGGAAGTGAGCCAGAGCTGGGAGATTAGCAGTGGTTCAGCGGCTCCCATGTCCCACAGGCTGAACCTTCAGAGGTTGTTTTGCAGTGCTACACTTAGCGAGAAAGCCTCCATTTTGGTTTCTTCCATATGCTAATTCTGCCCTCACTATACGCTCTACTCCCCTGCCTCAATATCACAGGGGCAAGACTGAAAACCAGACAGCACACCAGAGCTTAGAGAAACACTGTCGTGTGCCATTGTCTGGTCTCCAGTCTCATTCATGTCTTTAAGAATAGATTTTATCGTCTCTATTAGTGTGTGTGTGTGTCTGTGTGAATGCATAGCATATGTGAGCAGGAACACACAGAAGCCAGAAGAGAGCATCAGATCACTTAAAGCTGGAGTTACGGGCGACTATGAGCTGCCTGACATGGGTGCTGGGAACCGAACTCGGGTCCTCTGGGAGAGAGCAAGCTCTTTTAACTGCTGAGTCATCACCAGCCACAGCGTTCATTTCTTTAAAACTCACTCATCATCAAACTCTGCCTCCAATCCTGCTTCTCTCTGCTTTATGAAGGGGCTATTTAAACTCCCATACATTGTGTGATTCCCACGCTTATACAAATCTATACATTTATTGTAATTTTTCTCCTGCTATGTTAGTCTGTTTAATGTCCAGTTACTTCATGGGCTAAATAGTTAAGTGCATGATGAAAGCGTGGGTATGGCACCATGTGGGATCCTGACACTTCAGAGGCCATGTTCTGCTGGGTTAAATGGCGGGGTATGGTGCAGTCCCCTGTCGGCCCAGGGCTCGCACCTCTCTGAAAGACAGGACGCAGGCAGTTTGACTACGCTCACACCACGGCACTGCCAGGTGGTGTTGGGCTATGAGGAGCCACATGGACACACCACTCTGGGGTGGTGGAACTCGGCCTGTGGTCCCGGGGACCGCAGAGAACCGGCTTCATCTGGTTCCCAAGCTCTTGGGCATCCCAGGCGCTGCTGGATAACACAGAAGGCGGGGTCTTGTGGGGACTGGCCTCCTCACTTGGTTTGGTGGCAGCTGTGGCTGGAGCACTAGGAGTCCTTCTGCGGGAGAATGGATGTGGCTTTTTAGACGGAGGCCTGTTCTATTACTCCCCATGGCAGATCCCGATGAAGAGAGACAGTCCATGGTTTTAGGGCATTTATTGTCATGGTGGAAAGTGGCATGAGAGAATCCGTATCCCCCCCCCCATCTCAGGAAGGGGGCAGGTTGAAATATCATTGGCTGGGAAGGGGAGTGGCTAGGCCTCTAGGTGCCTCATTAACATGGGGATGTCTTGAGGCTACCTGACCACACCTCTACCTGTGGAAGGGCTTGGGCATTGGGCATTGCCCTTATGTGACTGATAGTCACAGACCTGTGGAGGAGAGCTGCGGCCTCCTGTCAGGAGCCTGGGACCTAGGAGCATGGCAAAGCACCTACTGTTCCTTGTAGGGTTATTCCCTGCTGGGGACCCCCTACTGGGTTCGAAGGGGTGGTAGTGGTGTTTAAACTTTAGCTTAACCAGAAACCAGGCTGACTTTCATGATCCCACAATGTTCTTGTAGGTCACCTGCATGAGAGGCAGAAGAGTTGTTTCCCACTTCTCTTGATCACTGTCACACTGAGCAAACATGTCAGCCAGTGTAGTCTGAGCAAACACTGAAGACCGGGTGAAGAACTCCTAGAAAGGTGACTGGGAGGACTGTGAGGAGCAGGCAGTTCCCAGTCAGTGAGCTGGTCTTAGCCCTGCTAGCAGATGGTTAGTTAGCTTTGGACACCATACTTGTCTCTAACCATTTGTTAAATCTGCTAATATCTTCTCTATGGACAAAACACCATAATGAACACAATTTGTAAAAGAAAGCATTTAATTGGGGGTCCATGGTCCAGACAGCTAGAGTTCATGACTATCATGGCAAAGAGCATGGAGCAGACCGGCATGCAGTTATCTGAGAACTCACATCCTTATCTGCAAGTGAGAGGCAGATACCCTGAAGCACACCACCTCCAACAAGCCAACACTGCGGTCCTTCCCAAACTGTTCCACCAACTGACAGCCAAGTATTCAAATATATGAGCCAATAGGGGCTTTTCTCATTCAAACCTTAACAGTAATTTTAGCCTTAAGGCACTGTGAGTCTCAAATAAGGCAATATAAGGCCATTGGCTGCTCCAGAACTCTGCCCTCTGGGTATGACATGGTCAGTGTCATCTTGAATTGAATAGAAGCAGTTAGCCACGGGAAACCCTCACAAGATCATGGTTATTAACACTCCCTCTAGGCTAGCAAGATAGCTCAGGGAGTAAAGGTGATTGCTGCCAATTCTGAGGAGTTGAGTTTGATTCCCAGGATCTTTATGGTAGAAGTAGAAAACCTACTCCACAGGATGTCCTATGGCCTCCACACATGCGTGCACACACACACGGACACACACACCTGTACACACATACATACACACAAAACAAAAGTGTTAAAAAACAGCTTTTTTGTAGAAGGGAGGGCGTCATTAGATCCTGACCCTGTACTGCAGCCTCCCACTCTCCCCTGCTGCCTGCGCAGTTGTTTGTAATTCCGTTCCAGCTTCCTGTGGTCTTAGAAGATAGCAGAGTATGTAGGGGGTAGAACCTTGGCAGGGGATGGACTCCGATAATGCAGCCTTGGTTTTTCACTCATGAGTTAATCACGCGTGCTGGGGTGGGTTAGTCACCCCTCACAATGCTCCTGTAAGTCACCCGAAACCCCTCCATGGATCACCAATCTACACTGAGTGGACTGGTTTACTGTTACCCTCTCTGAATCTAATAGAAACTGACTCCCTGGGAAGAGTCAGCTGACACTAGCATTTGTTCAGTAAATGGAGACACTGCTCTTTTCTACTCCCTTCCAACCTCAAAAACATTTATGGGAAGTTTGCTTCAATGACAAGGAATGGGTGACTAAGCTATATAAGGACTGGGGAGGGAACAACTCAGCCCTCCTCCTGAAAGGCCTCCTCTTTCTTGAGATGTTGTGTTATATTTTAATCAGATTACAGCAGGTCCCGCTGAACTCTGTGGTGACTTTATCTGTTTGCCCCTGATCCATCAGTCACAGGTATCCAAGTGACAGTCAAAAGCTTTACTCCTGAATGTTCAAGGCTATCCCTGCAAAACCCAACTACAGACAACATAAACTATTAGCAACTTCTGAGATGCTGGTGATGGCTCATGCCTGTAACCTCAATACTCTGAGGCAGATGGATTGCCACAAGTTTGAGGCTAGCCTGGGCTATATATCAAGTTCCAGACTAACCTAGGTGACAGTATAAGAACCTGCAGAAGTAATTAAAGTGATCCAGAAAAAGCCACCCTGGCTCATTTTCATCTGAAGGAACTGAAGACCCTGAAATTCTTTATCTACCTGAAATCAAGGGTTCAAGGGCCATAAATCCCCTTTCTGACTGCTGAGAGGAGGTTGTACCCTGCCCTGAGTTACTCCATCCTGCACAAAACACTGCTTTTTCAGGCTGTGCCCTGCCTGAGAGACTCCATTTTTCAAGCCAAGCTGGACTCTGTCTTGAGTGCAGGATGGTTTGGTTGAGGTTACTATTATTGTGATAAAATGCTATGACCAAAAGCAAGTTGAGGAAGAAATAAAGGGTTTATTTGGCTCACACTTTCACATCTTAGTCCATCTCTGAAGCAAGCCAGGACAGGAACCAGGGGGCAGGAGCAGATGCAGAGGTCATGGAGGGGTGCTGCTACTAACTTGCTCCTCATGGCTTGCTCAGCCTGCTTTCTTATTAGAATCCAGGACCACCAGTCCAGATGAACTCACGAGATGGCGCCCCCCATTAATCACTAATTAAGAAAATGCCCTACAGGCTTACCTACAGCCGGATCCTACAGAGGTGTTTGCCTAATGCAGGTTCCCTCTTCTCAAATAACTTCACTTTGTGTCAAGTTAACACAAAACTATGTAGCACACAGGGAACACAAAAGCAGTACACTCTGTCGGGCACCACCAGGAGGCACAGAATGATGATAACTCATTCATAAACATGGCATGGGTATTTACTGCTTTGTAGATTGATCAAAGTGATCTGGTCTGTGGGAGCACATGGATGAATGAAAATCATATCAGGAGAACCAGGCCTGAGAACTCCCAGAACAGAGCAGAAGGAAGCGTATTGACCCTTACCTACACCCAAGCAAAAGGGGGAGTCCACACACTGCTATAGTGATGCTACCACCGTCTGTCTCTTGGTCAACAAGTGGAGACCTCCGACTGTCCCAGGAACTTCCACGTGGCTTGGTCCCCACCCCTGATGTGACCTGCTTGAATTACTGTCTGCCTCGCTGTTCCTCTGTCCAAGCCTGCTGTCCCTTTCTCTTGTCCGGACCCAATCATTCCCTATACTTCTACAGTCTTCATGCTTCCATATCTGGCTTTGCAGCTGGACTCCACCTTAATGTCAGCTCCAACCTACGATCCAGTGGCTCATCTCACCACAGTGTCTCCAAGTTAGCTGGCTAACTCCCAGATCCCTAACCCAGAGGCAGTCTTTATAAGGCTGTCAGCTTCTCAGTGCATGCCTCCCTGCCTCCCTCTGAACTCCTTGAGCCTTGTCTGCTGTGGTCTCTTAAATGCCACCCACACATACACATATAAATGTGTTTATCCGTTGATGTGTGATCTGTGAGCTGATATTAGTAATTAAGATTGGAACAAAAGAACCTGTGTTTTCCAACAGCTAGCTGTCAGGGGAATTGGCACAACTCAGCAAATTGTAGACAACAAAATTGATTTATTGTTGGACAATAGTTCTGACACTGTGGAACGAGACACGTGTGTTTGCCTATGTTTCTGGCATAGCACGCTCCCAACATTTTGCGTTTGTTCATGTTTTTCTAAAGGCACAGTGTTGGTGTCTGCTCTTGTATTTGACCAGGGCTGAAGTTATAGCTCCAACTTTTATGATTCGTTCATATAGTTATAAATCAGAACAAGAGTTTATCTGTCCGTTTATAAAGATATTTTGTAACTGAGCTTTTTTTCGCCCATGGTTAGGCACATAATTTGTTAAAAGTGCAAAGAAAGAAAAATCTTCTTTCTTGGCCTCCTAGGTTCTGTCTGGGGGCCATGAATTACATGACCAAAGACAAATTAACAGAAATTAATAGGAATACAGGTTTAACCTATGTTTTAAGTGTTATAAGCAAGAGCTACACAGAAAACAAGTGAAATTCTAAAGAGGTAGTTAGGGTCTGGCTTTCACACTATTTAACAAAGGACCAGACAAGGAGCCTGAGAGATGGCTCAGAAAGAAAAGGCACCCGTATGGAGCCTGACAACTCAAGCTTGGTCCCAGGGACCCACACTGGGAAAGGACAGAACCGAATCCTGCAAGTCACCTTTTGACCTCCACACGAACACCACGGCATATTCGAAAACACCCACCACAACCACATACGCAATATATATGTGTAATCATAACAAAAAATAAAAAAGGGGGCTGAGAGATGGCTCGATGGTTAAGAGCAGGTACTGCTCATGCAGAGGACATGAGTTAGATTCCCAGCACCCACATTCAACAGCTCATGGCTGCTTGTTAGTGAAAGGGAGTCCACCATTATCCTCTGATACATGCTTCTAATGCACACGCCACCCACACAGGCACACACACAGTTTAATATATATTATACTATATATATATATATATATATATATATATATATATATATATATATATATATATATATATATATATAGAGAGAGAGAGAGAGAGAGAGAGAGAGAGAGAGAGACAGGGTTTCTCTTTGTAACCCTGACTTTGCTGGAACTCGCTCTGTAGACCAAGCAGGACTTGAACTCAGAGATCTGCCTGCCTCTGCCTCCCAAGTGCTAGGATTAAAGGTGTGCGCCATCACTGCCTGGCACATAAATATTTTTTAAAGGAAAAGAGTTCAGGCTATAAAAGGCACTAATTCAGGGAATGTATATATGGGGAGAGGTAAAGGCATATAAGGCTGTTTTATAAAGTTTGTATTGAAGACTCAAGTTTCCACTGGGAAAAATGGTCTCAGGTGATTAACAGTAGTCCCTTCTTCCCAAGGGGGAAAGGTCGACCTAGGAAAGAGACAAATGGGAATTTATGTTTGTTTTACAAAGTAAAATGCACTGACTTTATGGTGAAGGTAAAGTCTCTAGCATGCCTGCAGTCTGCCTCTTCTTAACCATATTCAGCTCAAAATAAGCCATCTGCCAAAGTGTCGTGTTCAGAGTGCATTCTGACCTGCTGGATCACCGCTTGCTCTCCAGAGGAGAAAAGGAAATGTGCATGGGAAATTACATCAATCGTTTGTAGTCTGTTCTTTAAATGTATTTAGAGTTTGTTTTAATCAGGATGGGAGACACACAGCACAAAGGATTATTGAGAAGGAAGCTTATATTCACAGATCCCTAGAAACAGGAGACAAGCGTGTTACAGAACCCCATGGGAAAGCATCAAGTGGGCAGGAGGCAGAAGTAGACTCCAGTCCAGCCACTTTGCTGGGGTCTTCACAGGCAGGAATGGGTGATGCAGGCTGGGTACATTGAGTCAGTTTAGGATTAGATGGAAGAACCCGGGGAGGGCCTCTGGGGTCAAGGAATGGTATCTGGTTGGGATGGTGGCAAGAACATGAGGATTGATGAAGGAGATGCTTGTGCTATAGGAATTTCAGGGGAAAGCCCTGCATCCGAGTATCTGAATGGATTAGGCTTAGCCAACTGTCTCATTATGCCAATCAAAGGGACAATCAATGGTATGCAAGAGAAAGAGGTTTTTACAAATGTGACCATATCAGGAAGATTCGACAGAAGTTCATTCTTCAGGGGCTGACAGAACTTCAATGTTTCCTTCCAAAGAGAACCAAATGAGAGAACTAGGGTACACATGTCCCACAGGGAGCACACATGTCCCACAGGGAGCACACATGTCCCACAGAGGGTTACACATGTCCCACGGGGAGCACACATGTCCCAAAGGGAGCATGCATGTCCTACAGGGAGCACGCATGTCCCACAGAGGGTTACATATGTCCCACAGGGAGCACGCATGTCCCACAGGGCAGCTGGTCTTGCTCAGGCCAGTGAGTCTCATCGATCATTTACTCAGTCTGGTCCTGAGAGGCGCTTCTGAAGAAGTGGGTACCACTGTCATCACTTGAAGGGAGCAGCCTGGTTCTCATGAGGTGATGGCTGCTGTTCTAGGGTGCAGCCTCTGCTCCCATCCTTGGGGAAAAACTCTTGCTTTGTGTGGTCTCGCTGTGGGGTGACCTTGTCACTTTGGGGTAATTCCAGTTCCTTGTCATAAAGATGTGTATAGATCAGTCCTATTATTCCTAAAAGCCAAGGTGACTGTTGAAGACAGGGACTCAGGAGGAAAATGTTAGAGGCAAACAGCCAAATGGCATTAGGCTAGTGGTAGGTTCTTTGTTACTTGGGGGTATGGGATCTGGGTGGATTAGTTTGTATATCCAAGGCTCAATTGTGGGGAGTTGTTTCCTCTCTAAAAACTACTGAGGCCTAGAAGGAGAAATCTCTCCTATATCAAAGCCCCAAATGCGAGAGAGTTATATAGAACACGGGGGCTGGGCATGTAGCTCAGAGTGAGGGCCTAGCATGAGGCTTTGGAGTCAAGCCCTAGCAAAATAGGGGGAAAAGCAAAGCTTATAAATGAAAATGAAGAATTAAGGGCTAAGGGCTCAGTGGTTAGGATTCCCCGCTGTACAATCTCAAAGACCTGAAAGCAGATCTCAACACCCAAACAATAAGACAGGAGTCCCATACATGCCAGTGGCCCCAGCTCTGAGAGTGTGGAGGCAGGAGGATTGCTGGGGCTTGCTGACTACCATCCTAGTAGAGGAAACACAAGTCTAGGTTCAGGGAGCGACTCTGCCTCACAGGAATATGTAGCCGGTGATAGATCATCAAATTTGATGACCTCTTCTGGCCTCAAGTGTTTACACAGGCATGCGCAGTCACATAGACACCTGCACAAGACTCACAACAATAAACAATTTTTTGAGACAAGGTCTCAGTATATATCCCTGGCTGGCATGGGACTTTGCTACAAAAACCAGGCTAGCCTTGAACTCACAGAGATATATCTGATTTGCCTACTGAGTGCTGGAGCTAAAGGCTTATGCTACTGTGCTTGGCCTTAAATAGATCATATTTTATATGAAAAATGTCTGTGCTTCTTCTATAAAGTTGTTCAGAACTCACGTAATCCTCCTGCTTCATCCTCTCAAGTGCCTGGGACCCTAAGCACAAGCTGTCACACCGGCACATGAAGTTGGCTTTGTTTGCTTTGGTTTTGAGACCATGTCTATTATATCCTAGGCTGGCCCCAAACATCCAGATATAGCCAGGAATCCCCTTGGCTTTCTGTTCCCTGTGCCTTTACCTCCTCAGTGCTAGGGTTACAGGCTTGGGCCAGCACCCTGCTTTATGTGATGCTAAGAACTGAATCTTGGGCTCCATGCTAGGCAAGTGCTCTGTGAACTGAGCTACCCGCCCAGTCCTCACATTGAGCTTTTTCTGCTTTTGTATTTGCTTTTGTTACAAGGTCTCTCTGTGTAACTACTATTGCTCTGTAACTCACTTTGTAGTCCAGACTGGCCTTGATCTCACAGAGACCTACCTGCCTCTGCCTCTCTGGTCTTGGGATGAAAAGGCATGCACTACCATGCCTGGCCACATGAAGTAGTTGTTTTTTGTTTTAAGACTTATTTATTTTATGTATGTGAGTACACTGTTGCTATCTTCAGACACACAGAAGAGGGCATCAGATCCCATTACAGATGGTTGTAAGCCACCATGTGGTTGCTGGGAATTGAACTCAGGACCTTTGGAAGAGCAGTCAGTGCTCTTAACTGCTGAACCATCTCTCCAGCCCCCACATGAAGTAGTTTTAATGTTGATAAATGAGAGCAGAATTTATCACATATACTGCTTTTAAAACAAGTTTAGATCTTCAGCCTGACTCTATTGCAGGGAGTATAATGTCATGGTATTGAAATCCTAATGGATTTGAATTTCCTATTGTTGGTAGTGGTTTATGGATTAGGTCATTGTTTAAGGTTACTAGAATGTTCGAATGTGTGCAGTTAAATTGAACAATAACAGCAAATATGTGATCAAGGAAGAAAAATGGATTGCTTATGGTGAATGATGGTTAATGCTGCTGCAAATCTTTCAGATTTTCTGACCTTACCTTCAATGCTCATGGAAAAATTCAAATTGCCATTTGTCTGGCAAACTTTTGATATCAGCAGTAACTATATTGTCTCACAATTGCAATTTAAGCAAAATTCTCAAGATTCTCCAAAGGACTTTCAGACCCGAGACTATAAGAGAATGTTTAGTTAATTAATGAGAAATCTTTGGTTTCCTGGCATATTTTTAAGAAAATTCAAATTCACAGACAAGTAGAAAGAAAAGTCCTGGGTCATCAAGCATTATTTTGACTTAAATTAAAAAGTGCACATAGAGAAGCAAATTCTGCATACACATTGTTTGTAGTATAAGGTTAATTTTATATATTTAAATTTTTTTTACATTTTCCCTTTTTATTTATTTTTTCATTCACTATTTATTTATTCACTTTACAGGTTAATTATATTTTAAAGCTATGATTGGGATCTAGAGAGATGAAATAGCCACTAAGCGTGCTTTCAGTTTTTCCAGAGGACGTGAATTTGGTTCCCAGCACCCATATTTGGCTGCTTACAACTGCCTCTAACTCAAGCTCTGATGGATCTAATGACCTCTTCTGGCCTCCACAGGTACCTACTCCCAGATACACAGATATGTAATTTAAAAACATAAAAATAAGGGCAGGCATGGTGGTGCACGCTTTTAATCCCAGCACTTGGCTGACAGAGGCAGGCAGATCTCTGAGTTCAAGACCAGCCTGGTCTTATATAGATCAAGTTCCAGTATGGCCAGGCTACACAGAGAACATTTGTCTCAAGAAGAAGAAGAAGAAGAAGGAAGAAGAAGAAGAAGAAGAGGAGGAGGAGGAGGAGGAGGAGGAGGAGGAGGAGGAGGAGGAGGAGGAGGAGGAGGAGGGAGACGAGGAAGAAGAGGAGGAAGGAGAGGAGGAGGAGGAAGAAGAGGAAGAAGAGGAGGAGGAAGGAGAGGAGGAGGAGGAGGAAGAAGAGGAGAAGAAGGAGGAAGCAGAAGGGCTCGACAGCCCTCGGCACACCAGGAAGTGTTCTTACCAAAGACCAAATGTGAAGGCAGTCTGATTGTTCACTTCCTAGCCACATAAACTACCAACACCTAGGTTGTGGCATTTTTGCTAGAGCAACACAAACTAATTAAGACAACTAAAAACATCAGTAATGATTTCGACCATAGTATAGATTAGGCTCACTATAAATAAGTCCAATGTCTATCAACTAATGAATGGATAAAACGAAATGTGGCTGTACTGGCTGGTTTTGTGTCAACTTGACACAAGCTGGAGTTATCACAGAGAAAGGAGCTTCAGTTGAGAAAATGCCTCTATAAGACACAGGTGTAAGGCACTTTCTCAATTAGTGATCAAGGGGGGAGGGTCCCTTGTGGGTGGTGCCATCTGTGGGCTGGTAGTCTTGGGTTCTGTAAGAAAGCAGGCTGAGCAAGACAGGAGAAGCAAGCAAGCCAGTAAGGAACATCCCTCCATGGCCTCTGCATCAGCTCCTGCTTCCTGACCTGCTTGAGTTCCAGTCCTGACTTCCTTTGGTAATGAACAGCAATGTGGAAATGTAAGCTGAGTAAACCCTTTTCTCCCCACCTTGCTTCTTGGTCATGATGTTTGTACAGGAATAGAAGCCCTGACTAAGACAGTGGCTATTTATATAATGGAGCCCTGTTCATCAATAAAAAGAAGTAGAGTAACACTTTATGCCACAGCATGAATGAGTCTGGAAACCATGCTGTATTGAAGACATGCGTCACAAAGACTGAACAATATATGGTTGCACTTACATGGCATGTTCAGAAGAGGCAAATCTGTAGAGACGGAAAGTGGATTTGGGGTTGGTAGGGACTGAGAAAGGAAGGACTGAGAAGAGTTGGCTAATGGTGCAGTGGGAGTTGGGGTGGCGGGCGAAGTGTAAAAGAATGTTCCAGAATTAGCCACCATTGCTAATTCTACTGATGTCACACACGGCACATTTTATTTAATCATTTTTACTTTTTGTTTATGGGGGCAGGGTCTTATTATATGTTCTAGAACTTGCTGTGTAGACCAGGCTGGCCTTGAACCTGTGCTATCCTGCTTCTGCCTGAGAGCACTCAGATTACAGGCAATTACCACCATGTCTAGCCCCTACACGATGATAGTTTTTAGTTATGTTTGCCAAGGACCCGCCTCGACTTGGAGAGGGGTTCTGAGAAAGGGGTGTCTGGGAGCGTCAAAAACAAACAACTGGAAGTCAAATCCTGGGTCCAGGCTAGCAGCCTATGCTCTGCTGGAGACGGCTTTGCAGCCTGCCTTCTCTTTGATCTGCTTCCTCTGGAGCTCTCTAGACAGCTCTCTCCTCTCTCTCTTGAGACAGTTCTCCAAGCAGTTCTCTCTGGATAGCAATTCTCTGGATAGTTCATCTCCTACAGATCATAAGCCCAGTCTTTTATTTTAAGTATCATTCTAGTCCTTTATTTCAGGTTTCCTTTGATTATCCTAAGAGTTGCCATCTGCTGACCCCAGCCCCTTAAGTCTTAGAAGATAGCAAGCACACATTTTCTTTTAACATTGCGAAAGACTTCAGAGATCTCACTGCCTCTGTTAAGCACAGACCATAAACTAGCTGGGAGGGACACTGTCATGAAATTACTGTTTCTACCACACCAGGGTTTGAGCTCGCCTTGTTCTGCACGGACCTTGAACTCGAAAATCTGCCTGCATTTGTGTCTGCCAGCCTTTATATCTTTCTGACAAGCTGGCTCATAGTGTAGCTACCACTGTTCCTTTAGAGTCATGAAGCCCCTTGTAATTCATTTTGGATCCTTATATTTTGCACAGTTGAGAAATTATATATATTTTAAACTCATGGTTTTAGAGTTCTTTCCCACAGCCTTAATGGCTGTTCTGAAGGTCCCAGAGTCTTACCATTCTTCTAAGACCACACCTTTGGCTGCTGTCTGACTATCATAGAGTCATTAACATTAACAGGAAGGACATTCCTTGAAGGAGAAATGTGTACATTATTATACAAACAAGCCTTATGCCCCTGGCAGCCAGCAACATTCTCGGAGGCCCATATCTGTTAGCCCTGTCCTGGGGACAACAAACCATGACAATCTGTCCCCACCAAGGCCAAGCAGTATTGGCAACATTTATTTATTTATTCTCTCTCTGTCTCCATCTCTTTCCGTCTGTCCTGTCTGTCTCTGACTCTGTCTCTGTCTCTGTGTGTGTGTGTGTGTGTGTGTGTGTGTGTGTGTGTGTGTCTGTGTGTGTGTCTGTGTGTATATAACATAACATGGCATGCATGTGGAGGTCATAGAAAACTTTCAGGAGTTGGTCTCCTCCTTCTATATCCAACCATTCGAGCCTGTGGGGACAAAGGGACACAGGGACACGGGGACATGGGGACACTTAACTACCTCAGTTCAGCTGCAATGGAATTGTGTGGAAACTCCCTTCTGAAACCCCAACATAACCCCCAAAGACTGGTTGTGACATTGCAAAGGCATCTTGATGCACCTCTCTGCAGAAGGTCCAGAGGAACGAGCAGCTATTACACAGATACACTGAGACTAAATAGTCTGAGAGGATTCAGACCCAACCCTCGGGGCAAAGGGGGGGGGGCATGATTGCAGTTTGTCAGTCAGGCATGGATGGAGCTCAGTTTCCTGAGCTAGGAGAGAATAGCAAGGATGGGGTGGATCTTCTCTGAAAGCCAGATTCCTAGCTACCCGGGTGTGAATCCGACCGGAGGGAAGGAGCTGGACCTAGGGTAGAAACCGCGTCTTCCACGATAAACCTACAGTCAAGCCATCACTGTCCACACTGTTCCTTGACTGACCGTCCTCCTAGGTGTGGCACCAGTGTGCCACACGCAGTTTCTCTCGACACCTAGTCCTTCTCATGCTGGGGTCCCTGGTGGCCTCATTAGGGCAAAGCCGCTGAAGGAATCCGAGCGACTCAGCCCTCGCTCCGCAGCTGTTTTCTTTTGAGCTTGTTTCTGTAGTTAGGATTGATCCTGAGCTCTCCTGGGTGGGGCTCCCTAACTAGGCAACAGCGAGTATAAAGAACTAGCTCAGTTTTGGGGTGGGGGCTGAATCTCCGTCTTTCATGTGACTGTGACTTAAGGAACCTTGTGTCAAAAGGGGACGTGTGATACTTCTGGGCTTGTGGGCTTGTCTGTATGGTCCTCAACTGCAGTTCTTCTTGCACCATAGACGTGGCAGAGAAATTTTACCCACTGTGGTTAAGTGCTGTATTTATGTTGGGGATAAATACACTGATCCTGAAACGTGACTTGAGAACAGAAGAGAACGGGGTGGGGATGGGGGAGAGCACTCATTTTCCCGGACTTTTTCCACCCTGTGATTCCAGGTGCTGGCCTGCACTTTTTGTCCCTATTGGTCCTTCTGGGGTTTCAGGGCCTCCCAGCCACTGAGATGTGAATCTCGTTCCACTTTGCTCCAGCATGACTGGACTTGATCCCCAGTAAGGAAACCAAAGAGCCTGGGAAGGTCAGAAGAAAGTCCTGGAAGCCAGGCACGGCGGCACATGCTTAGAAACCCAGCATTTGGGAGGCAGAGGCAGGAGGACTGCAAGTTCCAGGACCAGCCTTGGCTACATATCAATGTCTTCCTTCAAAAAATGGAAGGAAGGCTGGAAAGAAGGAAGGGAAGAGTGGAAGGAAGGGAGGGAGGAAAGATAGTTCTAAGTTCCAATCCTGCTTCTGCAAACCTGAGCAGACTTCTCGCTCAGCTGGAGGGTAAGACTGTCTTGTAGGTTGTAGGGTGTGCTCACTGAGATCAGGAAGGCAGGCCTGGGCCAGGTATGGCTGTATTGCTCTCTTATCAGATAGACGTGAGTAAGGACAGTCTAGCTGTCCAGAGGCTGTAGCTGTGTGTCGCTCTCACTGGGAAGAACTGTCTGTGTCTGCTGCCTGCTCCAACAATGGCTGCAAGTCACAGGCAGCTAGCATGGCTACATCCGGGTTCTTGAAGCCTGGGCTGTGTAGGGTACACAATTTGGGGATGTCTTCTGTAAGGAAAAGGTGACTGTATGGCTTGGGTGTTTCCTAGTAGGACACTTAGACAGGCTTCTTTAGCTTCCTGGTAATTCTGCCTTTGGCATCTGGATTTAATTCCAGCCTGGGCCCAGAGAATCCTTGAGGGCAGACTAGCATCCGGACAATGTTCCTTCCCCCGCATTTCTTCACAGAAGCATTCTCTGAAGCTCGGCAAGGAGTTAACAAGTCCCACAGTGGTGCACTCTGAACTGCCTTTGCATGAGGGCTCCTTGCCTCACTGCAGGCCGACTCTTCTCTCACAACGAGAGCACAAGCACTCTCGCCTAGAGGCCTCAAGCCAAAGCCCGCATTTCATATGGAGGAAATGGGTCCAGAAACGTGTAGTGACTTACCTGAGGTCACACAGCCTGTGAAAGGCAGTTTCCAGAAGAATGTAGAGCTCAGAGTTCCACCCATTGTCTCTCCTCTACTAAGTAAAGTCTTCTTGAAGCTGCCCTGCTTTCTCTGGCATAGGTCTCTACTGCTGTGTTAAACAATGACCCTGACTCACTCTTTGTCTGCTACAGGGTTCTATTGTTGTGATAAAACACTGACCAAAAACAACCAGGGAGGAAAGGGTTGCTTTCAGTTTATGTGGGAAGTTAGGTCAGGAGCTCCAGGCAGGGAGGGATGCTGCTTACTGGCTTGCTCCCCTCAGCCTGCTCTCTCATACCATTCAGGACCACTTGCCTAGGGTGATGCTGTCCCAGTGGGCTGGACCCTCCCACCACAATCACTAATGAAGAAAATTCTCTACAGTTGGGCATTGTGGCCTATATCTTTTGTTTGTTTGTTTGTTTTGTTGTTGTTGTTTTGTTTGTTTGTTTTTTTCGAGACAGGGTTTCTCTGTGTAGCCCTGGCTGTCCTGGAACTCACTCTGTAGACCAGGCTGGCCTCGAACTCAGAAATCCACCTGCCTCTGCCTCCCAAGTGCTAGGATTAAAGGCGTGCGACACCACTGCCCGGCTTGATGGAGGCATTTTAACAAACACAAACAAACCAACCAGGCTGTTGTACATCAGGAATCCACTATTTATGACAGTGGTTCTCACCTTCCTAATGCTGTGACCCTTTAATACAGTTCCTCATGTGGTGACCCCCCAACCATAAAATTTTTACTTGTTACTTTGTAACTGTAATTTTACTACTGTTATGAACCATAACGTAAATATCTGTGTTTTTCAACGGTCTTAGGCAACCCCTGTAAATTGATCACATGCAGTAATTTTTGCTTCTAACCAGAGAACAGTGAAATTTTCGTTGTCTTAGGAAGTTGGTCTTGTGTTTGCCCAGATATGAACTCTTTCGGGTCAGGAGGACTTTAGTGGCTTGCTAGCTCCTCCAGGTCACCTCAGACTAAGCTGTGGGCCGTGGTCCTCTCGCTGATCCCACAGCGGCTGACCCCAGTTCCGTGAGGCCGGCCCTCCCCATTGTTCCTGCTGCTGCTCCCTAGCTCTCTAGAAACTGACCCTTAAGGCTGACCTTGAGTCTGAAGGAAGCTAAGCGGGCTGGGCATGTTTGTGTTGTTCTCTGCCACTGTGGATCACCGTGACTAGTTGCCTCAAGCTCCTGCTTCTCGTGCTTCCTTCCTAGCATCCCTACATATCCCTGCCTGTCCTGGAACTCACTATGTAGACCGGGTTGGCTTGGAACTCACAGAGCTTCACCTGCCTCTGCCTCTGGAGTGTGCTACCATGCCCCGCCTTCCTTTCATGCCCCGCCTTCCTTTGGTGTGGCCTCAGACTCAAGGGCAGGGAATAGTGCATTCTACTGTTGTATATTCAAGCTGGGTTTCCCTGTATAGCCCCTGGCTTTCCTGGAACTCACTCTGTAGACCAGGCTGGCCTCGAACTCAAAGATTCTTCTGCCCCTGCTTCCCAAGTGCTGGGACTAAAGGTGTGTGCCACCACCGCCTGGTTTAATGCAGTCCAGTTTTAAGGTGAGTCTTCCCACCTCAACTAATGGACTCCAGACCATCTCTTCTGGTAAAGCCAGAGACTAACAGAATCAAGAGTCCCTCACAGGTGCATCCAGAGACTACCCTAGTGAAAAAAATTCCTCACAGGTGTGCACAGCGGTTTGTCTCCTAGGTGATTCAAGATCCTGTTAACATTGACAACATTAACCCTCAGACTAAAACCTTAACATCAAATATTGGTTGAGTACATGGGTGATGAACCTGTATTTGGCACATTGACTGGATTGAAATATGTCCTGTCAGTGGGTGCATGGCTGCCACCCTCAGCCTGAGTGTGTGCCCTCCACACTATCTGCTGTTAGTTTCAAACCTTCGACTCACAAAAGTTTTAGGTGCCTACTGTGTACCCTATTGTTGCCGGGTCCTTTCTTTCTGTATCCAAAACAACAAAAACAACAAAAAACATCCAGACAGCCATGCAGTGATGGTGCACACCTTTAATCCCAGCACTCCGGAGGCAGAGGCAGGAGGATTTCTGAGTTCGAGGCCAGCCTGGTCTACACAGGGAAACCCTGTCTCAAAAAACCAAAAAAAAAAAAAAAAAAAAAAAAAAAAAAAAAAAAAATCCAGACAAACAAACAAAGAAACCCTAAACCCTAACTGAAACTAACACCTCGATGATTTTGTTGTTGTTGTTGTCTTCAAAGGGTTTTATGGTTTTCTTATATTTTTGGTTGTGAGCCTAGCCTTTAAGGGCTGAGCCATCAGCGTGGTGGTCATCAGTGAGCATGTGTGTGGGCGGGGCCACGAAGAGTTACCATCTTGATGAGGATGGAGTTTCAGTCCAGTATAATGAAACAGTTCTAGATTATGTCCTTCAGGACCGCCCATACAACGTGGCAAATGTGCTTACTGCCAATGGACTAACAGGGCTCAAGTGGTGAATGTTACCGCATCAGAAGGCCTGTTTAGGGATTCTTCTGTGAACTGTTTGCAACATGTTTCTGGATCCCTCATTAATTGATGGGTTAAAGGCAGTCACTGACAGATGCTTGTTTGATATTTGCATAAGATTTATGATTTTTCCCTTTTAATAAGTGGTTAGGAGCTAAAATACCTGCTGCTCAAGCGGAAGGAACAGATCAAAGGAAGGAGAGAGGGAAGCGAGCAGGGGCGGGGCGGGGCGGGGGCGGGGCGGAAGAAACAGATAAGAAAAGGCGGGAAAGCCGAGAGGGTAGGATGGGAAGGGGGTGGAGGAGCAGAAAGCAAGAAGAGAGGCTGAACAGGGAGGCACAGGGCCGCAAGGAAGGGAGAGGGAGGGCTTTCCTTCTGACCTGAGAGCTCTCCCTTCTCTTGAAGGAAGTCTTTATTTTGACTTCTGCTTCGAAAAGCCCACTCTGTCCCTCAGTCCGAGAAGGAAGAAATTATTTTCTGCCTCTGCCGTTTCCCAGGTCACCAGTTATATTAAGCCAAAGTCCCTTGGTGGCTGCTGTCTATAATTTTCCACTCCCCACCCTTTTGAGTCAGATAGCAAAATAAGGCCATTTTGAAACTTGGTTTCCTCCTGGTCCAGGCAGTGGAGATGTGACACAGGACTTTTTCTGACCCTCTGCAGCTCAGGCAGGGACTTAGATTAGCAACTGGAAGGACAGGAGGAGGCAGCAGGATGCCGGGCCCCAAGTTGGACCACCCGGAGGTCCTCTGTACTATTTCCAGCCTTTGGGGGAGGACATGGACCGGATGGGGACCGCGTGGACAACTGGGGGATAAGACGACACACCAGAAGTTCATACTATGCTCTCTTAGGGGTTAGAAGCGAACGCTTGGCCTGACTCCACGCCTCGTGGAGAATCACCCATCATTGCTCTAACAAGTCTCCCAGAATCCAAACGTTGTTTCTGCCTTCCCTGTCTCCCATTTGGGCTGCGCTCCTGGCCACTCCCTGTTCTTCCCTGTTGGAGTGCCTTCCCCTATCCCCACCCATCCTTTTGACTCACACTTTCTTTTTATTTCCAGAGTGGCTTATATCCTCCCTTGAGCACTCACGTGGACTTTATCACAACACTCGCCACTCTGGCTCGTACTTCCCAGTCCACCGATCTGCTGCGAAGGCCAGAGCCCAGGCTTATTTCTGTCATAGTTAAGGGAGAGCAGGTAGACAATGTGACCAGAGGGAAGTGAGTGGTGGCCGCAGCAGGGTCGGAGGCGTGGTGGGTGGGTGGCGAGGGAAATGGGGAGCCATTGCAGAGGATGAGGAGAGGAGAGACTAGGGGTTTAAAGCCCTCGTGATCTTTAGTGACGTCCTGGATACTTTTCAGAGACTCAGGGCTCAGATTTCAGGGTACTCACAAAGATCTTCGGGTATATGGGACCAAATTCACACGGATCTTAAGGATGGTGGGAGTTTCTCCTTGACTGGACAGGAAATGGAATGCTCTTCCTGTCTGTGCCCTTCTTCTCCCTAGATAGCAGTCTCCCACTTATAGGGCTTTCTGCCCCTGGACACAGAAGGACACAGACTCTTGCAGATACAGGAAAAAAACTTATCGAAAATGAACAGAGCACCCTGACCTACCAAACCGAGGCAGTGATATTGCCTGTAACAGAGGCTCTTGAAGAATAAGGCAGACTTCCTGGAGGAAGGAGGAGCAAGGCCCCACTACCTAGAGATGAAAGAAAGGCCGGGGGAAACAGCCTTTCCTTGCAGCTCTCCTAGGACACAACTGTTGGCTCTGAGTCCCCTTCAGGCTTGCCTTGACACAGGAGCACTAACTTAAAAGCCTCTCTGAGAAAAATGAATGACTTCAGTCGTTGACCCTTTCCAAGCTCGTTCCCCCCAGCTCGCCCGGAAAACGCACAGCATTAATAACCAATAAAAGTTAAGAACGTCACCTCCCCACCCCTCTGGAATTCCTAAGGGTGAGATTTCTGGCCTGGGGACGTCCTGGTTGTCCCCTCACGTAGGGAACTTCCGGAAACGCCTCCACTCCCTAAACAATGGAAGGCTCTCCCTCCCTCGCCCCCCACCTCCTCTCCCGGAGCCGAGCGGCAGGTGCGGAGGCCGGGAGGGCGGGGCGGCGGCGCGTGGAGTGCGGCAGGTGGCCGGCAGAGGGCGCAGGGGAGCCACTGAATCCGGGCAGGGCTCCAGGCCCTCGGCCGTCGCCTGCCCAGCCCCCCACTGCAGCCCAAGGTGTATTTGCTGAAAGGTCACCCTAGTCCTTTCCCTCCAGCCAACCCTTTCCTTCCAGGTGTGGCCTCGGGAAAGGTAGGTCAGGGCGAGATCCGGGGGACGATTGTCAGGACCGTGAGGATCAGCGCGTTTGTGGCAGGAGAGATGCCAGAGCCTCCTTCGCCCCCTACCCTACCTAATGGCCGCAAAGTCCTGGGACTAAGCATTGAACTAGGTACCCCCAAAGTAGGACTCGGATCCTATTTAGTTCTGCAGGGCCTGGCGCGTGATAGGAACCAGTCCTATTTGAATTACACGAAAGGACTTTTTTACCTAGGAGCTTCATCTCTCATCCTCCTGCTAATCCAACTACTTACCTGTGTCCCGCAGTCTCCCCTCATCTCCACTCCTCCACATCCCCCCACCCCCGCCCCGGGGCCAAGTCTTCCAGGCTCTTTCACTGCTCAAAGGGCCTCACTAGGTGGTTGGCCTAAGTCCCTTACATAGCCTTGAAGCTGTTCTCATCCTATTGAAGGGTAGCAGAACATACCACCCGGACCCACACCACTTTAGCATAAGGATTATTTTGAGCAACTGGAAAGGAACAGATACAAGAAGAACCCTCCCCTCCCCTCCCTCCCCCGTTTGCCTAAAAGCTGGGTGGAAATATACACGGATGTCCCTGTTCTCTGCTTTACCAGGAAGACGATATCACAGAAGACACTTGAGACCCTCGTCCACCCGGAGGTGGCACCAGAGGAATCTACGCAGCAAGCTTAGACTGAGGAGCCCTTGCCTCCCGTTTGATCTCTGATTTGCCTTTCACAGTCGCTGCCTCTAGAGAGTCTAGTTCTTGTTTCTTTGGCCTTTCCCCTTTCCTAAAATTGCACTGTTCTTGGCAGGTCATTCCTTCCCCTATCTCCCATGCTCTGCACTTTTAATAAATTATTTTTCTCTTGCTAATCTTTGTTTATAGAGATTCTGGCCAAGAACTCTCCCTCCCTCACCCTAAGATACTTGGCACATTGTTTTGCTCAAATCTGTGGCATTCACTAAATCTGTGTGAGAGAACATAGTTCGATCTGTTCTTCCTCCGAGGTGCCTTCTCACCTTTTTCCTATCAGAAGTCAGACTGACAGCAGTTTTGCGTCCCATTCAGTTCCTTCAGGAATCTCCTTTGACTTTGAGTCTTCTCACCTCTGACCTGAAGCACCTGCTCCTTGGACCTGTTTTTGTACAGGTCTTCTTGCATTTGTATCCTCATGATTCTGAGGGAAATCAGTATCTCCTCTTAGGGTTCTTGGTCCCATTAAAAGAATTAAAGAATGGATTCAAATAGAAGGTTGAGGTTAATTTTTATTAGGGTTTAAAAGAAAAACATCCCAAGGCAGGCAAGCTGTAAACGCCAGCAGCTGCATAGAGGAGCAGGTGAGGTGGAGACAGCCAGGCCACTCGGGCTGGCGTGGAGGTCAGCCACATGGCAGAGAGCAGGCCATTACAGAAAGAGCAGGGACGCCTGCCCACGGTATCAGAAAAAGCTCTCTTGGGTTCAGGCTAGCATCAAAAGAGGGCTTTGTGAGGTGGAAGAAATAAGTTGCATTTTCTAGCTTAGGCCTCAGATGGGTAGGCAGACCCAGCCCTTATGGTTCTGTAGGGGAGAGAATTCTGAGAAGGAAAAGTACAGTATCTCATTAAAGGAAAAGAATGTTCTGCCTGTCTCTTTAGTGTGGTTTAAGGTAAAACTGTCTTCCTGGGGTGGTCTGTTGGCCAGGTGAATGACACAGAGCAATTGGAATATCTGAAAAGTTAAGTCTTCCCCAGACACTAATTCTCTCTTCCATTCCCCCACCCCCATCTTCATCCTGGTTTCTGAGACAGGGTTTCTTTGTGTATCCCTGGCTGTCCTGGAACTCACTCTGTAGACCAGGCTGGTCTCGAACTCAAAGATCTCCCTGCCTCTGCCTCCCAAGTGCTGGGATTAAAGGCGTGCGCCATCACACCTGGCTACTGGTTCTATTCTCTTGACCACAAGCTTTGCCTTAGTGGGCTTTATTGTTCTGTCATTCGACACTTACATACCTGGCTGTTCTCACCTACTAATTGTGAACATGGGCCAGTAGAATGGCTCATCTGGTAAAAGCACTTGCCACCAAGCCTGGCCACCTCAGTGTGACCCCTGGACCTCCCCAGGCAATGGAAGGAAAGAACTAACTCCCTCTAACATCTGCATGTGTGCCGTGGTTCACATAGGCTCCTCCGTCTACATGCATGTCTCCACCTACACACTTGCAAATAAATAAAAGGAATGAAAATTAAACTGTAAGCATTTGGGGGGTGGGGGTGTCTGTACACTGTTTTTCTTCTGTCTCTCCTGTTCACCACACAGTTCATCATGGCTGAGGATCTGCTACGTTCCAGGTAGAAAGTTTAGCATGTAGGGTTTGCAAAGTCCCCTCAATTAAGGGAAGGAGGAAAGGTGGGCGGTGAGGGGGCTTGAGGAAAGGTGCATGTGGTCTCCTCGTGGAACACTCGCCAGGGAGAGGCACTGAGAGTCCAGGTGACATCCTAGCAGCACTGGGTGTCCTGAACTGGGAAGTAGTTTCATGCTCTGAGGGCTTGCTGCCTGTGCGTTCACCCACCGCCTCACTCTCTCATTCATCTGATAAATAGTTTACATATATATTGTTTATATTTTGTGTTCATTGTTGTTTTGTCTATATGTGTGTCTGTGTGAGGATGTCAGGTCTCCTGGAACTGGATTACAGACAGGTGTGAGCTGCTGGGGATGGAACCCACATCCTCTGACAGAGCACCAGTGCTCTTAACCACTGAGCAAACTCTCCAGTCCTATTTGATAAGTATTTGGTGATTCCTACTTTGTCTAGATGACTTATGAGATGGGTCATGCTGTACCGCAGGGCTGACTGGTGTGTGTGTGTGTGTGACTGGTGTGTGTGTGTGCGCACGTGTGTGTGTGCATGTGTGTGTGTGTGTACTTACATATGTATGTGCGCCCCTGTGTCTGTGTGTCTGTGTCTGTCTCTGTGTGCTGGGGTACCAGGATCCTGGAAAGCTGGTGGTGAGTTGCTTTTTTGTTAGTTCCTGTGCAGACCAGTGGTTTCTTCTGGGAATGGTCTCGAGGGAATTGGTGTGTTCTCAGCAGAGGCAGGAAAATCTGGTATTCCTGGAGGGCAGAAAGACACTGGCCTTACCCGAGGCCAGAGGTGGCTCTCTGTGGGTCACTTTGGAATATCTTCCTTGGGTAAATGTGGAGAGCCTTTTGGGACTGCTTGCTTGGCAAGAACCTGACTTTTGGCCAAGGACAAAGAAACAGGCTTCAGGCAGGAATCTGACATTAGGCCAAGGACAAGGAAGTAAGCTCAGGCAGGAATCTAATTTTAGGATAGAACAAAGAAGTAGACTTCAGGCATGAAGATGACTTTGGGCTAGGATAGGGAAGTAGGCTCAGATATCTTGGTCCTCCTGATAAGCCCTTAGAAACAGTGATCATAGGAGTGATCTCAGGACTTTGTTTATTGCCTTCTTGTTCCAAGACTATTTGTGTTTATTGTACTGCTTGACCTTATTGTTTGCATGTAATTAAAATGATATAAAAGCAGATTGGGAAAAAGTAAACTTGCCTTCAGTCTCAGAATTGACTGAGGCCATGCTGTAATGTCGTCGAATTGTCCCTTTTCAATCCTCACGCCTGTGCTGGAGAACCTGTTGACTGACTGAGCAGTCTCAGGTAAACATCACATTCACTTTGGAGTTCATTCTTTCTATGATCATTTGGGGTTTTCCAGTCTTGGGTGTTCTTTGGTGTGTATTTTAGATGGAGATTTGTTATTTCCAGGGCATCATTATGAGAAGGGCGGGGCCTAGACCTGGTATCCCCAGCTTCATCTAACAGACAACTTTTGGAGACCTTTGGAGCCCTGAATGCTATAATTTGCACATGAAATGTTGTGTCCAGATATCCAGACAACCAGGCCCACTGAATAACCTGTGACAGAGGCAAGTGATCTTCAGCTCCCTGTGGTGAGAGCGGGGTCCCTGGAATAACAGGATGTTTTGTGTTTCCGATCTAACTGGTGGCCTCCACTCCTCTGGCTCCTAGAGGCTCCCTTCAGAAGTTGAGCTAACTAACTTCCAGATCTTAACTCTTAGCACTTCCATGCACTATTTTAAAAAATATTTTTATTTTTGGAGACAGGCTTTCCTGCAGCCCAGGCAGGTCTTGAACTTGAAATCTTGACTCAATGTCCTAAGTGTTGATATTAAAGGAAGCATCGTCATGCCTGGCTCTAAACTCTAATATGGTTGCCCCAATTTTAACTTCATTTAAAGAGTCCATTCTCTAATTTTCATTGGAATATATCACTCCTAAGGACAAATTGCCCCTCCCAAATCCTTATGGGGGAGGGACCGACACCTCTTTCGTATGCTTTGTATAACCCAATGCAGCTTCAAGCATCCCTAAGCAAGGAGAAGGACTGAATGGGGTACAGAGAGCTGAGGGACATTGTCTTTATTAAGAAGGCAATCCTTTCCCTGCTCCAGGTATTCAGGTCTTCAGGCCCTTCTGGAAGGAAGGGACGGGGGAGGCATTGTGTGACTCTTCTGGATATTTTCTTGAGGGGCCTCAACAGTCAAGTCTTTCCAGGCAGAGGAAGTCCTAATGGAGGCTGCTAGGGACCCAAGCATCCATTTATATGAGGAATATTATGTGAACCATCCAATATCCCAGGCCAAACTAGGGAAGTCAGGCATGTGCTTCTGGCTCTCAGGAAGATTGCCATGTAGGGCCAACTGGTTTGTTTTGTTTTGTTCTGTTTGTTGAGTGTCTGCAGCAGGCTATGTTCTCTGGCACAGTGCCTTTCCATGTTATATTTTATTGAATCACTCTTACTCTATGGTAGTGGGTCTCAACCTGTGGGTTGTGACTCCTTTGGGAGGGTTGAAGGACCCTTTCTTTTTTTTTTTTTTTTTTTTTTTGGTTTTTCGAGACAGGGTTTCTCTGTGTAGCTCTGGCTGTGCTGGAACTCACTCTGTAGTCCAGGCTGGCCTCGAACTCAGAAATCCACGTGCCTCTGCCTCCCAAGTGCTGGGATTAAAGGCGTGCGCCACCACTGCCCAGCCGAAGGACCCTTTCACAGGGGTTGCTCAAGTCCGTTGGAAAGCACAGATATTTACATTTTGATTCATAACAGTCGCAAAATTACTGTTATGAAGTAGCAATGAAAATAACTTTATCCCTGGGGTCACCACAGCGTGAGGATCTGTTTTAAAGAGCGGCATTAGGAAGGTTGAGAACCACTGCTCTAGAGAAAAGAACAATGGGTCCATTTTGTAGATGAAGTATCATAAGTTCTGAGATTGGGAAGACAGAATTAGCAGGTAGCCCACTCCGAGATCCTCTGCCTGCACTGCCCTGGGTGGGCAGGGGAGTTTTCCTTACCCCTGAAGTCCACTTTGGAACAAAGTTGCCCAGGCACACCTCAATTCCAGAACAAGCTGAAGGGCTACCGATTGGCTTTATTTTCTCCAAGGCCCCGCCCACCAGGACAAACCCTCCCTATCAGGTTAAGTCTGGGGTGAAGCTGTTAGCAACCCCACCTGGCGGGAGAGGGCAGAGCAGTGGCTCCTGGGAGCTGAGGGTTAGTTTCTTTTCCTTTCTCAGGTGTCTTGATGTCTGTCCTTTCTACTTTCTTGCGAACCACTGGGATTCTGAGTCAAGGTCAGGACCTGGTGTACTCTGGTTCCTTGCTACTGTTACCGTTGGTTTGTTCACAAAGCACAAAGCCTCCAATAAGCAATTCTGCTTCCTCTTCATGATCATTGGAAAGCAACTTGTAAGTCAGGTAAGGAAGGAAACCTTAAGATAAAAACAGGACCATAAAAACAGGACCTAATAAATACAACACATGGAGTCTGTGAAAATAACAGTATTCTGGATGCTGACTTTTTAAAAGACACATTTCATTTAATTAAAAAACATAACTTATTTACTTTTATTTTATGTACATTGATATTAACCTGCATGCCTGTGTGGTGTGGATACAGTCTATCTATGTGTGCAGGTGTCAGATCCCAAGGAACCGGGTCCACTTGGAAGAACAGCCAGTGTTCTTAACCGCTGAGCCATCTCTCCAGCCCCCCAAAGACCTCATTTAATGCAGAATAATAATCTAGGCAGTTCTCCTTTTGCAACATATATCAATAACGGGTAGGAAGAGCTAGGGAGAAGGCTCGTTGGCTCTTGCTTTCCACTTTTCTGTTCGAACCATCCAATGCACTTTCACAGTGATTAACTCATTTTAAGGAGGTGAATTTGTTTACTCTATATTGGCACCATCTTGGTCAAACAGGGATAAAGAAGGTAAGTTCTGTGTGGTGGATAGAGAAACAGAGGCCTCGAGATTAGATAATGTGGTCAACGTATGCGAAACAAAGTCCTATCCACATGCTGGCCTCCTGTTGCCTGGCATATCTTATGTTCTCTCTCTCTCTCTCTCTCTCTCTCTCTCTCTCTCTCTCTCTCTCTGTTCTGGGGAGACTTGAGTTTCTCCTGGGAGCTCTGAGACTCCCAGAACAAGTTCCTTCGGAGAGCTCATGACTGGAGGCTCCAGAGGCTCCAGCTCCTCTCATCCATGGTGCCACTGACAGGGGAAGCTGAGTGCTGAGCACCAGGACAACGCCCTCTGCCAGTGTAGACTCAGTGGGTGGGTCCTTGTTCCAAGGAAGTAGAGGCTGTGAGAGATCCGTATGATTGAGCTCGTCCTCTCAGTGTCCCCAGTGCAGAGTATCCACCCACTGGGGTGTCTTTCCCTCCCAGACTCTTCATATCCCTTCTTCCAAACTCACTCTGGGAATGACTGAGAAACCTCCGGGTCCAGTGCAGAGTGGGAAGAGCCGGAATTGATGGACAGGACCAGCAGGAACTGGAACTCCTCCGTAAGGAAGCTTGTAGCTTCATTAACAGTAAGAGAACTGGTCCCCAGCAAGTCAACAAACAGGCAAAGATGATGTATGAGTGTATTCATCACTGAGGAGATAGCTCAGTACCTGCTAGCAACTGCTAGGTCCCCAGTTCAATTCCAACCGTCCATACCTACATGCGTGTCCTCCACCTAACACGTATCAAAGATGAAAAATTACAGCAACACAAAACGTCGAACAGAGGGATCCTAGAACGAAATTTTACTTTCTTTACTCTGCAAATATATTAGGTGTCCATTAATAATGTTACTATAACCCAGGGAAACCTATGCTTTGTTACCAATGGTGAAAAGTTGGCCAGAATATCAGAGAAGGCCTCAAGAAGAGGAGGCTAGACCAGCTCTCTGCCACCACCACGGCCTCTTTGTCAGGGTCACCTCTCAACACCTGCCTGTACCAGGTTTTTCTACCATTCCAGACTCTATTCTTTTTCTCCTCCCTGTCCCCTCTTGGCACACAGTCCAGTACTTAAGTCCAATAGGAGAAGAATGTCTTAGACGTTGTGGGCTTCCCTCTAAGACTTAGCCAGTGCTTTTGCAAAAGCTGTTCTGATCGAACAAACCGCTGTGTTTCTGTCTGTCCCATCCCCACGCTCCCAACCCTCCAACCCCCACCCAGGCTCCCACTCTCGAGAAGCTTCCTGACTTCCCTTGCAAGCTAGCCTCCTGCTGGCCCGTCTTCTCAGCACCAACCACACACTTCCTTCTGCAGTTATTATTTTGCATTTATTTCCGTGATTGCCGGATGAATCTCTCTCCACGCCGTCTCCCACCAGGATGACAAGCAAGTCCTCTGTTGATGCTCCCTGCGCTGTCTCTACCACTCAGCAGGCTTCTTGCCAGGGAACTCTCAATAAATAGATGTTGATGTACACATAGGTGAGTGGTGGATGCTGACAGCCACTAGATGAGCCTGCAGGATGTAACGGGCCAGCAGGAGGGGGTGATTACGGCAGCCTCCTCGGAGGTAGAATACGACTTGGAATCAGGGCAGGCTCTCAGGCTCTCTCTGCGCAGCTGAGTAGGTGGCTGCCTTGGTGTGATTTCAGGGTCACCAGAAAGGCCCTCCCCCACCTCCACTCTAGGGCCTGACAGCCTGACAAAGGCTTTTGTTTGCTAAGGCTTCCCTGGCCTGAATCCCACAGTTTGGAGGGGGCATGAAGCTGAGGTACATTCACTTGTGCTAAGGCGTAAATGACTGATGGAGGCTTTTCTCAGAGCAAATGATGGTGGGAGAGGGGGAGAGGGGGAGACGGAATTGGGAGCTCGGATGGGGAAGAGACAGAGGAAGAAAGACTCAGGGAAAGCCAAACCTGAACGGCGTCATTTCGCTTGTTTCTTGCACCCACCCCATTCCTACGGAGTATTAACGCCTTTTAGGTAAATCTGATTCTGCAATGCTTTACATCTGGGAAACTTTCAACAAAGATGGCGTTCGGAAGCCTGGCTCGGAGGCCCCAGGATGACAACCTAATTACGTTCCTTTTAATAGCTCCTTCCCAAGTGCTCAGTCAGGGACATCTGCTGTGCTGTGGCTGCACCTTCAGGGAGGAATATTTTTAACAGCACCATGCCACAAAGGGAAACTTCTGAAGGCCAGATGAAAATGGCCTCTGTGTTCCTGCCCAAGACCCAGGTAGGGCCTGCCTCTCTCTGTAGTGCACCTTCAGCCCATCCCCCCAGCAGAGGCAGGCTCCTTTACACAGCCAAGCAGGCACAGGGCTGTGAGAGAATGGTTGTTTTTCTCTTCAGTTTTCAGAGGTAAATTTAACATTCCAGGCTGCCTCACCCAGCTTTCTTCGCAAGCCGGATTTTTAAACTAACCTCCAGGCACAGAGGAAGTCTTGAGCCCCCCTTCCCCTCCCCTCACGTGTTCTCTGGATCCCAGCCCCTCTAGGCCACAGGATCTCACCTTGGAGCTGAGGGTCCCCCATTCAGGCTCTTATGTCAGAGGAGGAAAGAAACATAAAAGCAAGGAACTGAAGGACTTAGTACTTTAATAATCGGCTTGCTAGGAAGGTCAAGGGCTGATGGATTGAAGGAGATGTGCCTTCATTTTGTCTTGGTTTTATTTTTCAGAAGGATGCTACTGTGTAGCTGTGACTTTGTCCACGTAGACCAGGCTGACATGGAGCTCACAGAGGCCTGCCTCTGCCTCCCCAGGGCTAGGGCTAGAGGCACATGTCACTGTGCAGTGCTAACTTTTATTTTTTTTAGGACAAGGTCTTGCTATGCATCACAAGCTAGTTTGAACTAACAATCCTTCCTTCTGAGCGTTGGGATTCCAGATGTTTGCCACCATACCTAAGGGTAGAAGAATGTGTCTTGAGAAGTCTTAGGATCAACAGTAAACGTACAGGTAGTTGGAGAGAGATGGGCTATTCCAGATCTTCTCTCTTAGATCAGATGCTGGAGGCCCAGAGAGGGCAAGATGCTTGCTCAGGGACTTGGGGTCTTAGCAGCCTTCAGACTCCAGGTTCAGCCACGTGGTTCACTAGTTCATCCCAACTTACTGGCAGACCCTTGGTTGAACAGTGACCTGGTTCTGTAGGAAGCTAATTTTCTTTGAGACAGGAATACCTGTGGTGCACTGGGGAACACCTAAGCTGATGGTCCCTGGCCAGATGCTCACATGCCCTTCAGGAGGAAGCAGCTACAGGATGAATGAGTTGAGTGGTGTTACCACTCAGACCTCCCACCCGTTCACTCCAAAGATAGCTGCTGCTTCTGCTCCTCCTCCTCTTCTTCCTCTTTCTCCTCCTCCTCCTCTTTCCTGAGGTTTTAATGTGTCCTAAGGGCCGTGGAGCTAAGGATGAGAAGCTGCGCTTTATGAAATGTTCTGCTTCCAGCCGAGAGACCCGTGGATATCTGACTCAAGGCATGTTGCTGCCTCCCTGGGCTAGCACACCGTCATCGTAGTCATTACTAACAGCCTCATCTTCAGCTTCCAAGGCTATACTACAGTTTAAATCCTGGAGAAGGTCTCTAATGGGCTCACTTTTCCTCTGGTTTCACATGCCCGGATCTTGGGTCAGGTAGACCTTTGAGACTAAACCTGTTCACCTCAAAAGAGGTTGAGTGTTGGCATCCGGACCGCCAAAACGGTGACGTCACACCCAGGCAACAGCACAACCCGCCCACCTGTTGCCAAGGCAACAGCCACCATATTCCCAGAATCCACTTGGCCCACTGCCCACCTTTACTTCCGGCTATGTCACTCTCTATATAGACGGAAGACCCCTCTGATCTTCCTCTTTTTCCCTCTCTCTTTTCTCTTTCTCTTCTCGCTGCTACCTTGCCCCCCCTCCTTCCAATAGACCTCCCACGTGGAACTGTTTGGCTTGGTGTGGTTTCTGGAGCCAGGCGACCATCCCCACCAATTATAACGCCGCACATATCCAATCATTTCATCATTTTTACAAGAGTGAGCCTATGGTACTTCCCCAAGAGAGCTCTGGGCTCCCTCAGACGTTCCATTGCTGTCCCTTGTCCCGCGCGCACCTCTCGCCAGCAAGAAGACACGCGACACGCAGGCCTCGTCTGCAGTTCAGCTTTATTCAGCCGTTGATGGAGGAGGAACCCGGGGCCCCAGAATGGCGCTGCTTATATAGCCCTGAGGCAGCGTGT
>CM052705.1:78781-139573 GCA_028551405.1 Uromys caudimaculatus
TCCGACTCAGATAAGCTGTCCTGGATGTCTTCTAGTGCCTCCTGGCCATTAGCTATCTCCCTTTTGCATCTATAGACCAGAAGGAAGCGGGCAGCAATCACAATTGCCAAGAGAAGTCCCAGTAGTGCATCACCCGCAAACGACCCCGTCAGAAATTCAGAATCCAGCATACCTGAGAGAGCTCACCTACCACTGCAGATTTGCGTAGCCTCCCCGTCCATTGGGCAGGGGGTTCCCCTCGGTGTCAAGATCTCCCGGCGTCCCGGGTTTTGGCACCAGTTGTCCCGCGCACCTCTCGCCAGCAAGAAGACATGCGACACGCAGGCCTCGTCCGCAGTTCAGCTTTATTCAGCCGTTGATGAAGGAGGAACCCGGGGCCCCAGAATGGCGCTGCTTATATAGCCCTGAGGCAGCGTGTCCTCCATTGATTGGCACGCCCCGGGAGTGGGCGGTGATTAGTCATGTACACCCTTAATGCGCAGGCGCTTCGGGCGAGCCACCCCGCGATATCCACAAGTTTCCTCAGAGCGACAGCGGAAGTCAGCGCCATCTTGTAATGGCGAATACTCTAACCGCTCCCTACAGTCCCTGAGTGGCATTTGGGTACTTCAAGTGCAGGCAGCAGTATGGCTAGGTGGAGGTGAGCTAGGGTCTTGGTGACATGACCCAGCAGTCACTTCTAACACTACAGGAACAACAATTAAGCCCATAATCAACAGATATGAAGCAGGTTGGTGACTTAAATAGAAGTCTGCAACAAGGCCAGCTCCATGGTGAACTTGCCTCAGTTGCAGCCTTTGCCAAGGCCACAGTTCCAGGAGCCAAATGGCTGCTCTGGCGACTGCTGCGACACTAGCTATCCCAGGGTCCATAGCAGACTCGGTCTAAGCACCTTCCACCCATTACCTCGTGTTATTTTTTAAAAAGATTTTATTTTATTTGTATTCACCTGTCTCTGTGTGGGTGTGTGCATGTAAGTGAAAGTGCCTGCAGAGCCAGGTATCATGGCTCCTAGGTCTGGTGTCATAGGATCTGTGAGTCCCCCCCATGTGGGTGCTAGGAACTGAACTCAGTCCCTCTGCAAGAACAGGGAGCGCCATTAACTGCTGAGCCATCTCTTCATGTTCTGTTGGCATTTTGTTGTTTGCTTGTTTTTTAAACACGGGATACATACGTACGTAAGGATTACTTGACTGCTGTACCCTCCTGTCTCTGCCTCCTGAGTGGTGGGATTACAGGCACACAGTTGATCCAGCAACAGGGATTGAACCCAGGACTTCATGCTTGCTGGACAAGCACTCTCTCTACCTGACTGAACTTCACCTAACGGTCTCCAGCCCAAGGCAGTTCTTTTAGAGTTGGTTGGGTTTTGTACTTTTGAGACAGGAATACCTGTTTCCCTGAAGAACACCCTGGACCCATGTAACCCTGGCTGGCCTCAAAGTCGTTATGTAGTTGAGGGTGACCTTGAACTTTTGCTCCTTCTCCTGCCTTCCAAGTGCTGGGATCACAGACAGCCTTGTGCCACTGTGCAATCTCTGCTTGTTTCTATTTTATTTAAATTTTTAAATTTTTAAAAATTTGCCAGGCAGTGGTGGCGCACACCTTTAATCCCAGCACTCGGGAGGCAGAGGCAGGCGGATTTCTGAGTTCGAGGCCAGCCTGGTCTACAGAATGAGTTCCAGGACAGCCAAGGCTACACAGAGAAACCCTGTCTCGAAAAATTTTTAAATTTATATTTACTTACTTTCTGCTTGGTTTTTTGCTGCAGGGTTTTACTATACAGTTCTTGAGCTCTCCTTAGAATACAGATCCTTCAAGGGCGATACCATAGTCATCACCTGCCCAAACTACAGTTCTGTCAGTACAAGGTGGAGACAAAGCTGCCGGGCTGGCAGATGTCAGTCAGGACCTATCCATCTGGAGGTTTTCAAGTGAGGTGGGGACTTCCCATAGCCATCCGCCTTTTTTTTGTTTGTTTGTTTGTTTGTTTTGTTTTTTGTTTTTTTGGGGGGGTTTTGGTTTTTTTTTTTGTTGTTGTTGTTGGTTTTTTTTTGGTTTTTTTCGAGACAGGGTTTCTCTGTGTAGCCCTGGCTGTCCTGGAACTCACTCTGTAGACCAGGCTGGCCTCGAACTCAGAAATCCGCCTGCCTCTGCCTCCCAAGTGCTGGGATTAAAGGCGTGCGCCACCACGGCCCGGCTGCCATCTGCCTTTGATGGCAGGGCTGGGCTACACAGTAAGCTCCCTCAGGGGGCATAGTCATGGCCCCCGCCTGAGAGAAAAGTCTCCAGCCGTTCCCAGTCAGATTTCATTTGTTCCTTACAGGAAGCAGACCACAAATGGAGACAGAATTGATTCCTGTGTTCATTTTAGAAGTAGGAAAATGGAGGCTTACAGAAGTCCTCAGAAAGGGGTGACTGTTCAAAATTCAACTACCTTTTTCACTCTACTTAAACTATCCAGGCAGCCCAAATCTTGTAGCTGGGGCTGACCTGTGGTCCCCTGGCCTCACTCAGAACCTTTCCCTGCCCTGGGTATCATTTCCCACCACTCCCTCACCACCATCCCCCCTCTCCCCCCAGAGTACGTCTTCCTTGGACTTCCTTTCTTTTTATTCAAATACTATCTCGATTAATATTTAATGTAGCCCGGCTGCTGTTCAGTGGCTTAATACCATATGCCCTCCCACATACGGCTTCCAGTCTTCTGCTAAACTGCCAGTTTCCACACACTTGGGGTCCAGCAGCAGTTTCCAGTGGGCACACTGGGAAGGAAGCAGCCTTCCACCCTGGCCACCCCAGACCCTCTGACACCCTGATCTCAGCTCCATCACGATTTTCCACTGGCATCATACAGTTTGTCTTCTGGTGTCTGGAATCTAACACCAGCCTCGCCCATTTGCTCTCCTGGATGACAGTGACCTGCCTCTGCCCCTCAGGGCCCCACTCAAGTTTCCTGCCCTCCTGACCAGCACAGTTCCCTGGACGCCCACATCAGTGGACTCGCTGGCTGGCATGGAGCCTGCCCCCCCACTGCATATTGTCTTTCTCCAGCAGTTTAGTGTGGTAATGGTAATTAGCAAGTGCAGGTTAGGTGGCTTTGGGAAGTTAACCAGGCCTCTTCCATCTCCACTTCTGAGCTGGTGTGGGACAGATCTGTGGCTCTTCACTCACTGTGCTGGATAAGAGGGTAGAGGAAGGGGGTCAAGCAGAGAGGGCCTTCAGGATTTCCCCTATTCCCTTTAATCAGAGAACTCATTGTAGAGATGTTAATGAACCAGACTGTTTTTGTTTTTATTAACATATTAGTTATATATGATAATATGTTCCGATCGTATGTACCTCATTATCCTTTGCTTCCTTCCTGCTCTCTTGGCTCCCCTCCTGTGCCCTTACAAGTCCATCTTCTACTCGCCCACCTTTGTGTGGCATGTGTGTGTGTGCTCGCATGTGTGGATACATGTGTGTGGGTGCATGCGTGTGCATGTGTGCGCGCGCGCGTGTGTATTTGTGTACGTGGGTGCATGTGTGTGCATGTTTACATGTACATGTGTGTATACGAGTGTGTGTTTGTGCATGGGCATGTGTGTATGTGTTTGTATGCGTGTGTGGATGTGCTCATGTGCACATATATGTGTGCATGTGCGTGTGTGTGAGTATGCATGTGTGTGTGCACCCGTGTGTGTGTGCTTGTGTGCACATATGTGTGCATGTGTGTATGCTTGTGTGTGAATGTATGCGTGTGTATATGCTCTTGTGAAAGTGTGTGTGTGTGCATTTTGTGTGTGTGTGTGCATGGGCATCCTACCAGCAGCTACGCCAATGGAGAAGATATCTTCCTCCTCTTACAGCCGTTAATGGCCTCAAGATCCTCAGAGCGGGTAGGGTGGAACCCTGTGAGACCCTCCTCTTATTCATTACGTTTATTTATGTGTGTGTATGTGCTTGTGTGCACATGTATGCATGTGTGCACGCATGTGGGTGTGCACGTGTGTGTGATGTGCATGTATTAGTGCTGAAAGTGCGTGTCTCAGTACACGCGGGGAGGTCAGAGGGCAAGTGTTAGGAGTTGGTTCTCACCTTCTGCTGTGTGTGTCCTTGGAATCGAACTCAGATTGTGAGGCTTACGTGACAACCATTTTTACCATCTGAGCCAGCTCACCTGCCCCTTGTTTGGTTATTTGTTTGTACTACATTTTAATCTTGAGGTCGGGGTCTTGCTGTGTAGCACAGGATGGCTTTAACACACACATCCTCCACACTAAAAATAAATAAATATACTCTTTAAAAAGATACCATGGAGTGCAGAGGCCAGAAGAGCAGGCTTAATGAAGGGTAGGTAGGAAAGGTGGCTCCCAGAGGGAAGCCATGGACCAACTCACGTCTCACAGCACGCAGCAAAGCCGGCATTGCTTTGACCCCAGATTATTATCTTGCAGGATCTGTATCTGGAGCTGGGGGTCTGGGCATGACCTCTTAGGAGACAAAACAATAAAGTTCACAGAGCTCGCTCGTCTTAGACTCATGTCTCCCCCTTCGTCCTCTTGAAATGGTCACATCTTTTTCAGCTACCCAAAGACTCTGAAGCAAGGAAGGAGGACCCCACAAACCGGCAAGCAGCTCAGTGGAGTAGCATCCCTACCCTAGAAACTTGGGGACCCAATATGAGGCTGCTCTCAAAGAGGACTACGTCTCCAGGGAATCAGGAGAGAATTCCCAAGGCAGAGGCCATCTGTGAATCAAAGAACACAGAGATCCGGTCCTGAAGGCAATGTGTTCAGTCAGGAATGGGTCTCAGTGGGATCTTGGCCCTCCGCCTACCATCGTGTATCCAGATGTGCACCAAGAAGGTCTGCCTGGGTCCCATGTCCCAGCATTCCTGTTCAGCCTCATTCTACCTCTGACCCAGCATCGTTTCTGAGACCTGTCTCCCAGTTACTGCTCTGACATCCGATCCAAAGTAAAGAAGTGACTAATATAATAATGACAAGAGACTCAGATTGTGTCCCAAGTATTGTGCACACTGAGACTGTGTACCGAGACTGTGTACAGAGATAGTGTATACTGAGACTCAGATTGTGTCCCAAGTATTGTGCACACTGAGACTGTGTACCGAGACTGTGTACAGAGATGGTGTATACTGAGATTGTGTACATCGTGCAATAGAGATCGATATATTTCATTTTAAAGTCTTTTTTGTTTCATAATCGTTTTTATTTCATATGTGCAAGTGAGTGTATGTATGTATGCATGTATATATGTATGTGCACCATAGGCATGACTGGTGCCCTCAGAGGCCAGAGAGTGTGTCAGAGGGATGGGAACTGGAGTTATAGGTAATTATGAGCCACTGTGTGGGTACTTGGAAACAAACTCAGGTCCTCTGCAAGGGCACTGAGCATTTTTAACTGCTGAGCCTTCTCCACAACCCCTCGCTTTATTTGTTTGTTTGAAACAGGATTTCAGATGGCTGAGGCTAGTTTTGAACTGGTGCTGTATCTGGGATAGCCTTGAAATCTTGACCTTCTTGTCTCTCCTTTCTGGGTGCTGGGTTACAGGTATGTCCCACCATGCTCAGCTTATTATATTTAATTCTTACAACAGCTGTGGTCTGTCTGCAGCTAAAGCCTATGCTTTTAAATAACTCTGTCCTCCAAAGCAAATACACCTGGGGGTGGAGCCCAGTGCTAATAAAGCACTTAATCTAGCATTATGCAGTGAGGCCCTGGGTTCAATCCACGGGGGTGAGGGGTTGGGAGAGTTGGTGGGAGCTGGAAACCAACTTTCTGTCTGAGGTTGCACAGCTGGTTGGTGGCAGAGCTGGGGTTTAACTCCAGACAATCTGTTGCCAGGCTATATATCTGAAGCATGCATTCTTTTTTGTTACTTGGTTTTATTTTTTTTTTAAAATGTTTTATTTGTATTCATGGGCATGTGTGTGAACACAGGTTCTCTTAACTGTGTAGTCACCTTTGCAGTCCTATTGTTTGTTTGAGTCAGGGTCCCATGTAGCTCAGGCTGGACTCTAAGTCTCACATCCTCAATTACTCTTAAGCTGAGTTTCCACTGCCATCTGCCCCACTGGCTTCTGGGAAGCTTGAGACTATAGGGGGTGTCCAGGACACACTTGCAGACCAAAGGCCTTCCCGGCTACCTATCTGGAACTGTTTGCACTTGGTTTGGGAACCAGCCAGAGTGGCCTGGTCTTGTGACAGGCTGTGTTACTCCACACTCGGCTGAGCCTGGAGGCCTGGGGGTTCCAGAGTGCAGTGAACTAAGCACTGTGTGAGCATCTCAGGACAAGTGAATTTTCCAGGGGTTCTGGCTGTGGGGAGGAAGATGGGAAACAATAGTTTTAGCCTAGGGCAGGGTGGAGTCTCATAGGCAGCGACAAATACAGAATTCCCCATAAAATAACTTCAGGAGATAGGGCCTGTTTGTCCTGCCTTAAACTGTGTGTCTCTTGGCCTCACCGTGCCATTTGGGCCCAGGCTTCTGGAGATTCTTTCAGATACTGCTGAGAGGACCAGAGGTCAGGCAAGGGCTCTAGGATAGGCTGAGAAGGAATGCCATCTCACAGGGTGAGGGTCTAACACCTGTCCCTTTCAGGTGACCCTGGGCCTAGCCACAGTCTTGGGGGAGGGTCCTGTCAGAAGTTGGGCTTGGTAGCTCTAATGGACCATAAACTGCTATAGAGTCTGCAAGAGCTCTGGATCAAAAATCTGACATGAAAAAAATAGGTTTCTTGGAGCCCTGTACCAGACTTAGATCCCAATAGCCTAGTAGGATCAGATGAAGAACTTTCCAGAGCCTTCACCCAGTCCAATTTAAGTGAACAAAGACTTACTTAGCCTCTCGTGAGTTGCAGCACTGTTTCTGGGTATCAGCATAGGGGACACCTCGCTGTCCTCTGAGCCTTTTACCGATGCTGACAGCTACTGTGTTTCTCAGAGACTTGCAGGAAGACAGTCATGACTCAGATTCCTCAGTGTTTCTGATTCTCATGATAGCCACCGTTCGTAAGCCTCCATTTCTGAATAATAAGCCCTCAGCTTCATAGCTCTGGCTGTGGGAATTAAGTGAAATTGAATGTGAGTTTGAACCAGGGTCCATGGTCCAGGTCATACTTTGTCCATGGTGTCAATCAAGCCAGTAAGCAACAAAACCTAAAGTTTCCTCTTTCCCCATAAAAATATTCTTTTCTCGGACACATCCCAGAATTCCCTATCTCTCAAAGGACAAAGGTTTGCCTTCTGTAATTGGTGTTCAAGGCCTTCCGTGTAGAGTCATGGGACAAGTAGGTACCCTGTGGCTACCATGTTGGGCAGCACAGAGCATTCTGTCTCCCATGCAACAGGAAGTCTACTGGCTGGCAGCCCAGCGATTGGGGGTAGCCCCAGTCTAGCCACAGTCTAGGAACGCCATGCCAACACCATGCTCAGAGGACTTTCCTTATCAGGATTCACTGAGGGGGTGTGTGTTGGGGGGGGGTGGCAAACACAAGCAGTTTAGAATGCAGGGAGTTGGCACAAAAGGCCAAGAAAGGAGGAGACAGAACTTGGAGACCCAGACTCAGAGCCACCAACGTCCTGCCCACAATACACCACGACCTCTAGATGACTCTTCCTTCTCCTATTTGGCTCTGTCTCCCACTGGATGCAGCGCAGTGTGCTAGTAGGCCCGGGACTTTGTGTGCCTCTGTAATTTACCACGTGAGACCTTTCTGTCACCCTTTAATTTCCCTAACTTCTCCAGGTGTTGAGGTAAGTCAGTAACACCACGCTTCTCTGCTGGCACATTGGGAGAGTCTAATAAAGAGACCTTTCCCGCATTTTGGAATTAACCTCATGTATAATAATGATCTGTGTCTGACAGAGAATAAAGAATTTTTATAAAAGAAAAAAAAAAAGATGTTAGATTTTTTTCCTTTAGAAAGGATGTTAGATTGGGAGAATATTTTTCTGGCCTTCCAGACAGCTGGGGAGGATGGGCATAAATTGATATGTTGTTTTATAATTTTAAACGTATTCATTTTGAAACAGGGACTCAATGGCTCAGGTTGACTTTGAAGTTGCTATGTAACTGTAAAGCAGGGAGAACGGCCTTTAGGCCTTTTCCTGCCGTGTGCGGGCTTTCAGGGGAATGCCGTCATATCCAGTTTACAGAGTAAACCCAGGGTTTGGCGCTACCACTGAGCACGCCACCCACTGAGCTATACCACTGGCCCAAAATTAAATGTTAAGGTTAGTATATAAAAATGTGGTTTTCATTAGCACCTTTTCATACGTATATGCCCTCATGCATGGGTCTAATTTATTCCTCCTTAGTCCTCTGTGCATCATGAAGTGATAAGTCTCGAAGACCAGCTGTGGTAAAGCGAGGATCCATTGTTCTCTGCACACACTTCATAACAACAAAACCACACAACAACTAAGGGGGGGAAAAAAACACTTTCCCACTGGGAATGAGGACACTCAAGTGGACCCCGGCTCTTGCACTTCTAGGGAGATCTCTTTTCTGTAATATGAGGTGCGTCTGCTTTTGATGAGGGGGACAGCGAGGCGAGGGGTGTCATGGATGACCGGTCACCCTGGATGTTTCCATCATGGAGTCTTCTTTACATGGAATGTGAGCCTCAGGCATCTCGGGTGCTGCTGCCGATTTCTGATGAAGGGAGCTGAGGCCTGAGCCCTGGGGTTCAGGTGTCCTGGCCCCCGGCCAGGTTTCCCAGTCACTTCTTGGTCTCCACTCCCGTTGGACTGGCCTGGGCTGAGAGCCACCCAGCCACTCCCGGGTGCTCAGCTCTGCAGCGGCTCAGTCTGCTTCTTCCTTTCTCCCTGCTAGGGCTGACCTTGGTCCCCACACCCCCAGCCTGACTGGACCTCAGTTGAGGACACCTCCGCCTTTCTGGGCTTTTCTCCTCCTCCCACCCCCCACCCCACCCCAGCCACACAAGGTACCCTGAGAGCCTGGCAATCTCTGAAGGAATCCACTCTTTTCGGGTGCTTCTTCGGGAGCTTTGAGTGTACAGTCCTGCTGCAGTTCTTTCAGGTTCTGCCTGCTCTCTCTAGCTATCGTGCCAGTCCCAGGGCGCTTGAGCTCAACCTCCTCATGTATTTCACAGTACGTATCATAAGGTTAGATAAACACAGACGGGAAAGGAATACACGAAAGAACGAACAGATGAATGAATGGGTCTGACAGACAGTGAGCACCACCTTTTTTCTTATCTGCATTCCTCTACTCTAACCAGGGATTCTGAGCTAACTTGGCTCAGAGGATGGATTCCCATCCAGTTCAGGTAGGCTAGTGATCCCGGCAGCAGGCAGCCAGTGAGGCTGGTGGTCTGTGTTCCAGCCTCCAGCCTGTGTGCCTGCCCAGGTTGGGGGGTGGGGGGCGGGCGAGGCAATAATGGGAGCCTGAATGACTGCAGGCTGAGGAAGGGTAGTGAGGATGTTCTCTCAGGCTCCGGGGGTGGGGGTGGGGGAAAGCAAGAGAAAACAGGAAGAGAAACAGTGAGAGGGAGGCAGCGCCAAACCCGAAACCAAGAGGTAGGGAGTGGAGATGCTCGGGAAAGAGCCTGAGAGTGAGGTCTCAAGAGACCCTTGCCTGGTACAGCTCCAGGCTTCTGACATGGCTGCGCCGATATCCCCGGCACTAATTGCTTCAATTAATAATACTGCTCTATAAAATTTCACCAGCCAAGAGCAAGCACAAGGAACGATGACATAAAGCATTAATAATGCAGGCCGGGAGGTGGGGTTGGGGAGCTCCATTAAGGAGCACTGCAGTGGCAGTCTGCATAGCTGCTAATGCCTGCAGCAGGGCAGTGTTTGTCCTTGGCTTGTGCAGACCACAGAACTGTGGAGCTCTGGGGCCAACAGATCGAGAGGCTGGGGAAGGGTTTAACCTTCTCTAGAAAGCGCCTGCCCCATTTGGTAGGATGATGCTCTCCCCTGAGTAAGCACTGCGCACCACTTACTACCTTAGCCCTCTCAAGAAGCCCCTATCAGATTAGCAGCCCCTCCCCCTCCCCTGCCGGTGACTGAAGTTCCCGAAGGTTTTCAAATCCTCGTTTGAGCCTTTCTCTGCTGTGTTTTAGACTTTTTGTGTCTCTCTAGGTCCTTAAGCACTTTAGAGAGAAAGCCTCTCTTTCAGGACAAAGATCCTGTACCCACAACATGTGGAGCGTGGGGCAGCGTCTTTCCATGTCACCACAACCATCATGCCTCCCGCAAGCATCTGTGTACCCTCACCCTGTGCCCTGAACAGCTCATACCTCTGATGCAGAGCAAGAACAAAGGGGGGAGCAGACAACAGCCCCGTCCTGACGCTGCAGGGAATCTGATGCAGAACCAGTCTGTTGTCATTTGCCTGTTGAAGCCTAAAGCCTCCTAGTCAAGCTCCCTACAGTAGGCTTTCTCCTGCTACAATCTAGGTGACGCTTCTGAGTGCTGGAGTACAGGAATCACCTCACAAACCGAAAAACACGGATCTCAGTCAGACAGACATAGTTTATTGAGCATACGCCCCAGGACTGATTGACCAGCGCTGTGGTTCAGATTCGGGAACTGAACCATGACATTAAATTAAGATTCTACAGGGTTTTTAAACCCAAAATCCACAAACATTTGTGCCAAGTTATTTCACCAATCAGGATTTAGGGATAGAGATTTCCTTAGGAACAGCCTTTGCTGTATGCTTATCCTGCTCCCATGGGTGGGGTACCCAGCTGTGGCAGGGGACTTGGCTAGCATCCATGTCTTAACTTGTCTACCAGGATGGGACTTGTCTAACATCCATGTCTTAACTTGCCAACCAGAATGTCAGTTACCCATGTGCATATCTCTGCCAAGTAGAATGTCAGGGAGGTCTTGGGAACTTAAACTTTACTTGACCCCTACTCAAAGTAGAAGTCTTATTCCAAATGGCTTCTTACACTGGTGCAGGTGTCTCTCTTATGTTGGGGTCCATCCCATAGGCAGCTTATAAAGGCAAAGACTATAAAAGCTTATACATAGGTGCAGGAAGTGCTGTTGGGTGGTTGGTTTGGGTCCAAACTTATTGTGGGTAGCTCTACAAAACAGTTCTAGTGACTTCTATTGTAATTGTTTCCAAGGACACAGAACATAGCAGAATATGTAGTCCATCTTGGCATCAGAAAGTTTCTTAGTAACAGCAGAAACATATGAGAAAATTTCCTTACAATAGCAGGTTATCTGGGTAACAGTTACCTAGGCCTTAACATTTCATTTAGGCCTTACTATTTTACCTAGGTCCTATCAGGAGTAGCTTATGGAGACTATATGTAGTCACTTTTATACTTCTGAGAAACTCTCCACTAAGGAGGTCCACAACACTCCTAATGCTCTGCTTTGATTTCCTTGGGCATTCCTAGATGACAGAAGCACTTCGGTAGACCCCTTTTTGGAGTCCATGTGACCTTCCCATTTCACCTACAGTCAAAGTCTGTGCTAACAGGAGTTAAGACCTTGAAGCTGAGAAGGTAAGGGAAGACACCATGTTCCTCCAAGACTCCAGTCAAAGGAAAATGCATACCCAAGTTTTGGTACCCAAGTCCAGGCCTGTGCCTCTACTTCTGAAGTTTGTGCAGACCCTAAACAGGGTAGGGTGTTCTTGATCACATTCTAGGCACAGAGCACCCCTAGCTGCACCCCTTCCTTAGAGGAGAAAACAGAAGACCCAAGAGGACAGAAGAGGGGTGTGAATCCAGGCCTTTTACCATCAAAGTCCAAGTTCTGAGTCTTTCATTTCCTAGACTTTGCTGGAGCCAAACAGTGGCTCACAGGAAGCATGTCTTCCTGCTATGTTCTTTACGTGCTATCTGCTGGAGCAAGGAGAGTCAGGCTTGCTCCAGAGAAAGCTGCTCAGACATGGGTTTGAGCCGAGAGAAAGTCTTTATTATCTGGCTGGCAACAACACTGGGTGTTCAGGATCCCAGTGTGGCCCTGTGCCTTTCTCAGGGTGAACGTTTAAGCACAGAAACCATGTTCTGGATTGTCATACTTTAGTTAACAAGAACAGTTAGCCAGAAGAGGAACTACGGAAGCTGACCAGCAATGTTCCCACACTTAAAGATTTTCCTAGAACTCTGTGGACTTTGAGGGATTAGGTCTTTTAGTTTGGCAGGTGGTACTGTCTTCATGCTGAGTTTTGACAGCATGAATGGTCCTTCCATCATGGAGCTAGCTGTGCTAAGGTCTGGAGCCTGTTACAAAGGGTGGCAGAGGGGATAGAAAGTGCTCCTTGAGTTGCTGAACTGCACAGTTCCCTTTGTACGACATAATCAATTCCCTTGCTGTGGATGCTTATGTGAGTTCCAGAGTTTGCTACTTGCTGACAAAAACATCTCAGTTGATAAATTCTCTCCTTACCACGCACCATCTGCCCTGCCCTTACTACATGGCGCCTCCTATCTCTATTGTACTGTCACGTGATGTTATTTTACTTTTACGTGTTTATATCTTGCCTAGTCAGCTCTCCAACTCACATCGTTGTCCTCTAAATCTTCATAGAGCTTCCAAATAGCAATGAAGTCAGGACTATTGACTGAGTCCTATTATGTGCAAAGACTATATAGCTAGAGCCATGAGCAAGGAAGACGTGGTCCCCACTGCCCTTGCAACAACCTGTGTGGGAATGAGGGACTGAGGTGTAGATCAGACAACCTGTGGAAAGAATCTGGAATGACAGTGGGGAAGAGTTAAGAACCAAGACACCCAGCTCTGTGCCAGGGCACAGGAGAAAGACCTGCTGCTGTCTAGGATTAGGCCATGTGTCCCAGAGAAAATGGCATCTGAAGGTCACATGGGAACAAGCTGGGTGAAAAGCAGAGACCACGACCACACATGCCAGCTGACAAGAATGGCTTCTCTTCTCCCTCCCAGATTCCCCTGCTTAACTCGGACCCCCAGGGCTTCTGCTGTGGACGATCACTGCTGCTTTCTACCTCGTCTTTCTTTCCTGGTCTCTTCCATCCCTCTTCCTCCGAAGCCCCGAGAGTTACCACCACTTTGGTGGCTTTGAACATCTGTCATAAGAAGGGGCTCACTTTCCTTCTGGGGCTGTGTGATCCAGTCAGTCCCCAGCCACCTCCCCAGCCTTGTTTTCTGCCCCGAGAACTCCCTGCTCTCCTCACCAACCACACAAGGCCTCTCCATACTGTTCTCATGCCTACCTCACATTCCAAGCATTTTTAGACGATTCTGACTCAATCCAGGTCACATTGCTTGGATCCAGCTCAGTGACTTTCCTCTGAGCTGCTGTCACACCCTGTGACTGTCAACCTTGTTCACTAAAGGGTAATTTTCCAGCTAGAATTGGGTGATTCCAGTGTAGGGGCTGTGGGCTATTTATGTATTTGTTTTCATTTTTTAGAAAAATCTTGGCCAGGCAGTGGTGGCGCACACCTTTAATCCCAGCACTCGGGAGGCAGAGGCAGGCGGATTTCTGAGTTCGAGGCCAGCCTGGTCTACAGAGTGAGTTCCAGGACAGCCAGGGCTACACAGAGAAACCCTGTCTCGAAAAAACCAAAAAAGAAAAAAGAAAAATCTTGTACCTTGTGAAGTAGTATACCTCAGGAACCTTTGTTACACAGCTCTTCTGTACTTACTCTCAGACCACATAATCTGTGTTGTTCATGTGCATTCCACACGTTACTAGATTCTGCTATCGACACCGACCCTACCCATCTGGGTGTGTGTGTATGCTGCCATCTCCTAGAACGAGGAGAATCTGGGCGGGGCGGGGCTTTCCCAGCAACCTCTCTCCTCTTGAGCCTCATCTTTGTGCCCTTGGGCAGGGATCTTGCTTTCTCTTTTCCTCAGCCCATCTAGATCTACATGGAGGCCAGACAAGTCTCAGCATGACCACAGGTCTGAACACAGCTGGTCCGTCAATAAGTGGTGAATTAATGAAGGGACAAATGTGGTGAATGGATGGGTGGAGTTAAGTGAAGAGCTGAACAGGTTGTTTCTACTCCTGCTGAAGGAACCTTCTCCTGCTGCCTGATCCTTGCAGGAAGGCCTGTGGGAACCAGGCATCCTGGGCCTCCCAAGCTGATCCCATTCTCCAGGACAAAGTGGGGGAACAATAGGGGATTAAGGGGTTCCTGGAATAGTCTAGGTTTTCTGGCTGGAGGAACCAGCTAGATCTGCAAGGCTTGCCCTCTTACAGATTATAGCCCAGGAGCTTCTTTCTTCTGCAGTGGCAGCTTCCTCAGGCCCAGAAGACTGGATCTGGAAGGCTGTTCCCTGCAGATCCACATACTCTGGAAGCCTTGAGAAAGACAGATGTCTAGAGAGAGAATACAAGCTGCTTGCTCACTTCTGGGGTCCAAACTTAGGAAAGAAACACTGAGCAGGCCTGCATTTAAGGCAGTCCAGACAACAGGCAGGAGGTATGCGGAGGGTTTGCTAAGTGGGCTGCGCTCCAGCCCAGGCCCTGGGAGGCAGGCCAGGAGGAGGAGATGACGGAGGAAGCAAATGAGTGCTCCATGAAGTGTTCCCTTAAAAACCAATTGTCCAGGCCTATTTGCAGGTGGAAATGAGGCCTGACCTGCTGCTGAATGTGGAGAGAAGGCACCACTTGTGGCTGCCAAAGAGCCTGGCTGCACCCCGCCTTGCATGGGCTTGAAAACTGACCCCTTAGTCAATCACAAGTGTGACTTAGGCTGTTCCTTGTTAGCTCTGAAGCTCAAAGTGCCACAGGAAGGTGGGACTACCTACATTATTTGGAGGCTTAGGCAAAATAAAACTATGGGGTCTCCTGTTCAAATAATTAGGAATTGTGCCAACATAACAGCGTCAAACCAAGCATAACACCCATCTAGGCTGTATGATCGCACAGGCTGTGGAACTTGCCTGTGTGTGGAGCACCAGCCAGGAGAGTGTGGGGAAGGATGTGGTTTGCCTCAATTGCATCCATGATCCTTACTTTTCCTCCGTAGGGGACAAGAAGCTACCCATCCATCACAACGGTCGCAGTTGACCCTTCTGAAACAAAAGACAGATTAACAAGAGAAAAAAAATTGGGACAACCAATTTAACCAAAGCTTTGTGTGACACTGAGGCCCTCAAAAATGAAGCAGGGCTGGGGAGATAGCTCAGCAGGTAAAGACTGTTGCTCTGTAGCCCTGATGGCTTGAGTTCGATTCCCCAGACTCATATAGTACAACAGCCGGACTGGCTGCACACACATGGATACGCTGTAGCAGCAGAAATAGCAAGAGAAACCTTGCCTCAGTGGAAGGAGAGAGACAGCTCCTGAAAGCTGTCCTGTGAGCCCCACATGGACACCATGATGCTTGTATGCACACACAAACATACATGTGTGAGTGTGCATACAGTTACACGCGTACGTGCATGCAAACATACATGCCATAAGCACATATGTATGCATATATATATGTGCATGTGCCCACATGCATGTACATCCATGTACATATATTTACACAAGCACGCAAATGTACGTACACACACACACGCACACGCGTGCACGCGCGCACACACATTTCCATAAGCACATGATCATGTACATACAGTTACACGTGTATGTGCATGTAAACACACACTCACATGTGTGAACGTAATAATAGTAAGACCCTGTTTTGAAGAAACAAAATAAAACAAGACAAGCCAAAGACCCAGGAAAATTATTTTTATGCTTAGGTAGAAGACTGAGCAAAAAGAATCTACTTTACTGACAAGGATCTGGGAAGAGCTTGGCCAGGCTGGCTTGCTCAGATTCTTTGCATTTCTGAATCTGGACTCCTTTTTTCTGAGCATAGGACCAGAAGTCTGTCACAGGAGGGTCTTTAGAGGAGGAAGAGAGAGAGACAGGAGGTCAGAGTGGCTTCCTGCTTATGCCAAAGGATCACACATATCTTGATATCAGGGTCTACACCCTGGTTCCTTCCTCACTCCGCTCTCACTCACTGCTGACTGGATAAAACTGAGGAGAGCTCTGGTTTAGTTGGTCTTGCATAGAGAGTGCCTTCCTGGGCACGGAGATGCTAGGACCTGGAGTGTGTAAGTTGAGATCAAGATCAAGTAGCTGGTTGTATTATTGCTTCTGAGTTAAGGTATCTAGGAAGTTTCCTCTCAGAGTGTTGCTAATCAACAAAGAGGAAACACTACCACCACAGAAGGCAAGGTGTCTGTGTTTGAGGCAATGTCTTTTAAGTTTAGGCTGACTTTGAACTTGTGACCCTTCTGCCTCTGCTCTCAAATACAATAAACCTTTATGGTGTTGTTTGCTTTTTGTTTGGGGGTTTCTGCTTTGTTTTATGTGTTTGGCAAATAAACCTCCAAGGTAAGAACTTAAGAACTGACTTGGAGCCAGGGGTGGCAGTGTGCCCTTTCAATCCTAGCACTCAGGAGGCAGAAGCAGGAGGATCTCTGTGAGTTCAAGGCCAGCCAGATCTGTGGACAGTGAGTTTCAGGACATCAAAACTTGTTCCCAAAACAAAGAACCAAAATAGACAAGGGCATCCTGAGCTATAGACGACTCTGTCTGGCTTGGACTACAGAAGATGCAGTCTCAGTGGAACACATGGAGGCTCAATTTTGTGAAGATTGAAGAGTAGAAGTATATTACCTCAAATATTCCACTTTGATAAAGAATGATTTTGAGTTAAAAGCAGGAAAAACAGTGGTCACAAGCAGGGTTCTGACGCTACAGTTCCTTCACAATGTCCCCGTCAGAGAGGCCCTCTCCTGTACTGGGAAAGGAAGGGCATGTGCTCACAGGACACAATCAAGGCTGAAAGAAGTCTGTATGAAAACCAGCCACAAAACTACCCCTCATCCACAACTGGCTCCGCCAGCCCACCTCCCTTGCCTGGGCGAGCACAGTTCCTCCTCAATCTACACAGAGTCTCTGACAATCGGTTCCCAGCATTCCCGGCTTCCTTTGCCTTTTCCTTCCGTATGTACGCTCCAGTGTCATGAAAATCACCTTAATAGCTTTGTATGCCCCGTGCTTCATTTTAGGTAATTTAATTCTCGGGCTCAGCTGAAATCCCTATGGGAGTAGAAGTAACAATTTTGTGTCCTCTACAGAATGAAGAATTTCCTGGACTAATCTATTAATTGAGTATAGTCCTAGCCAAATAGCAACAGGATTATCTTTGTTTTGAGCTTGGCAGAAACAGTAACAAAGTGGATTTGGAGGACTGGGCATGGTGTCACAAATCTGCAACCTCAATGTGTGAGGCTGATTCCAGCCTGGGCTACATTGTGAAGACCCTATTTCAGAAAACAAAGCAAATACAAATACCAAAATAACCAAAGAATCCCCTTTGAAATATAAACAGAGGAGAAAGAAGAAAATTTAAAATCAAATCAATAAAATATTTTGTTTGGTTTTTGTTTCTTTATTCTTTCTTTCTTTCTTTCTTTCTTTTTTTTTTTTTTGAGACAAGGTCTCTCCATTGAGCCTTGGCTGTCCTGGAACTCATTACATAGGCCAAGTTGGCCTCAGACTCACAGAGATCCTCCTGCCTTTGCTCTGGAATGCTAGGATTACAGGTGTGTACCACCATGCTCAGCTTAATAAGAATTTAAAGTGTTGGGATTAGGGCTGAAGGACTAGGAAGACAGTCAATTCTTTTTTCTTTCTTTCTTTTTTTTTTGGTTTTTTGAGAAAGGGTTTCTCTGTGTAGCCCTGGCTGTCCTGGAACTCACTCTGTAGACCAGGCTGGCCTCGAACTCAGAAATCCACGACAGTCAATTCTTAAAGTCCAAATTCAATCCCCAGATCCATATTGTTTGAAGATTTTATTTATTTATTTTACATATATGACGAGTATACTATAGCTGTCTTCAGACACACCAAAGGAGGGCATTGGATCCCATTACAGATGGTTGTGAGCCACCATGTGGTTGCTGGGAATTGAACTTAGGACCTTTGCTCTTAACTGCTGAGCCTTCCCTTCTGCCCCAGATCTAATTTTTTAAAAAAGCTGTGCATAACGGCATGTGCAGTTGTAATTCCAAAGTTGGGGAGTCAAAGGCAAGCAGATCTCCAGGGCTCACTGGTCAGCCAGTCTAGCGGACCCTGTCTCAAAACACAAGATGGAGAGCTCACGAGGAGCAACGCTGAGGTTGTCTTCTGACCTCCCTATTCCTTTGTGTGTGTGCGTGTGCACACGTGTATCTGCACACAGAGAGATATGCACAAACGCAAAGGTAATTATTAAAAAATAATAAAACAAGGAGGTGGGCTCTTAAACATGAAAACGCATTCTAAAATGTTTGAAAGAATATCTGGAACTTTCTGGATGGCATACAAGTGACATCAGTTCAGTGCGGGGGAGGGGCTCCACTTCCATCTCCCTGGGTGAAGTCCTCAGGCTGAATGCTAATCATCTTTGCCCATTCTCAACAACACGAACTGGTCAGAAGACAGGAAGGCAGCACAGAAGCAGACACTCCCCATTGTGTACACTGGACTGGGTCAGACCCCAGCATAACATTTTTTCCTAGTAGTTATTATCTGGGTCCTTGGCCTTTGTCTTGCTTGGGTATCTTTTACCCCAAATCCAAATCACGGATGTAGAGGACAGGGAACAATTAGGACCAAAATTTGCTTAAGAGGTTAGAACTAGAATTGGTTGACAGAGTGCTCGCCTTGCACATGTGGAGCCCTGGGTTCTGTCCCCAGTGCCTCAGAAACACAGCGTGATGGCACAGACTAATCCTAGCACTTGAGAAATGAAGGCAGGAGGACCCGAAGTTCAGGGCCATCCTCCACTACATAGCCAGTCGGAGGCCATCCTGGGATACGTGAGACCCTCTCTCAAAAAACAAAACAAAACAAAAAAACTCAGCCGGGCAGTGGTGGCGCACACCTTTAATCCCAGCACTTGGGAGGCAGAGGCAGGCTGATTTCTGAGTTCCCGGGCCAGCCTGGTCTACAGAGTGAGTTCCAGGATAGCCAGGGCTACACAGAGAAACCCTGTCTCGAAAAACCAAAACCAAAACCAAACCAAACCAAAACAAAACAAAACAAAACAAACAAACAAACAAAAAAAAAAAACTCCTTTAGAAAAAGGCCACAACGGTGGAAACTGGCTTCAGTGTTTCTTGGGGTGTTGGTGACATGAGTCTTAGCCTCTCCCCAGCCCCTATCATTCCCATGGATGGAGAGCTATGGGGACTCCACCAGCCATGTGGACATTTTACCACTGTCTTTCCCCAGCCCTGGGCTCCACTGCCACAGTGGGCAGCTGTTTTGTTTTAGGGGAAAATGGAGGGTTTGAAGCAAAAGCACACTACAGTGATTTTTGGTTTTGTTGGGTTGTTTTTTCTTCCTCCCTTGCAGAAGCTTCTCTGTTTTACCAAACACTTAGAGCAAGTAGTTTTTTGTCTCAACTGGGAACAGAGACCCTGTTGGACCTGAGGTAGGCTTCTAATCTTTCCCTGCCACTGACTCTGGGCTGACAACTCAGTCATGGATTGCAGGGGATTAGGAGAGAAAACAGCAAAACAAAGGTGCCCATCCAGTGGGGTCTGTGGCGCCGGCACTGGGGATGGAGGCAGATCAGTCATCTCTGCAGACTGACAGACGTGCTTATTTTAATACTGCAGCCGGAAGTGGAAAAGCTCAGAGCTCAGCTGGCTCTTAATGGGTTCTTAGGCTAGCCCAGGTCGACTTCCTGGGAGTGGGAGAGCGGGTGGGGGTGGGGGGCTGCAGCAGCCTACCACCACCCCACCCCCAGCAGCCCTCCTCCGCCTTGCCTGCTGCATTGCGCCACTGATTTAGTGAAGACATCATCCGCACCTCCTTCAGAGAGCTGCTGGCTGCTCTGACAATTACTCTGGCTACTGCAGAGAAGTGCTCATACCCACTGACATATGGCTTTTTAAAGTGATAAATTGCATTAGCAAATTTCTTATTAGCTCTGCTGTCAGGAGGGAACTCCTGCCACATTAGCTTTCGGAGGCTGATGTAGAGCTTCCTGGCCATTAATTACCATGCAAAGGACTAAAGGGACTCGAGGGGAGAGGGGAGGGGGGGCTGTTCATGGATGGGTGGAGGTCCCTGTTCCCTAGTCCCATCCCCCCCCCCCCTTTAGGTCCCTCTAGAGAGAAAGCTCTAGAAAGACCTGGCTCGGTGACCCTTGAGAGTTATCTTAGGTCTGGTTCTACACTGGCTATAACCTTGGGTCTCTTTATAACCTGATCTCTTTGGGTGGGGCACAGGATACTCAGACCTTCTGGGCTGCTTGGAGCTGGCTCTCCCTCAGGGCCACTAGGATCTGGAGGTCTGGAATCGGCACTGATCTCATTTGGAGCTTCGTCTTCAAGGCAGAGGCTGGACTGGGGCCCAGAAAGGTGTTCTGGCCTCTCCTTGGGGTTTGAGGCTAGTAGCTCTTCTCGTTAGTCCTAGCTCCCTGCTCCAGACAGCTGAAAATCTCCTCCCTGAAGGTGACATCATGTCTTCTGCTTCAGTCCCCTCTCGGTGGCTATCCGGGGAACTGCATATTCTGGATGCTCAACCCGGATTTCCGCCGACTCAGGCATCCCACTTACATGAGAATTACATAAAGTCAACCATACTGAGGAGCAACAGTGAGAGGAAGCAGCCCAGCTTCTCAGTGTTTACTCTCCCAGACTAATACACATCTCAGCTTCAGCACAGCCCATCCCTGGGAGGTGGGCCCCCTCAGTCCCAGCCACACAAGGTTGCAGCAGCTCTGCTTTGATTGTCTGGGTGGAGGACACTAGACACACAACTGCTTTGTTTCTCTGGTTACATGAAAAAGCAGAGGAATAGATCTGGAGCTGCAAGAACTTTGTGGGTCAGGTCTGTATCAGCTTCTCATTCTGAGAAACCGTGCCGGAGGCTCCTGTAGTCATTTTCTGTGTTTCCACGTGCTCTGGCTCAAAGAGGAGGTGGGGGAGGAGAAGGAGGCAGAGGGTGGAGGGAAGGTGAGTGCGGAGAAGAGGGAAAAGGCAAGATCTGAGTTCCTCATCACGCAGCCGGAGGCTGACTGGATGAAATCTCTGAAAGATCTGATGATAGATTTGCACAAACGTGGCCTCAGATCCTATAATATCTTGAACCTTAAATTGAAGTAATTTCTGCTCTGTGAAATCAGAGAAGCACTCTTCTTTCTTGTCACGTCTCTGAAGTTAAACCTTCATGACATGCCCAAAGGATAGAACCACGGACGGGTCCTTCAAGGTTTCATGGCTGCCAATTTATTCTTCCGACCAGGTTGCCCCCCTGATTTCTATCTTGAGTTCTTTTGAGAATTAGAAAGCACAGATCACCAAGCCAGCATCGGTCTTTCCCTCTCTGGGCTTGAGGGGAGTGTCTAGACTTTTGCCTAGGGTTCAAAGGCAGACTTTAGGGCATGCTTTGGGCCTGGTCTCATCTGGCCCTCCTCCATCCTCATGGTGGGTGCAGGCGTGGGACTTGGCTCACCTTTGTGTTCCCAGGCTCCTTCCAGGGCAGGCACTACACATCCCACCCCCTTGTCTTCCCCTTTAAGGATGTTGCTCAGGGTCCAGCATCTCAACCTCACTCCTAACATTTGGCTCATTTTAGGGGAAGCCATTTCTTGGAACTTGTATCCTAAACCTCCTCAACCCTCGTTGCTTGTTTCCCTCCCTCTGACCGTCACTGAGGGGACATACACAGACAGACAGACAGACACACACACACACACACAGAGAGAGAGAGAGAGAGAGAGAGAGAGAGAGAGAGAGAGAGAGAGAGAGAGAGAGAGACTGAGATTCTGAAAAGTTTACAACTCTGAGCTGGAGCCAGGTATGGGGTTGCTTGCCTGTCGTCCCACTACTTGGGAGGCTGAGGGAGAATTTGGGGACAGCCTGGACTACATAGTAAGTCTCTCCACTTGTACACACATTTGTCTCTCCAAATCAAGCCAAATTAAACTAAAATTAAGCAACCCCAAAGAACTTTAACCCTAGCTGGGGAGGAACAGACTGGCTCATAGCTCTAAGACCCGACAGTCTCTGGATGCAGGATAAAGATGCATTGTTCTCCCCATCATTGGAGTTCTGACTAAGAGGTGACTCCCGGGAAGAGGGACCTTTGGGGATGGCAGGAGGAGGAATATCTGCTCAGTGGCAGTCAGCACAGCCTCTGTACTTTCTCCTTTCCAATACCTGGCTCTGGGTCAGCTCCCTCAGTGGTCCCAGCCTGTCCCCTTCACTGACTGTCAGAACCAGCCTGGTCTCTGTCTGAAGTAAGGGCCCTTGGTCCTGTAAGATGCTACAGCATTCAGGTCACAGATGTTGGTGGCAGGAATCAGGATAAGAACTTAACTCACCTCCATCAAAGAGTTTGAAATGGGGACATTGAATGTTCTCCAGCTCTCTGCCTGAGGCCTCTGGGCCCCTACCAACTACAGTTCCATAGAGAAGAGCAAGAACTCAGAGAAGTGATCATGAAAATCCACATACATGTTGAACGTTTGGTTCCCAGGGCCTGTGCTGTCTGCTACAGGGCCTGCCTGTGCAGTCTGTGGCATCATCAGACTTCTCCTGGAAGACCTAGCTCCTTTCCTAGCATGGCCAAACTTCTTTTTGACTCAGAAACATATCTGCTTGCTAGAGCTTTGGGGTTTCTTCTTTGAAGACAAAGGAAAACTTGACACAGAAAGACAGACATGTCTGCTTCTGTCCAGAAATGACCCTGCCCTGCTGTCCCCAGGGTAACCACAAGTTCTGTGAAAATCTTGGCTGAAGAACCACCCCTCGCTATAGCAAGGAGTTGCTGGACACCAAGTTTACTGAGTCCACTCTCTCATAGCCCATCTGGTCACCGGGACTCACAGACCGCCGCCCTCCCGGCTTCGCTTACCCCATTGAGTGCAAGGAGCATAGACTTCTTTTCTGCCTCACATCAAGTGCAATAGCATCTAAGTAGTATCACCCCTTCTGTGCCTTCCTGAAGCCGACTGCTGTTGTGCAGCCCCTAACCCCAAAGCCAGCTCTAGAGCACAGAACCCATGAAGGTCAAGGAGAGATTGGAAATAGGGGGGGATTGGGGTCATGTCCTCAGCAGCTTATGAGGAGCCATGGAGAAGCAAGTTCAGCAGGAGACACACTAAGAGAGCTAGGAATTGGCTGAGGGACATCAAGAAACTCCTTTGCTGTGGAAGAAAGGCTTTGGGGGCTGGGTGGAGGGATTGTGAGCAGCATACTAGAGAATGAGACTCATCCTGAGCCTGTAGGTCTTTCTAACTCCCCCCCACATCCACAGCCCTCTCTGCTCCTGACTACCTTCCCCCTATGTCTGCCTGCCTTCCTGAATCCTGCAGGTCTCTGCCTAAATATCATGTCTTCCTAGAGGGCCTCCCTGATGGTCTTCCTCCTGCAAACATGGCCTCACCTCCTTTATAGACTTATGTGTGCTAGGCGAGCATTTGACACCTAAGCCATACACCACCACCACCACCACCACCACCACCATCTCCACCACTCCCACCCCCAACCCCTCCACCACCACCACCTCCACTACTTCCACCACCTCCACCTCCATCACCACCACCACCACCACCCCCTCCTCCTCCACTACCCCCTCCACCACCACTTCCACTACCACCCCCTCCGCTGCCACCACCACCTGTCCTGTGCCGTATTATTGTCACAGCATCTGTCCTTATTGATCTCTGTCATCTCTGTACTGGTTTACTAGAGTCTTGCTGATCTCATCCACTACCGCCTTTCCAGTTTCCAGTATTCCGGGACAGTAATTTCTGTCCCATTCCTTGCTGTGTCCTCAAGGCTCATGATGGTGCCTGGCTCACAGTAGAGATGTGCCATCAGTGGTTAAGCTGATGTACTGTGATTAGGTCATGCAGAAGAAGCCGGGACCAGAGAGGCCAGCGAAGGTCCCTTTTCACTCCTGTCTCCTCCACGACCTGAGTTCTGCATGCAGCCTTTTACAGCTCTTCCCACCTGGAATTAGAAACTGCCGGCTCCTCATGGGAGGCAGAACAAGCTCACAGACCCTGCCAGAAGCCGGTCCTAATTTGGTGACTGGCAGCAGCCTTCCCTTTCCTCTCTCTCTGGGGCTTCATCACCATGGGGGCATCTCTTCTGCAAAGCTCAGGCCCAGCATTAACCCTTGGTCTCCACTGTGCTCTGAAGTCTCCACAGTTGGAGACTCATTAGTGAGTCTGTTTCCCCTAGCTGTCTCCCAGGGCAGAGACATCCATGATTCCTTTGTTCTTTTTTTTTTTTTTCTTTTTGTTTTTTTTTTTTCGAGACAGGGTTTCTCTATGTAGCCCTGGCTGTCCTGGAACTCACTCTGTAGACCAGGGATTCCTTTGTTCTTAACTTAAGGTTGCCACTTAATAAGTCTGAACATTGTGTCTGCCGAGTAACTGGAATGGACACACTTTGGTGCCTATGAGACAATGGGGTCTGGCTGGGTGGCAGGAAGGGTTTGCTCATCTTCAGATACAGAGCACAAACACAGGTTGACCTCCCTGGGAAAAGAAGGTATCTCCTCCCTTCCACAGCCAAGAAACCAGGTGGGGGACAGAGACAGACTCTCTCCTGTGGCATGATCAACCATCTGGGTATGCTGGCCATGAAACCAGAATCCCCATGCTGAGCGAGCAACCCTCCACTCCCCCCCCAACCCCAATCCAATTCTTCATCAATGAAATATTCAGTAGCTTTGCAACCTCATCAGCTCTGTCTGGAAGGGAGGGATCCCTTTTGATTATCCCAGCTGAAATGGTCCCTCCTGACCAGGCCTTTTGTTGCCCTACCTGGGAGATTTTAATAGCACAATGTGTCCCCCACCCTCCACGTCAGGAATATTATCCCCCTTCCTCCCCACTAGGGACCCCCAACTCCTGGACCTCAATGTACAGTTGCAGCAAGGAGTGATCATTTCTCGAAGTAACCAGCCTCAGCCCCGTGGGATGAAGACCTTTGACTTGAGGCGATGTCTAGCTGCGGATGTTGGTTTCCCTGGTGACAACTACAGTAGTGGAAAGTAGGAATGGAAATTTCCAGTGAAAAACCGTGGGGTGGGGGTGGGGGTGCCTGGTGGCTCTGTAATCTCAGCATGCAGGGGGCTAAAGCTGGAGGATCTCCAGTTCCAGGGATGAACTAAAAGTTCCAGGAGGAAAACACACAAAGTCAAAAATTCTACACGGTTGATGAATTGATTATTGATTATGATTGATTATTGATTATAGAGTTGAAACACTGCAGATTTAAAGCCCAATTGTTTCGGTTAAGTTAGTCTCCTCGGTAGTCATTTATCACTCATCTGTAACTGACCTAAAAGATCCTTTCAACTATCAAATAAAAGCTTCAGAATATATTAACATTGCAGCGTCTACCAACCCCAAAGCAAAGATTCAGATAGTTAATGTCTAAAACCTACAGCACAGTCCCCTTTGCTTTGTTATAGCATGCCTAGCTGAGGTTTTCACCAATCTCTAGGAAATGCCTTGATTTCAAAGCTTTCTTTCCTTCTGTGACTGTAAATGTAACTGCTTTCATATAGGTACATGTTATTCAGAATAATCTGGATCCCGGGTTCCTGGGCCATGTGCTGGACCAGTCTGCCTCCATCTTGGACTTAAAGCCATCTTATAGTAGACAAACTAGGGTTATGCCTGCTTATGATTAAATCAGTTTCTCAAGGATTGGGCTCTGCCCCACCTGTAACCTTAACTACAAAGGGTTCTGTACTGTCTGTTCCAAGAAACAGTAATTATACCTTTGTTTCAAAAAGTTGTGATGACCAGCTTGCAACCCTACCTTTGTTTCAAGAGGTTGCCTGACCACCGATGATGACCTTGCTATGCCCACTTTGCAGCCATGTCTTCATTTCAGGAGGTAATTATGACTAACTTGTTATGCTCATGTTCTGTTCCTGACAAATCCCCCATTTGGAACTCCCTACCTCTGAACTATAAAAAGCCTCACATCCAACCCTGACCTCTCAGTCTCCTTAGGGGAAGGCAGCTCACGTACACAAAGGGAAAAAGCTTGATTTAGTTATAATTGCTTGCTTTAATTAATGGCCACTAACATTTGATTCAAAATAAACTATCTCTTACTTCCTTTGAGGGAAGTTTCTGTCAATACCAGGTAGCCTGAGCTACATGACAAACATGGTTAGACCTATCTCAAAATAAAAGGTACGGAGAAGGCTGGAGGTGTAGCTTATAGCAGAGTGCCTGCCAAGCATCCTGAGGCCTCAGGTTCTAGCCCTACAAAGGAGAGACAGGGCGACAAGAGGGAAGGGAAAAGCCAACAAGGGTTTCCCAGAGACCCCTACATGTCCTGAACTCTAAAGTCATTCAGTGTTAACCAAGGACCTTGTCTCTGGTCTAGGGTGTGGGCATGGCGTGGCACAGCAAGGCAGAGGAATGCTTGAGGTCAGTACACAGCATTATCCGGCCAGTGTGCCTCCTGGACGTATGGTAACTGATGCTCCATGTGCTGCTGATTGCCAGTAACACAGCGACAGTAAGCAGAGGGTTCCGGAAGACAGGGAGGGTCTGCGTGAGGGACCCGAGGGCCAACCTTGTCCAACGAATGCAGTAGAGATTTTACTTCATACATCTTAAAAGTAGGGGTGAGTAAGATAAAGTCCGATTTCTGCACATACCATTCAGACAATTTGGATCACGTGGTTCACACAGAGTGATATTGCCTGGTGGTATCGACCTGATGCCTGATGGTGTGTAGATCATGGTCCGATGGTTCAGATTTGGGGTTCAGTAGATAGTGCTTTAGATCTGAGCTCTGTTGAGAACTCAGACCAGTAAGCACGGGCTACACCATAGCCTTCCTGAGCATTTATTTGCACTGGTATATGAATCTTGACCATGCGTGTGCACATATGTTCATGTATGTGCTTAGCCCCACACTGGCACTTTCATTTTTGAATGTTTTATATGATAATCATAATAACAAGCATTTCCTCTTTCTCTTTTCTTCCTTTTTTCCTCCCTTCCTCTCTTGGTGATGGGGACTAAACCCAAGGCTATTTAGTTTTGTCCCCAGGACCCAAGCATTTTCTTTTCAATGCCTTTATTTAGTCCTCATAAAAACTATGGGAGGAAAACACTATTATTCCATTTTACAGTTGAGTAAACAGGTTTAATAGAGATAAGTAGTTTTCTTTCTTTCTTTCTTTCTTTCTTTCTTTCTTTCTTTCTTTCTTTCTTTCTTTCTTTCTTTCTTTCTTTCTTTTTTTGGTTTTTTCGAGACAGGGTTTCTCTGTGTGGCCCTGGCTGTCCTGGAACTCACTCTGTAGACCAGGCTGGCCTCAAACTTAGAAATCCACCTGCCTCTGCCTCCCCAGTGCTGGGATTAAAGGCGTGCGCCACCACCGCCTGGCTAAGTAGTTTTCTATAAAGCATTTACTAAAGGCAGATTGGAGATCCAACCTCAGAGTTGCTAAGCTCAGTGAGTCTGTACTCATACCAGCAGGGACAAAAAACTTCTTCCTTGGGAGCTGAATGAATAAACAAGGTAATCTGCAGAGAAGAGTCTAGTAAACTGTATTAGTCTTTTCCAAAAGAGAAGACTCCATTCTTGCCCTGAAAGACTTTTAAAGTTTACCAATTTATCAGTAAGTGTTACATGGTCCTTAGGTCAGTGGGCCAACTGTGGCGATGTCCAGTGACCAGCTCAACATCACTGCTGGTGGCACAAAGATCTATAATGTGCCTCTGGACACAGCACACACTATAGGAAGGATACAGCATCACCTTTGTGGCATATTGTAAGCCCCTCAAGGCAGGGGAGTGACAGGGATCCCCCCCCTCAGAACACTCTAAGGGCCAGACTCAGCCCCTTGAGGCACAAAACTGGCTAAATCCTGCTCCTGAGAACCTCCAATTGTCCAGATCTACCCACAGAGCTCTATTGCCTGGACCCAACCCCTCAAGATGCAGGAGGCCAAGCTCTACCCTACAGAGTTAAAACTCAAGACCAAGCCACAAAATCCAACCAATCCCAGGTTACCCTAGAAGCTCCATCCACAAGAAATCCTATATAAAGCCTGCCTCCTGCTGAGTTCTCTGCAGGTTGACTCCCACCGCACCCCTGCAGAGGCAGCCACCCTCCTGTGTTTCCCCTGTGTTTCTCTTGTGTGAGGTTTGTTGCCTGTTATGACTTATGGGCTCCCGACTGCCAGGATACCTTTCCCCTTAGATCTGTAACACAGGATATTCTTGGCCAAGCATATTTAATCTGAACAAAACAACCAAGCACTAATTATGAGACATTTTATGAGAAAACTCACTTGGACTCTTCAAAAATGTCAATGTTATGAAAATAAACATAGCATAATAACAAGAAGACAGTTCTAGAAAATCTAAAGACACATGACAGCTAAGACACCACATAAAACCTGATTGTGTTCTGCATTCCCAAAATGCCATAAAATTTAATTATATGTTCTAATACTCTTTTTTTTTGGGGGGGGGGGGGTTCGAGACAGGGTTTCTCTGTGTAGCCCTGGCTGTCCTGGAACTTACTCTGTAGACCAGGCTGGCCTCGAATTCAGAAATCCACCTGCCTCTGCCCCCAAGTGCTGGGATTAAAGGCGTGTGCCACCACTGCCCGGCTTAAGTATATGTTCTGATTAACTAATACTACTGTATCAATGTCAAATTTATTGTGTTACGATGACATTACAGTTATAACAGGAATTATAAGATGCACGTTTCTAAGTGTCCCCAGATCTGTGACTTCCAAGGTGGCTAAGCAAATCAAATAACCTCTCCCTATATATATCAACAAATATATAAATATTATATATAAGCATACATATATATTGAGAAAGCACTTATACATACAAATAATTGAACATGAATAATAGATAAAAGATGATGAATCCAAAAGAGGAAAAAGAAAGGCCAGGCACTGATGAGGCTGCACTCTGTGAGTTCAAGTTCAGCCTGGTCTACAGAGCTAGTTTCAGGATAGCCAGGGCTACACAGAGAGCCCTTATCTTAAAAACAAACAAACAAAGAAAAGAAAAGGTGAATCGAGATGAAGGATTTATTTTCTTTTTCAATGATTTATTTCTTTTAACTTTATGGACATTGGTGCTTTGGTTGCATGTGCTGTACGTCTGTGTGACAGTGTGGGGTCCTCTGAGATGGGAGTAACAGACAGGTGTGAGCTGCCATGTGGATGCTGGGAACTGGAACCTGGGTCTTTCAGAAGAGCAGCCAGTACTCTTGGCCACTAAACCATCTCTCCATACCCATAGATGAAGGATTTCTAAGTTTTTCTGTACTATCCTTTCAACTTTGTCCCCTGTGTTTGAAATTTTCCTAGTAAAAACAAAAATGTTGAACAACCAGATTTAATTGGAAAACAAAAACAAAAACCCGGGGGCTGGAGAGATGACTCAGTGGTTAAGAGCACTGACTGTTCTTCCAGAGGTCCTGAGTTCAATTCCCAGCAACCACACGGTGGCTCACAACCATCTGTAATGGGGTCTGATGCCCTTTCTGGTGTGTCTGAAGACAGCTACAGTGTACTCATATACATAAAATAAATAATTCTTAAAAAAAAAAAAAAAAAAAAAAAAACCCAGCAAGTAACATATCATAGAACAGATTTATTAAAGATCAGGTCTGGGACTCATTGAATGTTCTGGTGCTAAGGGAAGAACCATTTAAAAGAGCCTACAGATGAGCACTTCCAAAATGTAAACCAGAGTCCAGCAAACTTGTGCTCACTACACCTTCAGCAAGCAGGAGAGCTGAAGAGAGGGGCTGTGGCCCCAGGAATAAGGCAGCTTGGCAGGGTTTCCCTAGGAGTACTCTCCCTTCCGCTACGGTATGCCAAAATAATCCCCTGCCCTGGACTCCAGGTTCCTAGGAGACAAAGCTCAGCATCCTGTAGAGGCTGCGGATATCTCTGAGGTGCTGGGATTTCCGTGGTGTAGCCCACAGACCACACCTGCCACACAGGAGGCTCTGAGAGGGCAGGAAAAGGACCTGCAGCAAATGCAAGTGTGTGCCACCGCCAGCCCCCTGCTTAAAGGGCCCTGTGTGATGACAGGGCTTGGGCACAGGGAACTTCCTTTCTTGTTGTTTGAGACAAACCCTTACTATGAATCTCGGATTGGCCTGGAACATACTGTAGTGTGTTGTGGGAAATATTAAAAAGAAGGAACCGCACTATGCCCTGGTTCTCTCATCCTCATCTGGCTGGCTGGCCATGCACTGGCGAGCAATGGCCAACCTGCTTTTATCTCATGGAGCTCTGACTCAGAGCTACACAATCTCTCCACCCAGTTCACTAGGTCCCCACTGGTGGGTCGCTACCATGCCAGCCCTAAACTTCAATACCCCCATGGATTCTGTGGTGCACATCAGGCAAACCCACACTTTGCCACTGTACCTTTCTCTCTGGAACCCAGACGAGTCACCGAGTGAAGGAAAAGGCAACACAAAATTAGGTCAGAAAAATGGTAACTCAATCTCTAGGCGCAACAACTAAAACCTAATCTTGTAAGCCCTATCAAAATCTGATTCCTCTGGTGGCAAATCCTTGTGGATCTGCCTTGATACCAGGAGACTTTAGTAGCTACATCTTACCTATCTGCTGTCCCTGTTCCAAAAGGACCCTCTCTCTCTCTCTTCCTCCTCTCCTCTCCTCTCTGACCGGGAAGTCCCTCCTACTTACCCAGTGATTGGCTCCTTTATTCATTAGGGAATTGGTTCACAAGAAGTCACATGATTATGTAACTCACTCCTTGTCTGAAGCCCCTCCCAGGAGGGCAGAATTAGCATCAAAATACAAACAGCCCTAGGGCTACCCACAACAGTAGTGTAGCCCAGACTAGACTTAAACTCAAAACAATCTACTTGCTTCAGTTTCCCAACTGCTGCAATTACAAGTGTGTATGCCCATACCTGGCTAGAACTTTCACTTTTTGTTTTGTTTTGGTTTTTTTGAGACAGGATTTCTCTGTTTAGTCCTGGTTGTCTGGAACTCACTTTGTAGACCAGGCTGGCCTTGAACTCATAGAGATCTGCCTGACTTTGCCTCCTGAGTGCTGGGAATAAAAGTGTCTTAGTTAGGGTTTCATTGCTGTGAAGAGACACCATGACCAAGGCAACTCTTTTTTTTTTTTTTTTTTTTTTTTAAACATTTTATTTATTTTATATATATGACTAATACACTGTAGTTATCTTCAGACACACCAGAAGAGGGCATCAGATCATATTACAGATGGTTGTGAGCCACCATGTGGTTGCTGGGAATTGAACTCAGGACCTCTGGAAGTGCAGTCAGTGCTCTTAACCACTGAGCCATCTCTCCAGCCCCCAAGGCAACTCTTATAAAGGACAGCATTTAATTGGGACTGGCTTACAGGTTCAGAGGTTCAGTCCATTATCATCATGGTGGGAAGCAGGAAGCATGGTAACGTCCAGGCAGACATGGTACTGAAGAAAGAAATGAGAGTTCTACATCCTGGTCTGCAGGCAGCAGAAGGGGATTCTTTCAAACTGGGCGGAGCCTGAGCACTAGAAGCCCTCAAAACCCGCCTATATAGTGACACACGATTCCTCTAACAAAGTCATGCCTATTCCAAGAAGGCCACATCTCCTAATAGTGCCACTCCCCATGAGCCAAGTATATTCAAACCACCACAAAAGGCATGAGCCACCACTGCCCAGCTGAACTTTCTCTTTTTTAATTTTCAGAGGGGATCATGTAACTGAGAAGGCTAGGCTGATTCCATGACAGGCTTCAAATTGGCACTTCAGGAGACTAGGCCTAAGAAATGGGCAAGTCCAGGCAACTCAGTTACTAGAAAAAATCCCCAGGCTTCAGGCAGCTAGTCAGAAACTGCCCTGCCATCAAAAGCTGCCCCGCCACCTGGCATGAGGCAAGGACATTGGGTCGGCAGCAGTTTCAGACTTCCCCAGCAATCGTCTCCAGCCCCCACACCCTGGTAATGGTTCTGGAATGTCCCTAGACTCAACAGATTAACATAGAGGTCACCTACCCTGGAGTTCCAATGTACTTTAAATCAGGCCTGCGACCTCACTTGGTTGTCTCTCTGTCTTGGTAATGGGAGACCCCAGCATGCTGGACTTCTGCAGACTATTTGAGTCTGGGCTGTCATTCTTTGGGGACTCATGGACCTTTACATAACCAAGGCTGGCTTTGAACTCATCCTGAACTCTTAGCTTCCTCAGGTTCTCCCTCAAGTGCTAGGATATGGGCATGCAGAGTCATGCCCAGCTGAGACCTTCATCTATCCAGGTTACACCACAGCACCTGAAGTGTGGGCTCTCGCTTCAATCCTAATTCTGAATCCAGCTTTGCAATGGCTTTCTCCTTCTCCTAGTCAGGCTGCCAGGCTCCCTGATGGGCCTCTGTCAGTCTTTCTCTAGTGCAGCAGATGGATGATACCCCCTCAGCTGCAAGACCCACCAAGGTTCTTTCTTCTCATTGATGTCATTTAATGCTAAACTGGTGGCACTCAGGGTAATGCTGTATGGCACATTACCCCTGTGGCTTTTCTCCACAACCCCTATGGAACTTACTTCAGTTAAGTCAATGTCCTAATACCAAAACCTGTGACCTTTTATTTCAATAAAATTATTTTATTTTTATGTGTGATTGTATGTGTCTGTGTGTGCCTGTGTGTGTGTGTGCTTGTGTAAGTTTATGTGCACAGGAGCTCTCAGAGACCATAAAAGGCATCAGATCTCCTTGGCAGTGGACTTAACATTGGTCATGAGGCACTATGGAGGTGTGCCAAATCTAGGTTCTCTACAAGAGCAGTAAGCTCTCTTTTTTGTTGTTTGCTTCTTTTGTTTTCTGGAGACAGGGTTTCTCTGTGTAGCCCTGACTGTTCTGGACCTCACGCTGCAGACAAGAGTGCCCTCGAACTCACCGAGATCCACCCACCTGCCTCTGTCTCCTGAGGGCTGGGACTATAGGCATGTGCCACCACTGCCATTAGCGGTAAGCGCTCTTGAGCCTCTTAACTGCCAGCCCTGCTTAGTTTGTGTGAGTTGTCTATGTGTGTGACTGGCTCTCATTGCACCTTGTTGAGGCCAAGTCTCTTTTGTTATTTTGGTGCCATAATGTGTATGCCAGTCTAACTGAGCCAAGTGGGTTCTTTGGTCTCCGGCTTCCATCTCAAGATAGGAATGATGGCCTTACAGGTGCACACCAAAACATTTGCCTTTTTTATGTGGCTTCGGGGATTTGATTAGGGCTAGGAGGCCTTCCTGCACGTTTGCCCTGTGAACCATCTCACCTGCCCAACCTGTGACACTTTTGAGGAGGACCACATTTCTCTTGCACCCCTGATACTAAGGTGCAGTCTCAAGTCAAACCTTGGTTAAAACAAAGAGTGCAGGGGAGAGAAGAAAGGATTGGTTCTAGCTATGTGTACAGGGCAAGGACATTTCGGCAAAGCCTGGCATTCTAGACTGCTTCAGAACTATCTGCTTTGGGGGCTGGCTCCTTCCAGCTGTCCCTGCTCCCACAGAACCATTTGCATCCTAAATTTACATGAAGCTTAATTCCTGAGAGAAAAGCTGCCTGCCTCCTCTCTTTCTGAATTCCTCCTTTGTCATTCAGAGTCCTGTATTGCGACAATGGGGGTGGTGTGGGAAGCTCAGCCAGACAGGATAGTGTGGGCGGTAGGTACCCCTCAGGATAGTGTGGGCAGCACCCCTCAGGATAGTGTGGGTGGTACCCCTCAGGATAGTGTGGGCAGCACCCCTCAGGATAGTGTGGCCAGCACCCCTCAGGATAGTGTGGGTGGTACCCCTCAGGATAGTGTGGGTGGTACCCCTCAGGATAGTGTGGGCTGCGCCCCTAGAGGATGCAATTTAAGGAGAGGTCTGGATCTTCCCTGGCTGTGAGTAACGGATCCTCTACTCATGATAGTCTACCTACTCAGTGCCCTCCTGGGTCATCTGCCCAGCTCTGTTTGAAGCAGTTGAGTGGCAGTCTGGCTGGGTAGGCATGCAAGTATATTGGATAGGTCCGGGACCTTCCTTGTAGGCTCAGGAAGAGAGATCCCATTTACAGACTCTTCTTGGATTCTCTCTCTCTCTCTCTCTTTTTTTTAAGATTTATTTATTTTATGTATATGAGTACACTGTTGCTGTCTTCAGACACACTAGAAGACTGCATTACAGATGGTTGTGAGCCACCATGTGGTTGCTGGGAACCGAACTCAGGACCGGACCTCTGGAAGAGCAGTCAGTGCTCTTAACTGCTGAGCCATCTCTCCAGCCCTCTTCTTGGATTCTCTAACACAGTTTTCTCACAGTTTCCAACAAGATCATAGTCAGGCAAAGTGAAGACTTGCTGCTCCCTCCTCTGTCCACCTCGCTCTGCCACTAATGCTGGGGACTCTGAACCTCCCGCCCGCCCCAGGTGGAATGGAACCAAACTGTCCCAGGTGGTGAGCAGGAACAGGCTGGAGACCGTGCAGAGCCCTCCGATGCTTCTCAGCGCTGAGCCGCCTGTCCTAGACAAAGGATGCATCCCACCTTATCAGCCACAGGACTGTGAGGCTGGGGACAGACAAACTGCACAGATAGCAGACCACAGAAGGGCAGGGAAAGGCCAGTGACCTATGCCATACAAGCACAGCTCAGAAGAGAGAGCCAGGACTCAGAGTCATTACTAATGAAAGCAATGGTGTGGCCACCTTCTGTCTTTGAAAGGCTGCAGGGGCTGGAGGGGGAGTTTGGAGCTGCTTGTTGGTGAGTCCCATCCCCATTGCCAAGAGACTGGTGGCGTCCCTGTCCCCAGCAGCCCTTCAGAAGACGGGAGATAATTATGTATGGGTTTCTGGTTTGACTGGGCTCTGTTTCAAGGCAAGCAATGGAATATGTGGTCCCTCCAAGGTCCTCCTGTCTTGTCTTTCTGGAGCAGGTTACCACCACAGAAGTCATCACTGATGAGCTGTGCTTCCTGTAGCACAGGGGAAGCTAACAAAAGTGTCCAGCACTCAGGACCAGAAGCAACCCTGATGATCTTACTACTGATCTTGTTCCCGGCTTTTATTTAAAATAATAAAACCTTCAGCCTCCCCCAAACTCTTTTTCGAGTCTTCAAGAGGAAGCTGTTTAATTTTTACTGAAAATGCCTGCGTTTCTTTCTGGTTAAGAAGGGGTTGGGGCACAGATGACTACTAATGCAGATCATTTGGAAGAAGCTCTTAACCGGAAAAAAATGTGGGAATTAATGTTTGCATTTTGTTGGAGCCTGAATTGTCGCAGATAGATTTTTTTTTTTTGCCCTCTTCTCCTTAATCAATTTCACTCTAATTAATTCCTTCTGTGGCTGAGTCTTGTTACATTAGACAGTCTGCTGATTATTTCCACAATCAAGAGACTGAATATCCATGCATTTTTAATAAGGAGTGACTGTATCCGTTTTCATAAGTGATCTCCTGGCTGGCAGCTGAAGCCACTAACATAATCATAGAGCTGATTTCTTCCTTCTACAGAATTGTTTGCCAGGCAGTGGTGGCACACGCCTTTAATCCCAGCACTCGGGAGGCAGAGGCAGGCGGATTTCTGAGTTCGAGGCCAGCCTGGTCTACAGAGTGAGCTCCAGGACAGCCAGGGCTACACAGAGAAACCCTGTCTCAAAAAACCAAAAAAAAAAAAAAAAAAGAATTATTTGCTGTCATATTCCTTCTGGGTGACAATGTGAACGAGCTCTAGAGCCTGTTGTAATCGGCCGAGAGCTGGGTATTTAACTTGGCAATCTTCAATGTCAAGAGCTGCTTATTCGCAGGTCACTGACTTTTAAAAAATAAACACAGGGGTAATTGGTTTTACTGGCTGATGAAGTCTAGTGGGCTAGCCTTGAAGGCCATTCTTTGTGTACTTAGTTTAAAACCTTGACTCATAGAAGGAACTCCTTCTAAAGGTTGACCCATGTCCCTGCCTCCATCTGAGACTGGCCCTGTGACAGGCCACAGCCCTGTGACAGACTGCTCTCTCTCCCATACTTGACCTTGATACCGCTGGGAGCTTTGCAAGCCAGAAGCAAAGCACAGAGTAATTCCAAATTTTCAACTGTTTCTGGTTTGGCACTGGGAGAGAACAATCCCTCTAAGGGAGAAAAAATGATTTCATTTTGGGAAAACCACTTGGCCTTTGGTTATGTGGTATGCTGGAGACAACTCTGAAATGGACAGTTTGTGACAAGCGGAGACCAGTGGCCATGCACACACGCTAGCGTAAAAGGCCGTGGGCCTGTGACAGAGCTCGGAAGGGAACGGTGCTCTTTACAACCTGGTGGTCTGAGTTTGATTCCCAAGACCCATGCAAAAGTGGAAGGAAAAGAAAAAAGACTCCACAGAATTGTCCTCTGAAGTTCACATACATAGCATAACATACGTGTCCACACACATGTTATGTCCATGAGAGCAAACCAACACTCACACATTGGTAGAAAGAAGCCTTTCTTCTCCTTGCCTCAGAGCTTAGATTGCTGTAGCCTGGCCTCCAAGTAAGGCTGTTAGGGTCAAGGGCCCTGCGGTCTGGAAGTCAGGTTGGGTATGCAGCTGGGAGACAGGCCTCCAGGAGAGTCTATGGGAAGACTCCAACTTGTTCTCTCCTTTGTCCACCCTACGCCTTCAACCTTTACAAATAGAAGAATACCCTGAATGTGCCTGGAAGAGGGACAGGCGACAAGGGTGTGGTCTTCCCTGCAGCTCCCTTCTCTACAGCTTGTCTGGGGAAGCATGGTGGTTCCAGACACCATCTGAAGTGTCACATACTGGCTAGGAAAGGGAGGAGGATCACAGGAGCCCCGTAAAGACAGAGGCTTCAGGGAACTCCTTCACAGGTGCAGGAGTAAAATGAGAGACACAGAGAGAGACACACACACACACAGAGACACAGAGAGAGACACAGAGAGAGACAGAAAGAGAGACACAGAGAGAGACACAGAGAAAGAGAGACACAGAGACAGAAAGAGAGAGACAGAGAGAGAGGTGAGATTGGGAGAGAGAGGAGAGATTGGGAGAGAGGAGAGGGAAAGAGAGTGAGAGAGGAGATTAGAGGGAGAGGCTATAGCCAGAAAAGTGTACATGTGTGGAGTGTAGGCCACTGCAGTTGGCAGAGTTTGAGAGGCTTTCCTGTTTCCCTGCTTGCCACACTAGCTGTTGAGGGGAAGAAGCCAACCCTCAGTCTCTCCACAGAGCTCAGGGCTGTGACTAGAGGCACCATTATGTCCTTACTCTCACTCTTGCAGATAAGAAAACAGAAAAAGTCTGGTCAGATTATTCTGTGCAATAAAACAGATCCAAAGTACTGTCCCTGAGAGTGACAAAGGTGTGTGTGTGTGGTGTGTGTGTGTGTGTGTGTGTGTGTGTGTGAGAGAGAGAGAGAGAGAGAGAGAGAGAGAGAGAGAGAGAGAGAGAGAGAAGAATCTACACAGCAATCTCAGCCATCTGGGTAGGTGCTGGGTCACACTGCTATGTAAAGAAGGAACTGGGAGAGCTGGGCTGGGTTTGGGGCTTTACTACGTGTGTGTGTGTGTGTGTGTGTGTGTGTGTGTGTGTGTGTGTGTGTGTGTGTGTGTGTGTACTCTGTTAGCATGTGGCAACATGCTATGCATGTAGAGGTCAGAGGACACCTTGTAGGCCCTGGGGATCAAACTCAGGTTGTCAGAATTGGCAGCAAAGGCCTTTACCTGCTGAGCCATCAACAGCCCCCTCCTTCACACAGTTTGGTAAAGTTTTGCTGTGGAACGGGCGATCAAACGCACAAAGGATTACGTCCCTCTCACCTACACGCCCATTGTTCAGCGCTATGCTATGTCCTCTCCTTCCGGGGCTGAAGAAGCTAGAACTCTCTGAGGAGACGGAGAAGAACTGTGAGGGCCCTCCTTAGCAACTCTCTAACCACTCGAAGGTGATTCTCCCCCTAGCTCTTGTGATCTTCATAGCATATGGAATCAAGTCACATGATCGAGTCTGATGTCAGTGTCGGTGGGAGGGTGGGCCGTGTGGAAGTGTATGGCGAAGTGGAAACTTACGGGTTCTCTGGAAAATCAGTTGTGTTGGATGGTGTTTTGCTGGGACAAACACACATAGCATCTGCTGGAAGGCCAGCTACAGGGGACAGGGGATGTTTGGTTAAAAACCCTTTAGTGAGCAACCTAGAAAGGGCAAGAAGCTAAACTCTGAACTGCAGGGGTTTATCTGTCCCAGAGGTCAGCATCACTTTAAAAAAATTATTTATTTTTACTTTATGTCCATTGGTGTTTTTACTGCATATGTTTGTATGAGGCTGTCAGATCACCCGGAACAGGAGTTACAGACAGGTGTGAGCTGCCATGTAGGTGCTGGGAATTGAACTCAGGTCTTCTGGGAGAGTAGCCAGTGCTCTTAACCCCTGAGCCATTTCTCCAGTCCCTGTCAGTGCTGTTTTTTTTTTTTTACTGAATGCTGATAAAAACTCGGGCTCTGTTGCCGTGATTCTAGAGAAATTTTAGCTTCCCTCTCTTGGTAAGAAAATGAAGACTCAGCCAGTTGGTGGCTCATGCCTTTAATCCTGGCACTTGGGAGGCAGAGGCAGGCAGGTCTCTGAGTTCAAGGACAGCCAGGGCTCACAGACCTTCTTGGGGGGAAAACAAAACAAAACAAAGCCAGACAGAAAATGGAGATTCAGTCTGGAAATGCTCAGAGAGAACGTAATGGAACATTTCCCTCTCCCTCCCTCTCAGGTTTTGGTTTCCAAGGTAGGGTCATGTCTTACTTGTCAGTGCCAAGACTGCCTGCCGTTCCTTCAAGACTCATTATCTCTTTCTGGGGCCAACTTTTCCTTGTGGCTGTAGTCCTGCTTTGGACAGTCTACGTCCCCTCCAAAATCCATCCTGAAGTTTAATATTTCTTGTGGTGGGAACAAGAGGCAAGCGGTTTGGAAGGTGAAGCTGGGGTGCTGCCTGTCTGAATGGATTGTGGGTTGTGAGAGAGCCTGAGTGTGTATGGGGCTGGGTCCGCCTCCTCTGTCTCTTGCTATATGAGGATTGGGAACAAGATGCTCTCTTGGAAGTAGAGATTTCAGACACTGAACCTGCCTTGGCTGTGGGGTTCCCAGCACCCAGAACTGTGAGGAATGAATTTCTATTGTTTATAAATTACCCGGGAACATGAATTTTTAAAGTAATCGCACAAATGGACCAAGGCAAACAAAAGGTGGACAACTTCTCAGCAAGTGGACCACTTTCCACGTTGAAACTCAGCAGAGCAGTCCCCTGCCTCCACCTCAGCCCTTAGCTCCCTACTTTGACTGCTTTTGCTGCTTCCCAGTATCTCTGGCCCATCCTCTTAGCCCACAGAGCAGTGGTCACCTCCACATGTGCTCAGGCCACCGTAGGCTTTCTCCAGACTTTTCATCCTGAAGTCCTCTCTGTTCTCTCAGGAATGCCAGACCCCTTCCTTCCATCTCAGGTGAGACCCAGGTTCATCCCCAGCAGTGGGCGGGGGGGGGGGGGAATGGACTGTCAGCGTTAGGGAGGATCCCTAGTTTGGATTCCTCTGGGTGGCATCACTTTAGAGCAGTGGTTCTCAACCTGAGGGTCGTGACCCCTCTGGGGGTCAAATGACCTTTCCACCAGTGTCCCCGAAGACCATCAGAAAAATAAATATTTACATCATGATTTATAACAGTAGCAAAATTACAGTTATGAAGTAGCAATAAAAACATCTTATGGTCGGGGGTCACCACAGCACGAGGAGCTGTGTTTGAGGGCTGCAGCATTTGGAAGGCTGAGAACGACTGCTCTAGTGTGTACGATTTGTATGTACGATTTGTAGTGTGTAGAATGATTTGTATGGAGCTGTATGCACAGGAGCTGCTGGGTAGTGGCACGGCCCTGGAGCAAGAGTGTGCTCTGCAGGATCAGATGGCGCCCCTGCTCAGATGGCCAGTGGGCATGTGATTTTGTACGCTTCGTGTCCCTCTCTGGGATTAGCCCTCTTTTTGGACCTTATCCAGGGGTTCATAACAGGCAAAGCAAGGACATGCCCACGTGGTCCATAAATTCTGTTTATCTTGTTTTGCTCTTTAAGTTAACATGCAAATTATTGGGCATGACTATAGTGGCATTTCCACGTGTGTGCCATTATAGTCTGTTTTTCTGTCTGTTTATTTGAGACAGGCACTCACCATGTAGCTCTGGTGGTCCTGGAACTCCTTCTGTAGACCAGGCTGGGCTCGAACTCACAGAGATCCGCCTGCCTCTGGCTCCTGAGCGCTGGGATTACAGACGCCTGGCACTGAGTCCAGCTTATGCTCTGCTGTTACTCGTCTCTTCCACCTCTGAGTTCCTCCATCTTCCTGCCCTCCGCAGCCCGCTGCTCCCTTTCCTATCCCCATAGTCCCTGCTTCTACTATTTTGTCACATACATTCCATTGCGTTTCCTCTCTGCCCTTTTCTTATGATTTATTTATCTCTTCTCTGTCTCTGTTCTACTTCCAACACCTACACGTGAACACACATATATATCCAGAATCTGTGGGTGGGTGTGTCTGTGTGTGTGTGTGTGTGCGTGTGCACCTATACCTATATATCTACATGTATTTTTTTAAAGGCAATCTGTCATTGATTTAATTCACTAGTAGATTAGAATTCATCATCTCTCAGAGAAATGTAGCAAAACCCAGAATAACCAGACTGCGATAACACTGGAAACAAAGAAATAGAAAAATATGAGGCAAAGCCGATAGAAAAAAGTTAATCAGTAGAAAGCACTTTATAAATAACCTAAGGGCTGGAATTAGAAGCACCTGGAAGTTACTGTATGTTAAAAAAAAAAAAAAAAAAAGACTGTAAGGAGTAAAGAAATGAGAGCTAACAACGTTAGTAATATCTAAACTATGAAATCAGCTATGAAAAATGTAATATCAAATGTTCAGCCAAGGCTTAATATTTTATTAAATAAAGCAATCCAGATTTTGCTTTTGTTCTACATGTATTTTTAAATACAAAGCCCATATGTAAAAGGAAAACAGTATTTCTCTGAGTGGCTTACTTCACTTTAGCACAATGATCTCCGGTTGCATCCATTTTTCCTGAAAACGTTGTGATTTCATTTTTCTTTATGGTTGAAAAACTCCACTGTGTGCCACACTTTCTTAACCTATTCATCTGGTGAAAGACAGTTGTGTTGGTTTCATATCTTATTATGAGTAGTGCGGCGATGATTCTGGGCGTGGACGTTTCTCTGTGGAATATAGACTTAGAATCCTTACGCAACGCAGCCAGGAGTGGTGCAGTTGGGTCACATGGCTATTCAGGTTTTGGGGTTTTAAGAAACTCCCACACTGATTCCACAGTGCCAGTACCAGTTAAGTTCCCACAAGCAGGGTAATACTTCCTCTTTCTCCACCAGCATCTAGTGCTTTGTTTCTTTGTTCCTTCCTTCCTTCCTTCCTTCCTTCCTTCCTTCCTTCCTTCCTTCCTTCCTTCCTTCCTTCCTTTCTTTCTCTCTCTCTTTTTTTTTTTGAGACAGGGTTTCTCTGTGTAGCCCTGGCTGTCCTGGAACTCACTCTGTAGACCAGGCTGACCTCAGACTCAGGGATCTGCCCGCCTCTGCCTCCCGAGTGCTGGGATCAAAGGCGTGCGCCACCGCCACCCGGCAGGAATGGGATCTCAAGGCAGTGTTAACTTACATCTTTATTTAATTTGCTAAGAATGTTGAACACCGTTAGCGCTCATCAGCCACTCGTGTCTCTTCTTCTGAGAAGTGTCTGTTCAGCTTATTGTTTGGAGGATGTGGCTCTGGGCGTTTCATTTTCGTAGTTCTTTATATAGTTTAGATATGGATCCCTTGGCTGACAGAGCCGACTGAGATTTGTCTTCTGGCTCTGTGGGCTGTCTCTTTGGTGGCTATTTCTTCTACTCTGCAGAAGCTTTCTAATTTGATATATAACAAGTTTCTCTGTATGTGGAATTAATGTCATGTAACATTATTTTCTAATCTCGGGATTATTTCTGCTGTTATTATGGCCTTTTCTGTATAGTCCTTTCTTTATTCTCATGTCTTGAAGCACTTTCCCTCTGATCCTTTAGCAGTTTGAAGGTTTCAGATCTTACGATAAGGTCTTTGATCCACTTTGAATAGATTTTTATGCAGGGTGACAGATAGATAGTATCTTTCTTCTACAGGTGAATATTAGCTTTTCTGAACACTTTGTTGAAAGTACTAAACCAATGTTTATGACATCTTTGTTGAAAATTAGGGGATTATAGGGGTTAGAGAGATACTTCAGTAGTTAAAAGCACTTGCTGCTCTTCCAGAGGACCCTGGTTCAATTCTCAGCATCCACATGGCAGCTCACAACCATCTGTGACTCCAGTTATAAAGGATCTGACGGCCTCTTCTGGCCTTTAAGGGCACTGTGTGCACACGGTGTATACACATACATGAGGGCAAAATATCCATACACAAGCCGGGCAGTGGTGGTGCATGCCTTTAATCCCAGCACTTGGGAGGCAGAGGCAGGTGAATTTCTGAGTTCAAGGCCAGCCTGGTCTACAGAGTGAGTTCCAGGACAGCCAGGGCTACACAGGGAAACCCTGTCTCGAAAAAACCAAAAAAGAAAAAAAAAATCCATACACATAAAATAAAAATAAATACTAAAATAAAGAAAATTAGGAGGTTATAGCTGGATAGGTTTATTTCTGGGTCTTCTGCATATCTATTTTTGTACCAATACTATGCTATTTTTCGTTATTTAACAAATTTTGTTGCTGTTGTTGCTGTGCACAAGTGTGGAGGCCACAGGAGGCCATCTTCTGACCCCCATCCTTCTACCTCATTCTTTTATAGACAGACTTTAGGACTCAAAGTTCCCCCTTTTGACTGTGCTGACTGGCCAATGAGCTCCTGTGATCTGCCTCCGCCCCTTAGTGCTAGGTTGCAGGTGTGTGCAGTGAGGCCTGAATTTTTATATAGGTTCTGGGTATATGAGCTCAAATGCTCTTAACCATCGAGCCCTTACCCAGCATTAAGATGAGGGAGCTCTCTCGCCTTCTACAAAGGTTAAGAATTTCTCAACAGTCGTGGCTAGCTCTACCATCTTGGTCTGAAGAGAAGCCAAGTTACTGCTTGTGTCTCTGTGGGTTGACTGCTCTGTCCTGTAGGCCAGAGGCTCATAGTAAACCCAGGACCAGGGCATTGGTTATCATTTCTGTCTCTGGACTCAGCTAGGTTCTGAGAGCTGACCCTGGTTTGCAGTTTGTGAGACTGATGCCCTCCCAGAGGAAGACGTTGAATTGTCACCTCAGTCCTCAAGGGAACTTCTGCTCTTTGAATCAGGGGGAGGAGTGGCTAGATGGACAGAGGTGGTGTGGCAGTGCTGTCTTTGGTAAGGGCTGAGTTTTTATGTATGGCACTTATCAGGATGCGAACTCACAGACATGCTAGGAGACCTGCATAGAACTAGCGTTTACTGCCGCATTGCTGTTGAGACAGCGGTCATTATGTGCCCAGCCAGGTCTGGAGTGTCTTTCCTCAACCTCCCAGGTCCTGGGATTGCAGCTGGGTATCGCCATACTCCATTTTATTGCTATCGTATCCCCATTTCACAGGTGATGAAACTAAGGCATAGTTGGTTGCTTACCTGCCAGCATTAGACTACAAATAAGTGTCAGAAGCAGAAGTAGAACTCTGGATTCCATGCTGTGGCTTTGATGGGCAAGTTTTTCCTTCTCATACCTTTCTACCCAGCAGGAATAATTTAATTCCACAATACCGTAGAGTGTCTAAGTGGTCAGGCTGCCTTGCCTAAGCCTAGAGTCTTTCCAGGAACACCTGTCTGATTTCCTCTCACCCCTTAACCCTCCTAGAGCCCATGTTAGCAGTGTCTACCATAAGCCATTCAAGGAGACCTTTTGAGTTCCAACCTACGGTCATTTAGTAGACTTACTGCCTCAACCAGGACTCGGCACCAGGCTGAGTGACATGCGCTCCATCTATATGTTTGGTTTGGATTTACCTCTCTTGGCTGTGAGCACTTCCTTATGATGGGCAGGCTGACCTTTGCTGGGACAGCTGATGTACTGGGCTGGCAGAATGCCTGTCTTCCCGGGCCTGTGTCAGGCAGGAGGGACCTGCTTCTTCTCCTTTGTCAGCCTGAGAGCACAGTGTTTGCCTAAGTGGAGGAAGGGCTCAGGGGTGGTGCAGGGAGAGATTAGGAGGCCTGAAGAATCTCTGTACTAGGTTTCACAGGGCCTGGGACATCACCTGAGATCATAGGGCAGCTGTTAACTGTCTGGGTTACATCCAAAAATGAGAAAGCAGAACTGGAGACTGACCTCAGGGCTTTGAACCCCTGCTGATGTGACTGACCAGTAGCTGTGTCAGGCAGGGTCTGGGAAGGAATAGGATCCTAAGCTCTCAAGACTAGAAAGAGCAGGAAATTCCTGCCTTCCTGTATAGAGGTCAAGGACATTCCAGACTTTGACCAGATAGGGGACTGACAACAGGAGTGGCTCTAATCTTCCAGAGAGATACAGACATTCTCAGGACCAGATTCCAGAGGAAAGAGGAAACAAAGAAGAAATAACCTCCAACCTCTTCTGCTCTTGCAAACCCATCGGCACTCCCAGGAGTCCCACCCCAGAACTTATCCAGAGGCTAGGATACTCAGAAATCCTGAGTAGTGCATCTTTAGAGATCAGTCCTCTGGTGCCGAGCAAGGGGGAAGAGGGGCAGGGGTACTAAATGTGTAACCAGCACACAGTGGGACTACATTTGACACAGAGATCTGCTAGGAACACATGTGTTCAGCTGTGGTTCTTTTAAGCTGAGACCTGTTCCACCTTGGCAGCACCTTAAAAGGGATGGAAGCCCGCTCTGGGATGGAGGCACCCACATCTGAAAGATTCCTTCTCTACTTCTTTTCTATGCCTCTGTGAAACTATCTCCCAGAGACTAGGATTGCCTGGGCCCACACTTTCTCTGTGGGCTTACTTGATCCCACAGCGGCTTCCAAGAACGTTGTTTTCTTTCCTGACTGGTTATCTATCCTTCACCCCAACAATCCGGATGTCCGCCCAGGCCTGTCAGTGTTCTCTGCTGACTTCACATCCTCTGTGAGTAGCCAGTCACTAGTTTCTGCTTCCCTACTGCTGTTCTGAGACAGGGGCTGAGGCCGGAGGGACTGCTCTGGTGACCCAGTGTGAGCTCAGAAGGAGGGTGGTTAACTGGAAAACCATAGAATGCCTAAAAGCTGTCCCTCTGGTGGGCCAGAAAGACCCTCTGTGCAAGAGGGACAGTCACAGCTTACAAGTTGGCCAATGCAAGTACAGGGTTGAAACCTGGGAAGAAACCAGGCTAGAATCCTGGGAAGGCCGGGAAGGATCCCTACACTGCACCCACCCACTTCCATCTGGGTTTATCTATTTTCCTGTCACCCCAGCGGTATCTAAACCTGGGACCCGTCTCAAGCTAGTCAAAACTTACCACAAAACATCATTCTTTGAGGTGGCGGGGCTTCTGAGTATCTTAGTCATATATAAATTAGTTTATTTTATTATTTTACTTTTTGTTCAAGACAAGGTCTTACTATGTAGCTCTGGCTGTCCTGGAACTTTGTAGGCCAGGCTGGCCTCGAACTCACAGAGATCCACCTCCCTCTGCCTCCCAAGTGCTAGGATTAAAAGTATGTACCACTACACCAGACATTTATACATGTGTGTGTGTGTGTGTGTGTGTGTGTGTGTGTGTGTGTGTGTGTGTGTGTGTGTGTGTACATACATATATTTATTTATTTTTGAGACAAGGTCTTACTGTGTAGTTCAAGTTGGCCTTAAATTCATGATCCTCCCACTGGAGCCTCCAGTGTGGCGTGTGACACCACACTAGGCCGGCCTTGACCTTCCAACTTCTCACCTAACTGTTTATATCTACATACTTTTGGTGCTGTCAGTTGGCAGCTTTGATGATGGTTCTGGTGTTGGTGATGGTGGTTGTGATGGCCAATATGTACCAGTCTTTAGCTATTCTAAGTCCCTTGCAAATACTAGATATTTTGTCTTAACACTATTACTCTTTTATAGCAAATGCAAAAAGCAAACCTTAGAGAGACTGTATGATTTAGGCAGGTCACACAGCCTATAAGTAGGTTATGGAGACTGAATCCAAACCCAGTGAAGCCCCAAAGCCCATATTCAAGCCACAATCTTGCCCACTCATGGCAGAGAATAGGGTGTCCTTCTTTTTTGAAAGGCTTTATAACCATAACCAGCAGATAATGAGCTACACATATTTAAAGAACACACTTTAATGGGTTCTGCAATCAAGATAATGAATGTGTCCTTCATCCCCAAAGCTTCCTCGTGTCCTTGGTAACCCACCCCTCACTGTCTGCCTAGTCCCGTTCCTACGCAAGCAATTGTCTGCTCTCTCACATTATAGATTAATTTGCATTTTAGAGTTTTATATATGGAAGCAGACAGCATGTATTCTTTCTCCTTTTTTTGGTTTTTTCGAGACAGGGTTTCTCTGTGTAGCCCTGGCTGTCCTGGAACTCCCTCTGTAGACCAGGCTGGCCTCAAACTCAGAAATCCACCTGCCTCTGCCTCCTGAGTGCTGGGATTAAAGGTGTGCGCCACCACTGCCCAGCTCTCTCTTTTTTTTTTTTTTAAGTCAGCACAATTATTGTGAGGTTTGCCCTTGTTACCAAGACATGTAACAATAGTCCATTCTAAATACTAAAACATGTCTCTCCATTAGCATTTGCATTGCTTACAATATTTGAATAAGGTTACTATGAACCTTCAAGTACAAGTTTCACACAGACATGCTTTCCTTTTCTCAGGGAGAGAGAAAATCTGGATCATATAGTGTGAGTGTGTTAAACTTTGTGAGAAATAGTCAAATTATTTAGCAAAGTGGTTGGGCCTTCCTACGTCTCCAGCTACAGTGTATAAGAGGTCCACTCACTTCCCAAATCTTTGATATAGAATTTAATTTTAGCCATTATGGTAGGTTCATAATAGTTTCTCATTAGCTTTTAATTTGCCTTTTTGTATCTAATGGCTAGTTGTGCAAAGATCTTTTTGTGTGTCTATTTGCCATCTTTGAACCATTCAGATGTTTGCTGAAACCTTTGGCTCAAGTTTTAAAAACTGAGCTATTTTTCTTTTAATTTTAGTTTGTTTATCATAATCATGCTTGTCGGTGTGTGTGCACATGTGTATGTATGTGTGTGCACGTGTGTGTATGTGTGTGTGTGCACTTGTGTGTATGTGTGTGTGCACTTGTGTGTGTGTGTGCACGTGTGTGTACTTGTGTGTATGTGTGTGTGTGCACGTGTGTGTATGTGTGTGTGTGCACGTGTGTGTATGTGTGTGTGCACTTGTGTGTATGTGTGTGTGCACTTGTGTGTGTGTGTGCACCTGTGTGTATGTATGTGTGTGCGCACATGTGTGTATGTGTATGTGCACTTGTGTGTATGTGTGTGTGCACGTGTGTATGTGTGTGTGCACGTGTGTATGTGTGTGCGCGCACGTGTATGTATGTGTGTGTGCACGAGTGTATGTGTGTGTGTGTGTGCACGTGTGAGTATGTGTGTGCACGTATGTATGTGTGTGTGCACAAAGGCATGTGTGCATGTGTATGTGCGTGTGTGTGTGTCATGTGTGTGCCACCTACGCCACAGTGTGTGGGGAAAGGTCAGAGGAACAACTTCTAGAGTAGTCCTTCTCTTTTCTCATGGGCTTCATGCATCAAGCTCGGATTGCGAGGCTTGCCTAGAAAATGCTTTATTCTCTAAGTCATCCCACTAATTTAAAACTGGGTTATTTTTCTTATTGAGTTGTAGGGACTCTTTATACATCTAGAACAAGTCTTTTGTCAAATATGCCCTTCTTCAGCTTTTTACATTTTCTTGTCTCTTTCATTGTTGTGTCTTTGATGAACCAAGCCCCCCCCTCGTGCATTTTTTTCTTTTTAAATTTGAGGTGGGGTCTCTACCTATCCCTGACTGGCACAGAACTTTCTATAGAGACCAGACTGGCTTCAGACTTGCAAAGGGCCTTCTGCCCTTTTCTCCTGATGCTGAAATCACAAACATGAATCACCACACGTGAAAGATGTACTGTTTTGATGAAGTCTAATGTTGACGTGGTGGGGGTGTCCACGTTCATGGTTTTTTTTCTTGGCAAATACCAGAACAAGAGATATTCTGTCGCGCGTGCGCGTGCGTGCGTGTGTGCATGTATAAATATAGCTATCATAAATTTCACTATTTTAATCTTTTTTGTTGTTGTTATTTTGGTTTTTCGAGACAGGGTTTCTCTGTGTAGCCCTGGCTGTCCTGGAACTCACTCTGTAAACCAGACTGGCCTCGAACTCAGAGATCTGCCTGCCTCTGCCTCTGATGTGCTGCAGTTAATGGCATGCGTCACCACCGCCCAGTCTACTTTAATCACTTTTAAGTGTGTGCTTCAGAGGCATTGAGTATGATCGCATCATTACACTAAGGTTTTTTTTTCCCCCAAATTCAAGGAGGCTAATATTTTCTTTTATGCTATCTTCATAGTTTCAACTCTTAAAGATCAATTTCAAATTAATTCTTCAGCTTAGGGTGAGCAGTGTTTGAGGTTCATGGTACAGATGTTTAAACACTCCTTTGCCATTTGTTAACAAGCTCCACCGCTGTCCTATGGCTGGTGTGGATACCTTGAGCCACTGTCTACAGGCTGAGACGGGCCTGTGTAGATACCTTGAGCCACTGTCTATGGGCTGGGACTGGCCTGTGTGGATACCTTGAGCCACTATCTGTGGGCTGGGACTGGCCTGTGTGGATACCTTGAGCCCCTGTCTACGGGCTGGGACTGGCCGGTGTGGATACCTTGAGCCCCTGTCTACGGGCTGAAACTGGTCTGTGTGGATACCTTGAGCCACTATCTGTGGGCTGGGACTGGCCTGTGTGGATACCTTGAGCCACTGTCTATGGGCTGGGACTGGCCTGTGTGGATACCTTGAGCCACTGTCTATGGGCTGGGATTTTCTGCCTGCTTTCTGAGCTTACTTTCAGGTCCAGCCTTCTGATTTCCATACTTCCTTTTCCTAGATAGACTCCCTTCCTGTCACTCTACAGACCTAGCTTCCACTCCCTACTGGCTGTCAAAGTCCCAGAGTTTGTTAGTTAGTTTGTTTTGGGCTTGAGACAGGGTCTCCCTATATAGCTCCTACAGGCCTAGAAGTCTCTATGTGGTTCATGCTGGCTTTGAACTCTCTATCCTCCTGCTCCTATGTCCTGAGTGCTAGGATGTCAGGTGTGCATTAGCATGCCTGGCTTGTATTCCAGATTCTGCTGAAAGCCCTGCCTATCCCTGAGACTGCATCTAGTCTTGCTCCAGCCTGGGCTCTGTGCCCAGCACCTAAGCCCATCTGCAGCTGGCTGCCTGATGTAATGAGTGGCCTGGAGGAGAGAGCTGCCTATGGTCCTGCTCAACCCCAGCAGAGCAGGCTTCTCCAGCTACTCACTCAGGAAACTCTAATACCGGAGACTGCAGAGCCAGCCCTGAACTCATTGGTAGCCCAGTTGTGCATTTCATTAGACCCACGTGAGATTTGGAAGAAAAATAATATTGGCGGATAAGAAAGCTGAACAAGACCACACTTTGAAGCATGGCTATTCAGCGGTGGCACAGCAAAGTTTAGGTATCCTGTGTGATTCAAGAACTGAAAAGGGTCACCTCTACTTAATCACTGTGGATAATGGAGCCAGCCTAGGAGCCTCAGAGTGACCTCATGCCGTTTAGATTTCTCTCCTGCCTGAAAGTGAGCAAGCAGCCCGAGTTGTCTGGGTCTGTTGCAGTCCTTTGTACCTATCAGAGTGGACGAAGAGACTATCAGTCTTAGCTTAGGCACTGGGATCTGGGCTGCCTTTCTAGCCACTAGCCATAACTCTGCCTTTGCCTGTGCAGGTCAACATGCCCAATCAGGTGTTAGACAGTCCTGGAGTGCGGAAGTTGTTCTGGGATTGTCTTGTCTGGCTCATTCAAGGTGACTTCCTCGTTAACACTAACTTCTAACCAAGTTTCCCACCATGCTTGGAGGAAGCCAGACACCTTTTCCAGGAAATGCACAAAAGCTGCATGTATGACAGAGTGCCTGGCTGGATAGGTGAGGAAGGGGTGGGCGGGGCGTGGTCGAGCATCGTCTCACTCACCAGACACTCTGCCATGGGTCTTGTTCTAGAAGAAAATAGACTGAGTCTCATCTCTTTCGCAGCTCACTCTTGAGAACAGGAGTAAATCAAAGAGGCTTATGCTGGAGCTAACCTCTGACATTCTCGGGCTCTGGGGACTTTCCTCTCTTCACAGGCTGTCACTTTCCTGACAGTAAGATGCTGTAAGCAGCAGCTGGAGAAACAAACCTCATTTCTCTGGGAGGTAATGAGGGAGACATCTGATGGAGAGGCTGCTCCCGGTAAAGAATTGTTTTTCAAAATAAACATTTTTTTTTTTTTAAGTCTTGTTATGGAGCCCAGGATAGCCTTGGACAGGATATATTCTCAACTGTTATGAATCGTAATAAATATCCTATATGCAAGATATCTGATATGCAACTCCTAAAGGGGTTGGAACCCACTGAGAACCACTGGTTTAGACAGTAAAGTTCCTAGTACCCATGTAAAAGTCAGTCCGGCATGAGAGTGTGCACCTGTGATTCCAGAGCTCGGGAGGTGGAGTAGAACGCTCCGGGGCTTGTTGGGCAGCCAGTCTATATACCAAATGGGCATGACTCTCTGCTCCCACATGTATACGCATGTGTGTGTGTGTGTGTGTGTGTGTGTGTGTGTGTGTGTGTGTGTGTGTGCACGCGTGCGCATGCGCCTGTGTTGGTTTTGTTTTTTGAAGAGTTTCTCTGTGTAGCCCTGGCTGTCCTGGGACTTACTCTGTAGACCAGGCTGGCCTCGAACTCAGAAATCCACCTGCCTCTGCCTCCAAAGCTCTGGGACAAAAGGTGTGCACCACCACACCTGGCCAGAGGAATTAAGTGTTTGTTTGTACCTACACCCCCTCCTCACCCCCAACTTCCACTTTTCTGTGTAGTCTTGTCTGCCCTGGAACAAGCTCTGTAGACCAGGCTGGCCTAGAAGTCAGAGATCCACCTGCCTCTGCCTCCTGAGTGCTGGGATTAGAGACATGCACCACCACGGCCTAGTGGTTTTTTTCTTTCTTGTTAAAATTTCTTTACAAAACAATGTAATACCTATCTCATCAGGATACTATAGAGATTTTTCTCTTTTTTTAAATTTCTATTTCCTTTGTGCACATGAATGTTTTCTTTGAATAAAGGTGTGTACGCTATGCGTGCCTGTAGGATCCCCTGGAGCTAGGACTATGATGGTTGTGAGCCATTATGTGGGTATTGGGAATTGAACCCAGGTCCTTTGCAGGAGCAACACGCTCTTGTTTTGTTTGACTTGGAGGTTTTCATTATGTAGCTTAGACTGGCTTGGGACTTGCTACTCTGCTCAGACGAGTGGCAAAGTCTCAGTCTTCCTGCCTCAGGTTTGGGTCATGACGCCCGGGTTACACTGAACATTGTGTGCCAGTTATAGTGCTAAATACTGTACATACATCGAGTCAGTTCAATCTGAGCTCACTGTTTAAATGGTGTAAAGAATCTGGCTCAGGATAAGGTACACAGTAGATGCTCAATAAATGGTAGTTGGGGTCCTAATGTCTTGGAGACATAAAGAAGGGTTCCTTGCTTCTCTTGTTCTCTTCTGCCAAGAAGAAGCACCTCTGGAAGAGAGGGCAGACAGGCTTCAGAATTAATTCCAAAATGTCAGTGATCACCCAGCTGAACCTGAGAGGGAATGTTGATAAGGAGGGAAGGGGGGAAGGAGGGGTGAAGGGTGGGAAGTGGGGCTCCACACTGCAGGTGAACTTGGTTAGCCTCGTCTTAGTCATGCTGCATCAGAGGTAGGGAGGTACCCAATGGGGTTCTCAGGGTCAACTGCAGATTTTGTGTACATTTGCTCTTTTAGGTCTGGTTGAATGAGGATGAGATAAGATCACGAAAAGCCAGGAAAATTCTATTTCTGCATCAATAATTTCAAAGAACACCTGAGGCCAGAGAAAGGAAGTCTCTGGGCCTGGGGGTGGGGTGGGGGTGGGCTGGGACTGTGTGGGGGTTGGGACAGTGAGCTGTCTCTGAGAGTTCTCTGGCCACTTCAGCTCCCATCCTTCCACCCTAGGGGACGCAGGTTGGAGGACTCTTACAGTACTGTAGAGTCTAGCGATCTTGATAAGTTTGCGGCTGGCACACTCTGTCCTTCAGATGCCTGCCTCCACCCCCAAACTAAACTAAGCTTCTTATAAAAATATCCTGGTTTTCTGTTTTTATAACTTACAGTGTGCTTCTTCCAGGAAGCAAATACCTTCAAGGGCAATTACTGCAAGACCCGGGGAGATCTGTAAGCAAGGTAGTACTGAGCCAAGTGAGACATTTCCAAGAATCTGTATACCTCATCTCCAGAGCTTACTTCAAACCCAACTAACCAGAACAAAACCCTTCCCTGCCAAGCCCACTTCCCTGGGAACCTGGAGTCTCACAAAAAACCCACTAATTTAGCGTTGTATTGACTTCTTAAATGATAATGTTTTGTGTATACACATGGGGTGGCCCTGGAGCGATGGCTCAGTGGTGAAGAGCACTTGTGTGCTTGCACACAGACACACAGACACACAGACACACACACACACACACACATCCTGGGTACTGAGGACTGAACCCAAGGCCTCACACACGGTGGACAGCTGTTTTACCATGAGGCTACAATTCCAACTGTGGCTGTTGGTGTCCCCTCCCCCACCCACCCCATAGCCAATACTGAACCTCCAGTTACTTTAACATTAAGTATCAAGCCCAGTTCATGTAAGATACAAAGGCTGAGTCTTCTGGAAGGCTATGCAGTACCTCACAGACAGGAAGGAGTAGCTTTTAGAAGCAGGTTCTGAAAGGATGTGCCAGGGCCTTCAGGTGAATCCCCAGTCCTGGGGCAAACTGCTGCAAATTCTCACCTCTGGAATGAAATTTAAATGAGAAAGCATTGGGCAAAGGAGTGTTAGACAGGACAGTCCCAGAAATGATTAATCTAACTTCAGTCCAGAATGTAGGAAGTACAAGAAAAGCTGACTCAGGGTTTGGGTTACCAGGAAGTAGGCAGGAAAGGAAAAAAAAAAAAAAAATCAACCGACTTCCTTCCCAGTTTGGTTAACAATCAGGTTGACCTGACCTGCCCCGTCCCTCCCCCACTCCCCACCCCCCTCCTCTGATCCATTAACTTAAACTCTCTGATCTCAGGCTCCTGTAGACCAAGGACCACCTGGATAATTTTTCTGTCTCCCTCAAAAGCCAGGGCCTTGACTGTGAGGATACACAGTGTCTGTTTGGCTCTTTGAAAGGCGGAGGCTAGCCGAAGGCGATGTGGGCAGAGCAGCAGAGAGGGGCTTGAAGAGCCTGGGTGAGGGGCAGGAGGAAGAGCACGGATGGCAAGTGCTACCCAGAGTGCCCGGCTCTACACAGGCTGAACCCCGGATCTCCAGTCTCTCCCTCCCACTCTTCAGTCTCCTCCTTCACTGACACTACAGAGGCCATGTCCTCTGCGAGGTTCCATCCGATCGCCCATGGACTCCTAGGCATTAAGACCTGAGCTGTTGTGTCGTCACCTTGAATTCCTCACTGGTAGTCTGCCTTGCATTGGCTTTGTCCTCGATCCATGCCCAGTTCTCATTCCTATCCTCCTCCCTAAGCCCACTTAGGTTTCAAACTATCCTCGCTAGCACTTGATTACATATTGCCTGAATTGTTCCCCAGCCCACTGTGATCAGGGCCTCCTCCTCCCAGCCCGCCCACTCGCAACTCCCAGTGTGCTCTGCTTTCCACCTCCTCAAATCCCAGCTACTGCCATGCGCTGTCAACGCCCTCCCTCCTCCCCACGAACTTCATTCCCTTCCCAGTTAGCCTAGGCTTCACCAGCCCCTCAGCCTCCCACCCGGTTTCCCAAACCATCTCCCCCCCTCCCCACTAGGTCCCTCTGCCCCAGCCCCGCCCCTGTGAGGCTGGACCCTAGCTTTCCCTCCCCTCCCCAGCCCTCCACCCAGACATCTGGGCTCCCAGGCTCTGGAGCTCTGCTGGAGAAAATCACAGCCCACGCAGATTGGCGCCACTACAAAGTCATCTGCAGCCTCAGCGGGCTGCTGAGCGGCCTGGAAGGGCTTCTCGGACTCCCTGGCAGCAAGTTCACCCTCTCCCATATAGGCTTCTCAGAGCATTTCTCACCCTTGAATCTGAAAAAACAGAGGGGGGAAGGAAAGCACTTGCTCCTCCGGCCCAGCAGGAAACTCTTCCTTCCTTGTTGTAACCCCTGCTCGCTCTCTAGGAGAAGCCGGTGCCTCACACTGAGGGCCCTTACCGCCTTGGCAACTCCTCGGTTCCGTTCTCTCTTTGTTCCGTCTCTTATCTCTGCTGTCTTTCTCCTGGGTACTTAAGTGCTGTCTTTCCAGAGCTGTGGCTGCTTTCCTAGCCAGATTTCACTCCCAAGGCCCACCATGACCATAAAATTTGCAGAAGCTGAGAACGACTTTCATTGTCTAGCCTATGGCCACTTCCGGCCTCTGTCTTATTTGATCTGGCTGAAGATAAGACCCCAGTAACCACTTTTCCTCTCTTGAATTTTCTTCTCTTGACCCAGTGGAACGCTCTGTTCTCTAGTCATAAGATGTCTCACCTCCTCTGTGCCTGTACATTTGTGCCTTGCTTTGTTCTGTCTGGAGGGCTCCCCGGTTCTTGCCACCTTGTGGGGAAACTCCTACTCACCACCTAAGAATGTGCTGGGTGTTCCTCACCCTCCCAAAGTATTCCATATCAAAAACCCGAGCGTGTCTACATCTTCCTTAACGCCCAGGATTAAAATCTCCTATTATTCTGGGCTTGATAGTATATACCTGTAATCCCAGCCCTGCAGAGGCTGAGACAGGAAGATCACGAGTTCAAAGCCAGTCGGGGATATATAGTAGAAACCTTTCTTTAAAAACAAAAATTATATATTTTTATGTCTGTTCATCTATTAGTTCTTACAGACTGGGAACTGGACATTTTATTCTGCATGTGCTTGATGCCTGCACAGCCTGGCACACAATGGGTCCTCCATTCATGCTGGCAGTAAATGATGTTATGTCACCCAAATCCCCAACTAGGCTACTCTAGGGTAGTGAATATAATTAGTCTCTCAGAGGGCTTTTGTACATTCCTTTATGTAGTGTGATGTGTGTGTGTGTGTGTGTGTGTGTGTGTGTGTGTGTGTATGAGAGAGAGAGAGAGAGAGAGAGAGAGAGAGAGAGAGAGAGAGAGAGAGAGAGAGAGGGAGGGGTGGAGCTCAGAGGACAACTTTCAAGAATCAGCCAGGCAGAACTCAGGTAGTCAGCTTCAGCGACAAATGCCTTTGCCTCCAGAGTCATCTTGCCAGTGTCCTCTCACCTTTCCGTTTTGATGAAACCCACATGTATCACCTTGGCCAGTTTCAAGTGTGGAGCCCACCCATATCTGCTGTTTCAAATGCTGTATAACTACCAGTGCTTTCCAGTTGCAGACACTGATTGGTTGGTCGGTCGGTTCTTTTGAGACAGGATTTTTCAATGTATTCCACACTGGCCTTGAACTTGAGATCTTGATTCAGGCTCCACAGTGCTGTAACAGGCATGCACCACCTCGTGTGAGCTCCAACGTATGCTTTAAGATTTCATTACTATGCCTAGGAGATCCATGGAATAAGAATACCTGTAACCTGTAAGCCTCTGGCAAGAAGGTGGACACTTCCTGAAAATCTGGGGGTGACTGTTCATGTTTTCACTCCCTAAACAAGTTTGTTTGACCCAACTGCACCAACCAGCTGTGCTTGATTACATGTAGACAGGAGGTGCCCAGGCAGGAGATATGTTAGGGTGTCTGCTTGTCCTCGATTGGATGTAGGCGAGAGGTATGCAGGCAGGAAGTGTGGGTTTACGCTTGCCCCTGATTGGACTTGATGGGACTATGACAACCTCATAGATTTGCCCTTTTTAAGTTTCTGCAAAATGTGACTGGTGGTTATTTTCTGGCAACCTAGAAATGGACCTGGTCAGAATCCATCATCCTGGCCAGTATTTAATTAAAGCTTGCTTCAAATTTAGCTTAAAGACTGTGGAACTGGTCTTTCTCTTGTGATTCTTGGGCTTAACTTAACATACACCCAAGACAACAAACAACATTTCTAATTGTCCCGGATGGAGATGGAGCCACTAAGACTTATTTTATTTGGTGTGTATGTATGAGTGTCTATCTGTGTGTATGAGCATCATGCAGATACTGGTCCCTACAGAAGCCAGAAGAGGGTACTGGACTTGCAATGGCTCTGAGCTACTTGAAAGGATGCTGAGGACTGAACCCAGACCGGCAAGTGCTTGAAGAGAAGAAAGGCACACAGCGCTCCCCTCTCTGGCACCAACTCTCCTCTCCCCACCCAGCACTGCCAGCACTCCCTTTGGAGAAGCTGTCTCCAGTCCTTGGAGAAAGCAGAAAATGCATGTCCTTAAAGTGATAAGACCCCCATCCTTTAGCTACCGGAAAGAGACAACCAAGCATTCTCAGCAGTCGAAAAGAGACATAACAGCTGTGGCCAGCTTGCAACAACAGGAAAGAACGCACTGGTCGGTCACTGATAGTGGGATGAGTTATTCCTTTCCAGGTCAAAGAGGCCCTTTTCTAGATGTATGATCTCTCTTCGTTGTCTGAACAAACATTATCAGTTTGGAGAATACTAGTCTTTTATCTCTTTACCCAGTGCTGTAGCACCAAGGCTGGAAAACTCCAGCTTTCGAATTTCCCCTATATAAACCCTAAGCCCCTAGACCTGAGTGCTGCATTCCTAACGTGTAGTGCAGGAAGGGTTGCATCAGAACTCGATGGGCGTTGTGGTCCCAGATGGTCTCCTGGGGTTCTCAGAACGGAGCATAACACGCTCTTAACTGCTGTGCCTCCCCTGCAGGCTCCCCTAAGGATACATTGTTGTTCTCAACACCCTTGTTCCTCATCCTCTGCCTTTCTGTTTCTGTAGCTGCATATGATGGGGGGTGGGAGTGGGGGTGGGGTGAAGAGGGGGTGCGGATGGGGGTGGGGCATCTAACCGTTTGACTTGACATAGTGTTTCCATAGCCCATTTACACTTTAGCATCTACCAGTATTTGCTTCTTTCTATGATCAATATTTCACTGAATGGCTATTGTCACTCTGTCCATTGATTAATTCATTGACGGACGTTTAGATTGTTCGTTCTTTTTGGCTACTGTGAATGATGTAGCCATCAACATTTGTAAATAAGTTTTGTTTAAATCACGATTTTCAGTTCTTTTAGGTTTGTACCCAGCTATGGGGTTGTCAGAACATGTGGAGATTGCACGTTTTATTTATCAAGGAACACAAAGCTGGCTTACATAGTGATTGCACTATGTTAACTCTATTCTACAATTTCTATTACACAAGGGTCTCCACTTCTCCACTTCATTGAGAACGTTTCTTATTTTCCATTTTCTTCTGTGTAGTCCTCCCAGTAGGCATGAGCAGTAGATGCATTTTGAGGTACACACTTAGCTTAAAACATTCTTGTCTGTAATGTCTCACTGCACCTCAGGAGATGGTTCCAATAGCTGTTTATAGCAGTTTGCTCTGACCCAGATCGTAGCTGACTGGACTAAGGCTGCATTTTGGAGTCTATATTTGAGAAGGAGGATAGGTTAGACCCAGTTCATGTGGGTAGGGAGGTGGGTGTGGTTCCCGTAGGTAGCAGACACAGGACTTTTGAAGTTGCAAATGTCTGGTTTGGGTCTCACTATACAGCCTGGGACTCAGGGTGTAGATGAACTCACAGAGATCTGCCTGCCTCGGCAGCCTGAGTGCTGGAGTGAAGCTGTCTGCCACCACAGCCCGGCTTCCTTTTCTTTTTTAAGATTACTTTGGTAAAAAAAGAAAGAAGAAGAAGAAGAAGAAGAAGAAGAAGAAGAAGAAGAAGAAGAAGAAGAAGAAGAAGAAGAAGAAGAAGAAGAAGGAGAAGAAAGAGAGAGAGAGAGAGAGAGATTAACTTTAGCATGCAGAGAAACATTTTGCTCTGACATTTCATACACATATATGGTTACCCTGTACTGAGATCCTTCTAAGTTCCCCACAGCTGCTAAGTTTCTGGCTCCAGTCTTTGCTGGGACTGGGCTGCGCTCCTGTCTCGGGCCCTAGACCTTGTCCTTTTAGCCTATTGTGGTTATGCTTTTCCGTGGAATTTTTCTTGCAAATATGTAGAACTCAGGACAACATCCAGTCTCTGTCACTCTCACAACAGACTTAAAGGGGAGCTTCAGATGGCAAACCAAAGCACAAAACCTCCAAGTGACCCCCATTTCTTTTCCCCTAAAAATCCCCTTGTGTGACTTTGATGACCTTGTCTCTGTCTATCACCCCAGTGGAATTTGGAGGCAAATTTTGTGTCAAGGTCAGCCAGTGTTCATGCTCTCACTCCCACCTTGATGTGACTCTTGATGTTTGTTCTGGACTTTCCCTCCTAATAACAGAATGTTTGTGTTCAGCTTGCAGGTGTCAGGTTTTATTGTTTCGGCTGTACTTGTGATCCCCCCCCCCACACACACACACACACGCACGCACGCATGCAGGCTCTGTGGGGCAGCCAGGCCAGGCCAGAGTATGGAGAAAGAACATTAAACTGAGATTTCTGAGAACAGCATTCTGCTTCTATTCCTGCCGCTGGCTTCACTCCGCATGAGACTATTTGTTTTCCCATTTGTGGAAGTAGAAGAGAAAAATAATCCTTTCTCTGCCTGCACAGAGATGCAAGTTAAAATTAGGTCATGGATGTGGACATGCTATGAAGATTCTATATATCACTGTATCCATAAAAACAAAGCAGTGAGCTCGCACTCGCAGCCACCGAGTTCGAAGTTCTCGCTCTGTCATTACTGGAAGGTAGCGCTTACGGCTTTAAAGGATGATCTGTCTCTTCATCCACTTTTCTTGAACGTTGAGAAACACTTTTAAAAATTACAAATAAGCAAAACAAGTAACAGGGGTGGCGAGATGGCTCAGTGGTTAAGAGCACTGGTTTCTCTTTCCGAGGACCCAGGTTCAGTTCCCAGCACCCACACAGGGCAGATCACACCTGTCTGTAACTCCAGTTCCAGGAGATCTGACACTCTCAACTAGATATACAGGCAGGCAAAACATACAGTGCACTTAAGATAAAAATAAATTAACTAAAAAAGAAAAGACAAACAAGAGACATATGGCCTGTCTTGTTTTGGGCTGGATTTTTGTTTCTGCTGCTGTTTGACGGGTTCTCACTTTGTACCCCTACTTGCAACTTGCTATGCAGATCAGAGTGGCCTCGAACTCACTATGTAGTCAAGGGTCAGCTTGGACTTTTGATCCTCCGGCCTCATATTCTCTGGTGCTATAATTTGGAATTGTAAACATGCGAAACTCATCTTGGTTTTAGGCAGTGCTGGTTGACCTCAGGGCTTTAGGCATGCTAGGCAAGCACTCTGCCGGCTGAGCTCCCCCTCAGCCCATTTTCTACTTCTCTCTTACTCCTGTCTCCCTCCCTTGTTTAGTCCATCCCCCATCCCCACCCCCATGCGTAGTCTCACTATGTAGTCAACTCTGGTTTCAGATCCCTGACCTTCCTGCCTCTCAACATCTGGAATACTGATGTTCCAGGTATACAACATCCCTGGAGAGGCGTGATTGCATTCCTCGTGTGTGTGTGTGTGTGTGTGTGTGTGTGTGTGTGTGTGTGTGTGTGTGTGTAGTAAGCATACATGTACGTATGTGTTTTCATGTGTGTGCATGTACATATAGAGGCCTCACTTTAGGGTGTCTTCCTGACCCCACTTCACTTTATTTACTGAGACAGAGTCCCTCACTGAACTCGGAGGTCACACATCCCAGCTAGTCTGTCTAGCCGCCTTGCCTGGGGCATCCTTTGTCTCTGCCTCCCAAGTGTGGGATTACAGGTGTCCTCATGTTTGCAGGGACCCATCTCCCCAGCTACCTCATGCCATTTCTTAATGACTATAGCTATTATCCTTTGGAGCAAAGCCCAACTGGTCAGTTTCTAAGATGTCTCTGATATTGACCATTGACAATGCTTTCCAAACTTGTTACACATTGCAGTGAACGGAAGGCTTTGAAAATGTCTCATGTCCATTAACCAATTCTGGAGACTGTGTCATATTTGGTGTGATCTCTAGCCTGAACTTTGAACGTTTTAAAAATATAAATCTGGGAATTATTACCTTTAAGGCTCGTTTTTAAATAAAAATTGGTTCTCTGTATTTCTAGGCTAATTCTCACCTAGCTTGCCCTTGCACCATTTCCCTTAGAAGCGGTGTCAGAAAACAACAGGAGGCTAACCTGGAATCCTTTCTTCCTGCTGTGACTGCCTTGATCGCCATTAGCGGGATTGAAATCTCTGCTCTAAGTGCAGGGAAACCATTAACGGAAGCTTCATAGATTTACATCCTTATTTCCTGTTCCGCTGGGTGTTCCCTCCTGCCAGCTAGATCAGGGTCTCCCTCCCTCGCTTCCTCCCTCCCTCCCTCCTCACCCTTATTCAAATGGCCTCTTGCTGTACCTCACAGGCCACACAGGCTTGACATCTATTATCTGGATCCAGGCAGCCAGGCTGGAGTTGCTTCAGCTGCATCCAAG
>CM052705.1:139673-179302 GCA_028551405.1 Uromys caudimaculatus
GCAGGTAATCTAAGGCTGCCCACTCTCCTAAGAGAATATATAGCTTCAAATCTGCAAGAAGTATGAATGCCTAAAGTAAAGGAAAAAGAGCTGCTCCCCAGGACACCGTCCCCATGCAGGACTGTCTGCACTGTCTGTCATCTGCCCTGGCCCACTCTGGAACCCCGGGCTGAATTTCAGGAATGGAAGCAGGAGCAGGGACAACAGAAGAGTAACTACTTTCAGTCCAACGAGGCCTGAGCTTCTCCAGTCCTTCTGAGGCCTCTGACAGTCCCCATGGCCTCTCTTCTACTTGTCAATCACTCTTTCCTTCCATTGGCTAGAGCCACAGTATCAGTCCCAACTGAGAGTAGGAGCCCAGGCTAGCCCAGAACATCAATAACAGGCCCAGATAATACTCAATCTTTAAGAACAACTTACTTCTTCAAGTTGTTTTGAGTTCTTTTGTCTCTGTGTTTCTGATTTTCTCTCTGTGTCTCTGAAAAACTCAAGTTTTCAAAAATAAAATTTGAGATGTTTCAAAGAAATGTATCATCCATACACAGTACTGACCGTAGATAGAGCTCTTTCCATACACAGTACTGACTGTAGACAGAGCTCTTTCCATACACAGTACTGAATGTAGACAGAGCTCTTTCCATACACAGTATTGACTGTAGATAGAGATCTTTCCATATACAGTACTGACCGTAGATAGCGCTCTTTCCATACACAGTACTGACCGTAGATAGCGCTCTTTCCATACACAGTACTGATCTTAAATAGAGCTCTTTCCATTTCACTCCAGCCTGGGCAGCGGTTGCTCTGCTGGGGTGTAAGGGTCACTTTTCTCATAAATTGTTAATGCCACATCACTATTAATAATGGCTAAACCTACTGAGCACTTACTATGTGGCAGACACTGTGCCAAGCACTTTTCATAATTCATTTCAATTCCCCCTTGCCCCGCCCTGTGGGGGTGGTCTTATTTATTCATTTCACCTTGGAGACATTGAAAGCTTACACAGGTGGTGAATGGAGGGTCCAGGGGCAAACCTGTTGTGATGACAACGAAGTTTGTGATCTTTATTTCTACAGTTTTCTGAGATGACCTTTTCCTATGAAACCATTGTTTTTAAATCCTAGTTAACAGTCAGGTGTTCTGATACACACCTATAATCTCAGCACTTGGCAGAAGCAAGAGCATTTGCTCACAAGTTAGATGCCAGCCTGGTCTTTATAAAGAGTTCTGGGCCAGTTACCGATACATAGACCCTGTCTCAAAATATAATAATTAATAATAATGACAATAATAATAATAATAATAATAATAGTAATACTGAGGCTGTTTAGGTCGTGTGACCTGAGCTTCGTCTCCAAATCTACAGTGAAAGAAGGGAAATGACTCTTGAAAGTTATCCTCTGAGCCCCAGACACATGTCCCCCAAAACACATAAACAGATAAATCCAGGTAACATGGCTTTCTCATTCTGATTCTGAAAACTAAGAACTGTGCCATCAGAATTACAAGTGTACGGGGAGCAGTTTCATACTCTCAGTTCTCATGATTGGTGGGTTGATTGGCCGATAGCATTTTGTTTCCTTAGTCCCTGGGAAGGGCTCCGGCCTTGAGGAGGTGATGAGAAGGGAGCTATTGTGACACCCTGAGAAGGGCCTGTCAGCCACTGCTGCCCCGCCTGGCTCAGTCACTGCTTCCTGTAACGTTGTCTTTTTTCCTTATTTCACGGAGACCTGACGTAGTGAGTGCTGGAGATTTGGAAGAATAAGAGGGCAACTTCCAGAAATGAGTCCTGTGGCTCAGAAAGAAAGCACCTGACCTCATGGTGTGAGCTCATCTTGTTCTAGTCTACTTAAAAAGAAATACAGAAGATGAAGAAAGAAGAAAAACAATTCCACTGGGTGGTGGTGGCCCATGTCTTTAATCCTAGCACTCGGGAGGCAGAGGCAAGTGGATCCCTGAGTTCGAGGCCAGCCTGGTCTCCAGAGCAAGTTCCAGGACAGCCAGGGCTACACAGAGGAACTCTGTCTTGAAAAAACAAACAAAAACAAAAACAAAAATGCCGACCAGTTTCCTTAGACATAGAGAATCCCAGTCTCTCTGTGGATCCTGAGCCCTCCGAGGGGCCTAAGAAGAACTTGGCAGATACTCTTCATGCTAAAGAAGCTGAGTCTCCAAGAGACTTGGGCTACACAGCTGGTTCATTCTACCATTTCCGTTCTGAAGCTTCTTTGTGACTTTGCTTCATGTTCATTAGAAGGGAAAAGGAAGATAATTTCTGCTTCTTCAAGAAAGGCCAATTGGAAGCCAAACTACTAAAAAGATGGGAACTTAAATGATTTAATATAATTTCAGGAATAGTCTTGGGTTTATTAGCGGAGGGACTGAAGGAAAAGGCTCTCTCAAGTGAGATTCATTTCTGCCTTCCACCAGAGGAGAAGGGAAACAGATGTTGGCTCAGTAGGGGCTCAGGCTGCAACTTAATTCTTCATTTGTTTGGAAAAAAACAACCCACAGAGATAAAAGGAACTGAGCTCAACTCGACAGGCTTGTTGGTAAACTCCTCTGCCTCTCAGCCATCTCGGTGCCCAAAATGTAGATGATGTATAAAAGACAAATTCAGGATCAAAGTATCCAGTTCTCTTTGTCAGGTATTATCAGAACAAACCGGCTGCAGGCTCTGCCCAGGCGAGCTCAGTAACTCAGCTTGAGAAGTGACTTCATTCGAAAGCCTTCAAATTGAGGAACAGGATGTTCGCCTGTGTTAAAACAAATAGCATTATCCATTATGGGATCTGGTCCAGGCCAGTGCCCATAGGATCAATCAACCTCTCAAACATCTTTTTAGGGTGACTGCTCAGCTACAGTCATGAATTAAAGACGTGAGGGAGAGAAACGCATAGCTCCCGGCGGTTAACACGTTTGCATCCGGAGGATGAGGTCGCAGCCTCTCTTCCATGAAGGCTGATGGGAGGCACTACAATTAGTTTTAGCCATTGCTGTTCTGACAAAAGTTTTTTAAAATTAGATTTTTTTTAAAAAATGGCAAATAAAAGGGAAAATGACTCCAGTGGGAGAGGGGAGGCAAATTATAGCTAAATCATACTTTAAAAGAACAACAATCCAGAACTTTCTACTTTCTGATGCTATGTCTGATTACATCCAATAGGTGCCTTCGTGGCTTATTTTACTACTCTGCCCTGATGAACCAGCCTGCCTCCATCTTGGGCTTGGGAGTCAGCTCATAGTAGAGACAAACTAGATTCACCCCTGGGTAAACCTTGGATCCTCAAGGATTGGCCTAGGCCCGCCTGTAACCTTAACTACAAATGCTTCTGGACCGCCTGTTCTGGGGAAGGGCCTTCCTGCCGGTGTTTCAGATGTTGTTATGACCACCTTGCAATCAAGTGTGTGTTTCAGGAGGCTGTTATAACCAACTTGCTGCTTCTGTAACCCTTGGCTATTTGCCTACCAAATTTGGAAAGCCCCTACTCCTCAATTATAAAAACCCTTATCTTACCCATATCTAATTCTGATCTCTTGAACTCTGCCTTTGTTGTTGTTTTTGGTTTTTTGTTTGTTTTTCGAGACAGGGTTTCTCTGTGTAGCCCTGGCTGTTCTGGAACTCACTCTGTAGACCAGGCTGGCCTCGAACTCAGAAATCCACCTGCTTCTGCCTCCCAAGTGCTGGGATTAAAGGTGTGTGCCACCACTGCCCGGGTGAACTCTGCCTTTAAGGAGAGACACCCAGTGAACAGGAATAAAGAAAATCTTGCTTTAATTAATTTGGCTATGATGATTTGGGTCAGTGGTCTTTCTCCTCATATCTGTAAGACTATATCTCTAAGGCATGAGTCCTGTGTTTGTGCAAGACTGTAGATGCAGTAAGGGGTGGCAGCCATAATGACTAGGTTACTTTCTGAGTCCCTAAATTCTTCATTTTTTTTTTTTTTTTTTTTTTTTTTTACAGGTTAGAGTTATGCCAAAATTTTCTAGGAACAGATTGGCAAGCAGGTTGTCTTCAGGGGTGACAGTGGCCATGCAGGCTTCCCCCCATCAATGTAACACATGAAGTTTAGAATTCTGTTGCCATCTTTGTTGTTGTTTTTGCTTTGTGACAGGGTCTCATGTAGCCCAGGTTGGCCACAAAATCACTATGCAGCATGAGCATGACATTGAACTTCTGGTATTTGTGCCTCAGCCTGCTAAGCCTGTGATTATAAAATGCATAATGCCACCATGCTTAGCTGCCATCATGGAACTCTTGCTGCAAATGAAGTCTAAGGGGACAGTGGAATCTTGACTTTCTTGTGGTCCTGCGTCAGGATCTACTCTCTGTCCCCTGACACCCTGTCCCCTGCCAGGCCTCTTTTACTCCTCCTGTGCTGTGGTTTCTGCCACCCTCCACTTGGGGAGGTGACAGGGATATAACAGTGGAGGAGGTCTGTGTTCCTCTGACCTGGGATGGAGATGTGTCTGCACATGTGGCTGGTGGTATGTGTATGCCCTGCCTAAGCTCAGAGCTGCCTGTGGGCTATGGGCTGGGGCAGAGATGACCTGACCGCCGTGTGGTTTCTCATTATATGTGAGTTCTACTTCACCATTTTACAACAGAGCTTTTTTTTTTTTTTGGATTTTTCGAGACAGGGTTTCTCTGTGTAGCCCTGGCTGTCCTGGAACTCATTCTGTAGACCAGGCTGGCCCCGAACTCAGAAATCCACCTGCCTCTGCCTCCCAAGTGCTGGGATTAAAGGCGTGAGCCACCACTGCCTGGCACAACAGAGCTTCTTGAACAGTGATCATCTTCCCCCAGGACTGGGGATGGGGAGTGGTAGAAAGAAGAAGGTTTCCTGTTTAATCTAGTTTTTCAATATAGCTAATAGTATAATTTTTAAATATATAAAATAAAAGGTTAGTTTTTAAGTATAGATGTTTCCCCAGTGACGTGGAACCAGAAAGGGGTATGACTGCAGAATGAGAGTGAGAGTGAGCAAAGTCCTGAGAAATGTGCTCCCAAGTGCAGGGCTGGGCACAGAGATCCTCGCCATCCAGCAAAGGAAAGACAGCGTGACGTTCCAGCGCAGCCCTGCTGGAGGACCCCAGGCCACTCATTTACAGCGTCCTGTTGGGAGGGTGATTTGGGCTAGAGAGGATGTAGGAATATTCATGGCTGACATAGGCCGGTGTGCCCAACAGAAGAAATGGTGTGGGCTTAGTGTAGCAATGAGCTCCTTGGAGAACTGCCTGAATCACAGTGGGCAGAGAAGAGAAAATGGGTCAGAACCTCCAGGTTCACACACTGAGGCACAGCAGGCAGGTCCAAACACAGCAGTCTGGTCCCAGTTCCACTCAGACTAGCAAGCAAGGAGCCAAGTGACCTTGCCCTGCAGCACAGGATGCATTGAAGCTTCAGCTGTGAGCTCAGCGATGAGGGGAGAAGCAGATACTCTCTGGTGAGGGCTGACTTAATTAGCCATTTTAATAATTCATGAGTCTTCAAAACATTTGCCAGATCCAGAGCTCAGATTCTGCTTCTGGTATTTAGCTCTGGGATGTCTCTACCACAAATTGTGCTGCTTCGTAGGACAGCCAGGAGCACTGGGTTTAGCTAGAACATGTACAGTTCTTAACCCTTTGGGTTCAAATCTTCTTTGAGAGTCTGGTGGGAGTTCTGGACCCTTGTCTGAGGAAGATGCATATACATATGTGTATGTACATACAAGTCAGGGCTCGGCAGTCTCCCCAGAAGTCTCCTGTCTTGAACTTTTGCTTAAGGATCCTTGATTTAGATCATCTCAGATTCTATTTTAAACTCACCCCTAAGCCAGGCTGTTAATCTGTCAGTGCATTGCTGTAACTCTGGATTTGCAGGCAACCAGTCTCAAGTAGATGTCTGCAGAGTGAGAAATGCAAATGTGATGTTGGTTCATTAGGGCTGAAGCAATGTGAAGGCCAAACCCTGAAGGGGATGAACGGAAGAATGAACGCAAAGCCATGAGTGAGCTCTCTCCCTGCCACCTGCTAGAGAGGATGACTGCTGAAGCCTAGGGGATGGGCCCTGTGGTCTGGACAGCCAGGGGTCCTTGAATCACAGCCTAAGTGCCTTCTGGATGTGACTTGAAGGGGCCCCTTAACCTCCTGAACCCCAGTTTCTACATTTGTAAGCTGGAGCTAATAGGATGTCTGGATTTGGAGGACAAGCCAGCCCAGTGCTGTAAATGCCTGTGCTGGTACTTGTGAAATGTCATACATTTCAGAACTCTGCATTGGCTTAATGCCGGGGAGGGGATGCTGCTGAGTAACTGGAGGCTCCTGGCTGCTGGCCTGTCCCCTTCTTCATAAGGGACCGTGGATGGCTGCTGGGACTACTGAAGCATGCTGCTATCACAGCCTTGATTTCTTCCCCTCCATACGGCTGAGGAATGTGGAGGTATAAGAGATAGCAAGGAGGGAAATGTGGGCTTTTTCTGGCTGCAAGCCCGAATGCAGCAGAGAACGCCACAGAGAAGAGAGTGAGCTCGGGAAAGGGTGAAAGAGCCATGTGTCTTCCATTTCAGAACGGTTCAGAAGCCAGAGGGAGATCCACTGTCCCCACAGGGAAATGCAGAGCTGGCAGGTTGGCAAGCTATATGGGCCTCACAACGATGACGTGGAAATAGGACTACCTGGAGAAAGGAGAGTACTGAATGGATGACAAATGTCCTACTCCGTGTAAGGTCTGGGACCATGAGGTCAGGATGGTGGAGAGAGGGTGACTTGGTACCAAGCCACGTGCACTAACTCTCTCATTCTCTTAGAAACGCTCCAAGATAAACATTATTATCCTTCACGGTAGATGAGGAAATTGAATCTCAGAGAGGCTACTCAAAGGCCACAGCTATTTATGTGTTGCTGAGGGATTCACACCAGCTCGGGCCGCCTGCCTCTGAGATCTGTTTCTCTGTCCCTACCCGCTCAACCAGGCGGGCGAGAAAGCCTCGGTAGTCCTAGCTCTAGGTCCTTGAAAGTCATCCCCAGCTGCCTACTGCGCTGTGCACAGAGTCCCAGTTCAGTAAATATTTGCCCCGTGACTGAGACGGAGAGAATGCTCCTTTCTTGGTCCTGGGCAGCTCTTGGCAGTTCATATGCACCGTTTACCTTTCCCCCACATTTCCCCCTGAGGAGTCATCATGCCTCGCTTCCTTTCAGTCCTCTCAACAGAAAACAAGGCAGAGTGGAATGAAGGAAAGGGCCTGGCAGATATAAATCCTGTCTCCAATCTGTCCCATGTGGCCTCAGACAGCGTTCCAAACAGCAAAGACTCTAGTGGAGAAAAATACCGTCAGGTCATTTAGTCAGGTGGACATGGCAGGACCAGGTGTCTTGGAAGCCTCCTAGTCCTACCCCTGAGGAAGATGTGGGGGTATGCAGCTCTCAAGAGGAAGGAATTCTGTATTTCCTGGGGAAGCTGCCATCCCAGGAACTGAGAGTGGATCAGCAGGAAGTCTGTAGCAGGAAGCAGGGACGTTCAACCCAAATGGGGCCTCTGCCAAAGCAGAATCCTGTCGTTCTGGGGACTTGGTTAACAGTCTCCTTGCTGGTTTGCAGTTGATAGTGCCAAGTAGAGACAGCAAGACCTCCACCTGCTTCTAGCCACTGACTCCATGATGCTGACGAGCTGTGATTGCTAATGGAAAGGCCTTTGTCACCAGGATTTTCCAGAAAATCCTAGCCTGGCTCTGGCTGTTCTAAGCAAGGCCCTGGGCTGTTTTAGCATCTTGGTTGGGCATGGCATGTTCCCCGGGGCGGCTTGTTTCATTGCCATTCTAAGAGGGTCAGAGCATGTGCTTAGAATTTACATCCAAATAATGGACTTCTGCATGGCAGCAGAGGGTATTATTCCTTACATTTGGTTAAGTCCCCTTGGAAAGGAGACGCAGTATATTAATTTTTCTTGCTGTCACTTGACAATATGAATTGGTTTTGAGTAAGAACCAATAGCTCATTTGGGTTGAATTTAGGAAACTGGCAAAACAAATTTGACTTCCATGGGTCTGAATGATTACAGTGTAATAAACACACAAAGGCCGAGGGGCTAATTTATCATTGCTTTCAGTTGTATTTATTCAAAACTTGTTCATCATGGGTATAAACAGCCTTTATTAAAGATTATGAATCCAATTTCTAAATGAGCAGTAAATGGCTTTCTATAGGGAGATTACTTGATTTGTTGTTTTCTTGAATAAAACATGGTTTTGCCCTGTGGGTTATGGAGCCTGTTTATTAATATTGGACGTTTATTCTGTTGTGCTTGGCATCTCTGATGTGCAATGTTGGATTTGTTCTCTGATCTGTCTTCACTCTCTTTTATAAACACTGAGACTGAATGCATAACCTCTTAAGACCTGCACTTCAGTGATCACAGGAGAATGTCTGTTTGTGTGGCAGTTTATCATTGGAATGATAATTCTGGTTCCCTTTAGAAAGGTTAAGGTGTCTGCTCTCCACAACAGACTGCTGCAAAAGGCTTGAGAGCTGCTGTGGGCCATGGCGGGACTCATTCCTGACCTTTGCTTTTGTGTCATAATGACAGACTGACAGGCGTTTTAGCTCATTGCATACCACTGAACTACCAAAATACTGCCTTCAGAGGTGGGGGTTGAGAGAAAACGACTGCATTTTCAATTTAGAAAATTACACAGAGCAGACCCTTGCAGGGAGAGGCAGCCTACAGGAGGGCAGCGCCCTGCACTTCCCCAAGGGCTGCAGTACACAACAGTAAACTCTACAAGGGTTTGGTGTCTCAGTTGGGCATTTCAGAGCGCTAGGGCTGGGAAGGTCCTTGGCAGGCCATTTCTTTCAATTCCCTCAAGGCCTGTTAATATTCTTTACTATATTAAAGCTGGTGTGTGAAGGGCTAGAAATGTTACTGTCTGATGAGAGCCTCCTGCCTCTCTAGGAATGTTCCTTTGTGTGGTTATGTTATTGCACATGGACTCCGGAATGAAAGAGGTAAAATTCTAGCAGCTGGGAGTCATCACCAAATGTCAGTCTCAGAAGAAATGAGTCCTGCTAATGGCAACATTGTGTCCAGTCTACAATGTAATAACCTTCAGTTTTTTAAATTCACTTTTATTTTTCAAATTAGTTTTTTTTTTTTTTTTTTTTTCAAATGATCTCCTTACATAGCCCTAGCTAACCTAGAACTGGCTATGTAGACCAGGCTGGCTTCAAACTTCAGGCTATCACCCTTTCAGCCTCCTGGGAACTGAGGTTGCCAACTTGTACCACAGTCCCCAGCTACTTCAGAGAACTATAAGGCAGTATCTAACAAAAGGCCTGGGTGTCCAAATTAAATTGGGCCACAGCCCAAACTCCTTTGACATTTATTGTCATTAGGGTTTAAAGCTGCTTCAATAATTCTGTAGTAAAAGACACATAGTTAAAGTATGTACTCTTGAATTTGTTGTGCCTCAGGAATGAGTTAGCCTAGACTAACACAAGAAATCAAGTCAAGTTAAGATCTTAAGAGGGCTGTCTGGCCCCTTGAGGCAGAGGGCGAGGGAGACCTGGAGACAGCCAGGCATGCATTTAAGTCTTCTCTTCAGACCCCACATTCCTCCTTTCCTCTTAAACCCCCAAGGAATTCAAATTGATCATTTCCCTCTTCAATGAAAAGTAATCCTCTTTCTTCCAAGATGTTTCAGATAACCTTACTTCTGCTCACATCTATAGCCAGGCATTACAGCGGCTCCATTACACGCATGCCAGGAGCACAGAGCAACCTTCAGGACCTACACATGGGCTACCTAACTCTGCTGGGTAAGTCATGTTTTATTCAAGAAAACGACAGCTCAAGGACTCTCTCTCGAGACCATTTACAGCTCATTTGGAAATTGGATTCTTAAGTTTTTCATTCTTGTCTTTTTGAGATAGTGTCCCTGGCTGGACTCAAACTCACTCTATAGACCAGGCTAGCCTCGAAGGGTAAAGGCTGGCTTTACCTCTGTCTGGGTGGAAGGTCATGGTGATCTTCTTTAGCTTTATATCTCGTAGGTACCCATTCCTACATTTAGCGTATGGCATATATAAAATTACTCAGTTTTTCTAATTACTGACAGCTTATTAATACATACATAAATATAACAGAATACAAAATAGCTTATTTTAGTGGGATCTGCAAACACTGCATAAACTTAGGATTTCAGTTTGACTCTCAGCAGTCAGACTGCTTTCTCAGAACTAATTTCTACTTTCTACCTGACAAGAGATTATTTCTCATCATTATCTGTCTTTGTATTCTAAAAACAATGAATTTTTTATTCAATTTGATGTCTCTGAGTGTCTTATACATGTAAGTATACGACGTGCCTGCAGTGCCCGCAGTGACCAGAAGATCATCTTGACTTTCCCGGGACTGGAGTTAAAGACAGTTGTGAGTTGCCACGTGAACATTCGGAACTGAACCTGGGCCCTTGGCAAGAGTAGCAAGAGCTCTTAGCTACTGGGCCATCTTTACCACCACCACCCCACACACCAAAACAAAATAGCCCCAAACAAACAAAGAACTAAACACCCCTTGAATTTAAATCTTGGCCTTCAAAGTATTTAGATTACCAACACACACACACACATGCGTGCACGCATGAGTTGCTCTGGATTCCTAAATCATACATGTTATCTTGAATTATAGTCTAGTTTCATATTTATAAACTTGCATTTACGTTTAGGATAGGAACCTCCACTTCTATTTTCTTCTCTTCTATTTAAAAAAAAAAAAAAGATGTCTTGAACTCCAAAGTAAAACCTAGCCTCTGTTCCCCTGCAGTCCCCTCTGTCTGGCAGGAGCAGCACAGAGCAGCCAGGCCATGAGCATGTGGTGAGAGCTAAGCTGTGAGAAGATGAGGTATCTGCAGAGGATTCCGATGCGCCTGCTCACGGAGGCCGGCCGATTCTTCCTCCAAGTCCTGCCTCTCTAAGGCTTCTCCCACTGGCTTCCATGGGCTTTGAGAGACTGTTTTCCAGTTTGGCTCAGGGGTCTTTCATATAAGACAGCATGGGGAAATGCCCCAGGGCCACCCAGAGTGCCTAGAGATCAAGGGACTAGGATAAGGGCTGTGTTTGTGAGGAGCAATGGAAAGCCAGCCACGCACTGATGAGCAGGCTGAGAACCCGCTGGTAGTCTAACACAGTGATGACCCTCAATGTGTTTGAGTGAAGGAAAGAAGATGCAGGCAAAGTCCCTGAGGATCCTTGAAAAAGATGGCTGCTCTAGGAATGGTCAGAGAGAATCCAGGATGCACTTGGGACATTTTGAACCACAAAGCAAAAGAACCTCAAGATTGATAAAGCCATGGCAAAAAGACATATATAGGAGCTGATTCAAACTGCTCACACCGGCCAAATCTGGTGACCTGAGCATCAAAACTATGACACTGACAGGGGGCTGGGGGGAGCCCAAAGCTGCATCATTCAAAAATAATCTTCACAAAAGAACAGAGAACTAAGGAAAGTGTTTCCTTACAAGACTTCTAGGTAATACATACAGAGTGGCTCTATAATAGAGAAACTTAACTTTCTAACCCACAGTATTACCATTGGCTTAGACAAGAGTCATAAATAGACAATAGAATCAGTAGGTGAAGAGTAATAAGATATCTACACAGGGACAGAGTGTTGCCCCACAAACTGCTTATTAATTAAAAGTGGAAAGTATATCATCTTAAGTGATCACATTTACTACCATTACTAGGGGAACAATGCTCTCATGTGCTCCTTAGATTCTATATTGTGGAATACACAAACAATACATGTCAAATGTTTCCCCAGCATCTTCCCCAGCTTGAATCTTGTCCAGTCTTTAGAACTATATTTTAGGTTATCAGAAATACAAGAAATAGAAGAACAAATTCAATGATGCTATAAAAAAATGATCAGACCTAGAATATAGACATTTTACAGGTAAACTATATTGAGTTTTGCAGAAATATCATGGGTGGGGATTAGAGGTGGGGTTCAGTTGGTAAAGTGTTTGCCTGGTGTTCATAGAGACAGAAACAGCAATACCATAAAACAGAAAACACAAAAACGGTGAGAACATTGAGTGTGGTGGCTATTCCTGGTGGTCAGCTTGTTAACATCTGGAATGACCTACAATCCAGAAATGGAGGTCCCACCTGTGATCCAGATCTGGAGGCTGGAAGACACAGGCTTTTGATCTGAATCGTGACATGGGATGACACATGCTTTGATCTAGATCTTGAGGCATAGTGGCCATGAAAAGCTTAGGCCCAGGCATGGTGGTACATGCCTTTAATTCCAGGAGACAGAGGCAGGCAGATCTCTGGGTTCAAGGTCAGTCTGGGACAGAGCAAGTTCCAAGTCCAGGCATGGTGGTACATAATTTTAATCTGGGCCTTTTCCTTCTGCTGGAGGCCTACATAAGGACAATAGGAGAAGGAAGACTCACTCTTCTTCGCCTGCTTGCACTTACTTGCCAGCACATCTGTTGGAACCTGCTTCTTCAGGATTCCAGCTTATACAGAAGACCAGCTCAAACAGCTAGTCTTGTGGATCTGAGCAATTACTATTCTCTTGGGCTTCCCATTCACAGCTTCCCATTGCTGGGTTAGGTGGACTGAAAAGTGAGCCGTTCGAATAATTTCTCTTAATATAGAGAGATATTCCATAAGTTCTGTGACTCTAGAGAACCTTGGCTAATACATTGACCTAATTAAAAGAATTAAAATAAAAAGGGCAAATATTTAGTCCCAGCATTCAAGAGGCAAAGGTAGATGAGTTTCTGTGAATTTGAGGCCAGACTGTTCTACAGAGTTCCAGGCTAGATAAGGCTACATAGTGAGACCCTGTCTAAACAAACAAACAAACAAACAAGAAAAAACAAGTGGTCTAAAGAGACACATTTTTGTAAAATAAAACCTTTGTTGAATACTTCGGAAAAAATAGAAACTATAAAACACTTTCAGAAACAATTCAGAGATGCGACATTGTGACTCAGCCCCTTCTTCTCTGTGTCAGTATGACTTGAACAGATGTCCTTTGCCACGAGCTCTCGAGGTCATGACGTAATGCCTCACCACAATTCCGAAAGCAATGCAGTCAAGTGAGCATGGGGTAAAACCCACAGTCAAGACTAATGTTTCCTCCGTGTAAGGCGGTTCAGTTAGAGTGTCTAAAAGCTTCTCAAAGCAGACAGTGATCCTCTTTTCCCACAAGGGGAGCCTAGAAAGATTGGCTGGACAAGCAATGAGACGGAAAATGAAGAGAGCAGTCTCCAAATGTCAATCTTCATGTCTCGAGGTCAGACATGCCAAGTTTACCCTCAGTCTAAAAGCATCAAAACACTGACAAACAAACAAACAAACAAACAAACAAACAAACCAAAAAACCAAAAAACCAAGCTAACCTGTCCATAGAGGTATTGCACAGATGGCTGCTGTGGCACATGAACGTTGTCAGTAGATGGCAGAGAAGAGAGAGGCTGTCTACTTTTGACCTATGAACATCTGAATGATTAGTAGCCTAACATTCTCTGGGAAAAAGTGAACCTGAGACAGCCACCAGACCAGCACCACACAGGCCTAGATGGGCTCCCAGGACAGAGATCAGGCCAAAGACTAGAAGAACCCTGCCTGGCACTGCTGGCCCCAGGCAGGAGTGAGCCTAAGACAGACAACCCTCAATCAAGGCTAGTTGAATGGGCTGGGAAAGAAGCAAGCTCTAGCAGACTACCAGACCGTTGCCATGGGGCCCCGGGCAGGGAGGTAGCCTGAGATGGTCTGCACCTGAGCAGCACAGTAGAGCTGTCCCTGCATGGGGGGTTGCAGATAAGCAGGTCCCAAGGGCAAGGGTGTGAGAGTCAAGAACCAGCTTTGCCTCCTGCCTGCTGGGAGGTATTGAGGATGGGAGAGAGACCCCTTCTTCCTTGCCTCATCCCTCAGCATCTATGGCAGGCAGAAGAGCTGGCCCTGGGGTCATGAGAGCAGGAGAGCTGCTGGCCTGACTAGCTCAGACGGCTCTCAGCCCAGATCCAGGGCACCCCAACATCTACCCCATGGACTACCTGGTGGTCCTATAGATCCAAAGCTGCAGGATCTCCACAACAAAGAACAACAACAGGGTATCCTGGAGGAGTCGCCATGGGGATCCAGTATTGATAGAGCAGCAGAACCCAGAGGCCTCACATCAGAGTGATCACTCATTACAAAGAACTGGAGATAAAGGGGTAAATGGTGGGGTGCACTGTGAAACACTGCAGCTCCCACAAAGAGATTTCTCTTGTTAAGGGGAGGTTGCAGGGGTGGAGTGGAGGTACAGGGGGAGAGAGGCGAATGGAATTGGGGTCCATGATGTGAAATCATAATTGTTCACAAAGAGCCAATAAAAAGCTAAACCAAACCAAACCAAACCAAACCAAACCAAACCAAACCAAACCAAACCAAACCAACCAACCAAACCAACCAAACCAAACCAAACCAAACCAAACCAAACCAAACCAAACCAAACCAAACCAAACCAAGCCAACCAACCAAACCAAACCAAACCAAACAAACCAACCAAACCAAACCAAACCAAACCAACCAAACAAACCAAACCAAACCAAACCAAACCAAACAAACCAAACAAACCAAACCAAACCAAACAAACCAAACCAAACCAAACCAAACAAACCAAACAAACCAACCAAAGCCAAGCCAGTACAGAGAAAAGGAGGTAACAATCTGAGGTACTTTTGCAGAAAGGCATGGCTCCATGCAGTCTTATCTGCTGCCAATGACAACAAAATCACTCCTTTTCTGTACAATCATTCAGAGAATGAAAGCACAGTTTGTTTAAGCTTAATTATCTGGTGGTTAGCTGCTTCAATTCTTAATTTCATGATGCTAATATATTCTCTAAATAAGACAAGATAAAAACAAAATCCCAATTTAAAAATAACATTAAATCACACAATGATAAAACCCAAACCAAAACAACAACAACAACAACAAACCATAGGAAAAGTGGGGTGTGGTGGTGCATGCCTTTGATTCCAGGACTTCCAGCACTTCTGAGACAGGTGGATCTCTGTGAGTCCAAGGACAGCCTGGTCTACATAGCAAGTTCCAGGAGAGCCAGGGCTATGAAGTGGGACCCTGTCTCAAAAAAAAAAAAAAAAAAAAAAAAGAGGTGTACACAACTATATCTAGTAAACTTGTTTTGTTTTGTTTGTTGATTAGCATACAATGTGATGTTTTCTGTGTGTGCGAGTGTATTCCTCTCTGTGTGTGAGTATCTGTGTGTCTGTGTGTCCCTGTCACTCTGCCTCGTTTCTTTGAAGCAGGGTCTCTCCGGGAACCTGAAGCTTACGTTTCAGTTAGGTGGGCTGACCAGTGAATGCCCAGGATCTGCTTGTCTCAGCCTCCTGATCTGGGGTCCTAGGCATCATGGTCTTACCCAAAGTGATGGGTTTCACTTTGGCGTCTTCACACACAGACAATATACCTTATCTTAGTCATCCTCCTCCACTGCCCCCTTCCACTCCTCCTACCCCCCTCTCCTCTCGCTGGCCCCTTCTTCCTCCCAGTAACTCCCACATGGGTTTCTTACCTTCTATTTTTTTCCTCCCTCTGTCCCCATTCCCCCCTCTACCCTCTTAAAATCCCTTCTTCATCTCTCATTCATCTACGTTTAAAAGATATTTTGAGACAATGATTATTTCTCTTTTGGCTCTTAAGGCAGGACTGGTGGAATGGGGAAAACGTTGCAGGGGTGGGGGTGTAAGCCTTGAGCCAAGTGTGAGCCAGCATTCAGCAGAAAGAAAACAGGAGCAAAGTCAGCAAAGACAAGCCCACGAGAGGCCTCAACACAGCAATGCTTTAAGGGGAGTGACGAGGGAGGGAGGCTCTTTTTAGAAAAACTAGAAAAGACAGACCCGACTGACCATGGCTTCGGTTTGGGATATGGTTGTTTTACTCTCCAGGGGATGCACATTTGCTCTGAAGGTAATGGATGCTCACCTTGGTAATGACCACATCTCCCAGTCCTTTATCCTTTTTCATGGGGCCTAAAGCACCCTCTCCCCGGTCCCACCTCTACCCACGTTCCCGTGTGCCCTCTAAACACTCACACTGAACATTTAACCCCCAAATCCATGTTATGGGAAATTGGAGGCGGGTCTTCAGGAAGTACTCAGTATTGGGTCAGATCAGGATGCGTTTAGTGGCTGCATAAGTAGATGGAAACAAACTAGCACGTTTGGTGTGCATGACCAGGTGACGCCCTCCACCATGTTATGACGGAGCTAGAAGGTCCTCACACCACACCGAGTGCTGGAACCATGTTCTTGGACTTCCAGCGCTGGAACTGTGAGATGAACCTGCGTTCCTTGTAATTTACTTAATCTGACCTGTCTACTATATTAACAGAAAATGTACTAAGTTATTAAGCATGATGCTGTCTAAAAAGTGGCTCCCTCCCTCACCCCTGTGAGTTTATCCTCAGTGGTTTGCCCTGCTCAGTGTCATTACAACACATGTAGTGTGTCTAATAGGCTGTTGGTATTTATTTTGTCTTTCTTTTTTTTCTTTCTGGAGCTGAGAACTGAACAGTGCTCTACCACTAAGATAAATTCCCAACCCATATTGATATTTATTGAATGCGTGGTCAAAGTTTTTAGGATGACCAAATACCCCAGTACTCCTGGAAGTGTTTGGTTTTAACACCGAATGTTCAACACCTCAGAAAACCCATTAGTTCTAAGCCACCTAATTGGAAAGGCATCCTTAAGTAATATTCAAAACTCTTTTGATGAGCAAATAAAACATCAAACTAGACGGTCCTCAACTCTTGCTGTGTGTGTGAGCATAAGCCCTTTAGGGTGATGCGATGTCAGTGAGTGTGTGTGTGTGTGTGTGTGTGTGTGTGTGTGTACTGTTGCACACATGAGTATCTGTGCTTGCTGAGGCCAGAAGAGGGCACTTGCTCTTAATTGTTGAGCCATCTCTCCAGCCCTGAATTGGATTGTAAGGACTCTATAATAGCTCAAGTGTGGCAGGCCTGGTAATCCAGGCAGCACTGGGACCTGGGACCTTTGGGACCTGGGACCTTTGGAGGTGACTGGATCACGAGGGCTCTGACTTCACGAATAGTTTGATTCATTCATGGCCTCATGGATTAATGGCTTTGGGAGCTGGGGGAGGCTTGGTTATAAAAGCAAGTTCTCTTTGCTTCTTGGCAGCTAAGAACTTTGTTCTTTCTCCTGCTGCTTCCTGGATGCTCTCCTCCACTAAAGGCCTGGAAACACCAGGGACAAGTGACCGTGGTGCCTCAGCAGCCGCCGCGATGGCTCTTTCTTGAGTTGAGGCATTTTGTCACAGTGATGGAAAGCTGTCACATCATCTCAGCCCTGCTTTGCCTCATTAAAGGGGAAACAGCTTAACCCCCTCAGCCGGGGTGCCTAAGATGATTTCTGTCCTAACTCCCCAATTCCATTCTAGATCATAGAAGAGAAGTCGACTCTTTACATAGGATCAATGCCCTGGAAAAAGTAGGACTTAATTTTTTTTTAATTTGCTGAGAAACCCATAGACAATATTCAAGAATGATGTTATGCGGCGCTATGTTTTTTTGTTTTCCTGTTAACCAGCAAAACTGGCTAGAAGAGAGAAGCTAGGGAAAGGAAGTTATCCAAAGATAAGATCTGAGTTATCTCAATTCAGAAAATGAGGAAGAAGCAGTGGAGGAAGTACATTCTTATTTTTTCCCAAGATGGACAAAGGTAGAGAACTCTAAGATCTCACAGTGGGAACCGGACAGAAAAAAGATATGCTCAAGGCTCTGATACATGGTTATCGCTGACTTTGCTTTTCACTGACAACTGCCAGGGTTAGGCAGAGCTCTCTGTCATATTTCGGAAGACAAGTGCTCTATAAATAAATTGACTTGGAACAGTCTCAAATACACACATAAACCGCAATGGCTTTAAATGTAACACTTGACTTTTCTTTCTCTTCTTGAGAGGTCAGCAAGGGAGATTATGCAAGAGAGGCTTTACCAAAATCCAACCTAAGAAACCTGGAAGGACTTTCCTAAATCCTCCTCTTTTTTAAAAAAAACTATTTCTATGTACTTGCTAACAAACTCCACTGCAGCTCTCTAGACACACGTCTGCGCCTGTGCGTTCCTTATCATACATTATGCACCAATCCTCTTAAAAATTCCTTCCCTAGAGGAGGTGATTACTCATTTTGTCATTCAATTTCCCACCATTAAAATTTTCATATGTAAAATCACTGCATGCTAATAGGGTACTGTGTAAAGAGAGAATATTTTTAGTGAGTCAGCTGAAAGACAAAAAAAAAAAAAAAAAAAAAAATCATTAGAAGGTCTTCCATCTGAAGATCTGAGGAGGAATCACAGACAAATTTCTGAGGTATACCTTGGAAAAACTTGGAACTTACCAGAATGTAGCGCATTGGAGCAGTGGCCTCAGATTCTTGAGGTGCCCGTTTTAAAGTAATATTCTCACTTAATGATATTTATCTCATTTGTAGGATAAGGTTAATTAGGTTTCCTCCCTTTCAATATTATCAGGGCACCACATTGGCAAGGATAATAGGACAGAAATCTGAGGTGGGTTTTTTGTTTTGTTTTGTTTTGTTTTGTAAAAACATTGAGTGGGCATTCGTTTGAAAGGGTGTCATCTTTGTCAGTGCTAATTAGAAGGCCGCTTAATGTCTGGTTTGCATGATTGAAGGAGGGCCCAGGTGTGAAGGAATGTCTAATTTAGATAAAGGGGGTTAAATTCAGCTGAAGCTCTCCGAGCGGGTGCAGATAGCTGTTCGCACCCAAATGTTCTTGCTACACAGGAAACTATCATGAAAGCAGGCTTCTTTTCAGAAGTTGAGGTTTCATTTTGCCTTGCTTTTTTAAAAATGCTGCTCTCCACGTTTCGAGGGTCTGCGTGGTGGTGCTTTTTTCACTGGGAAGTTCTGCCTTCGCCATCTTCATAATTCTGTCTGGGCCGTGGTTCTTCCATCAATCTTCTCTGGTTGTACCATCAATCTTCTCTGAGCACTGTATTTTGAGGATTAAATCCTTATTTCCTTTTTAACCTCCATCACCCCTTTCTGGTTGTCTACTTTGGGCTTCTAATTTCAAAGGGGCTCCTTGGGGAGACCAACAGCACACACCCTCAGATAAGTTACTGCTAGGCAAGAAAAGCAAAGGGAAGTATAAACGGAAGCCCCTTTCTGATTAGTCTGTCAGCTGAGCTGCATGGGTTCTGCACCGTGAAATGAAAACCGACTGGCTTCTCCATGCAGAAACTCTTGAGAAGCTGGGCGCGGGGTGGGTCCTTACTGGGGGAGGGGGTGTCCTTCCGTTTTATTTTTATTTTTTTATTGGTTTGTTTTTGTCAACACCTCCATACGGGGCTGTAAGGTGAGTGTGTACGTGTGCCTGTGGGCAGGGAGGACGGATGGAAGAAGGTCCTCCAGTCAAGCGCAAAGAGAGTCACGCTGCCTCCTGGCGCAGTTGCCAGGACAGCGCGGCGCGAGCTGCAACGGCAGAAGCCGCACCGCGTTCCGGCTGCGAGAGAAAGTGACGCATTGCAGGTACAAACCAGCCAATCAGCAGCTAGCTCAACGGTGCTCGCATTTCCCGTCGCCACCGCGGTGCTCCTCCGCGCCGCAAAATAGCGCCTCCCAGGCGCGGTTCTCCCAGCCTTTTAACGACTTGCCTGGGAGTGAAACCCACTTACGTCATCCGTCCCCCTGCTCCCCTTTATCTCTTGCCTGTCTGCCCAGTGACTGTGGAGAAAGGGGTCTCCCGGAGAGTTGGGGGGCGGGGGCTGGCCGGGACTCGTTCGCTTGGTTCCGTTATCTGGCGTGAGGCGGAGGGATCTGGCGGAGGGAGGCGGAGGGAGGTGTTTATGAGGAGCTGGGGGCGGAGGAGGAGAATTAGTCCGAGCGGAGCGAGCAAGTCGAGTGGTTGTCTGGTCGCGTCTCGGAAACCCTTAGCCCTTGCAGCATGGTGAGTGCCTAGCTGAGCGGCCGGCGCCCCGCCGGTGGGGGAAAGATGCTGAAGCGGATTGACTAAAGATGGGGACCTTCCCTCTCTGAACCGTCGAGGAGCCGTTTTCGCCAGAGGGATGGCACAAAAAATGCCAGGAGGCCCCCGCGACACTTATGTCGCAGGTGTCCCCCACCCAGGTTCTCTTGGGTTCCCTTAGATGAGCCGGGGGACCGCCCCGGGGCTTGGCCGGGGGAGGATGGATCAGGGGTGCGGGGCGGTGTGGTCGGTCGGGAGAGCAAGCGCGGAGCGCCGCGGCTGAGGCGGCGCCAAAGGTCAGCCGGGGGGCCGGATTCAAACCGCCAACGGCCACCGCTAAGCGCGGGCGCCAGGACGCGCCTTTGTCCGCTCGGCCGCCATGCGCGAGGGGTGGGGTGGGGAGGAGCGCGGGGCCCCGGGGCGAGCGGGCGCCGTTAGCCCACATCCCCACGAGGCGAGCCGAGCCGAGCGGGGCCGGGGGCGCGCCCTGGGTGCCCAGCCCGTGCGGGGAGCAGCCTCTGGGGGTGGGGTGGGCGCACGGGGCTGGGAGCCGCCGCCCGACTCTGCTCGGCTCGCGCCCCAGCTGCTGCGCTGGCACCTGCAGGACTGCGGAGGTCTGGGCGGCCCGCGGCGCTGCGGGGATGGGCGGGGGAGGGGACCCCAGCAGTTCCCCCCCCATCCCCCTCCGCGCAGTGCTGCTTGTTTCATTCCATCTGGCGCTGTCTTCCATTACCCAGACTGGATGCTTAATTTTTTCTTTTTTTTTTTTTAATCGTTGAAGAATACAAGCTTTATGCTGGAAGTCGGGCGCTTTCTCCAAATAATACCGCTGGCAAAGGGAAAGCAGCCGACTTCGGTTAGGGTCTCAAAGGCGTTTTCTGCCCACTGCGAAAGCAAGCTAGTGAAAGTAGCAATTAAGGGGCGGGTCGCTAAATTCTTTAGTACTCAGGTGCACTCCTGTTCACCTCTACCACACGCAGCGTTCCTTGAAAACGACTTGTGTTTCGGTGTAGAGGTTGCCACCTGATCTTAGTTCTTAGATCTACAGTTCATTTATACAACATGACAGTCAGTAACTGTACACTTAAAGAGTGTACAAGAGAGCAGGAGATTATATAAAGAATTTTCCAAAAAATAAGAGCCTCCTCGTGTTTCCTGTTAAAAAAAATAATGAGGACGATAATTGGAATACTTATTTTACTCCCTTGCCAAGTAGTTGCTGCAATGGGTGTGTCCAGGAGGCAAGGTGACATCTTAAACAGTAGTTGGGAATCCCTGCCAACTGAAACCTCCAGCTAGCTTGGGTGTGGGAGAGTTCACCTTGGAGAGAGCTAGCATTCATTTAACTCTGGTGAATTCTTTGTGTTTTGAGATAATTTGATATATATATATATACACATACACGTATATATATATATATATATATACGTGTATATATATATAAACTAATGAGTTTTAATATGCTTACTGAATTTGTTCTCTGTAAGGGGAAACGGGATATAAATTATAGGCATGTAATTGACACTCCGAGTTGTGTAGTGACTTATTTTTTTAGTTAGGATAGGATTTAAATTTTTACTGGGAAATTATAATTTATATCTTACAGTGGTTCTTTCCAGTAAGTTTTTATTTTTTATTCTTTTATTTTTAATTTTTTTTTGTTTTCCGAGACAGGGTTTCTCCATGTAGCCCTGGCTGTCCTGGAACTCACTCTGTAGACCAGGCTGGCCTCGAACTCAGAAATCCACCTGCCTCTGCCTCCCAGGTGCTGAGATTAAAGGCGAGGGCCACCACTGCCCGGCTTTCCAGTAAGTTTTTATAGTTAAATGTATCACTGATAAATTGACAACTATTCTAGTAACTTCATAATATATAAGACTTTAGATTCTGAGGACTCTGTTAAAGAGAAAAAAATTATCCTGTAGGGACCTATGTATTACTGATCACTGATCACAAAGCGCTTGAATTTGCATGCAGACACTGTATTATTGGGATGTCACGTCTTGGAAGGTGTGTGTGCTGGGTGACACAAGATGAAGAGTAGTAAATGACTTGTGTGTTTAAGTCGATCTATTAAGCTGAAAGTTTTTATTAGGCTCAAAAACAAGAATTTGCTTTGGCTCCATTATAATGTAGAAACTTCTAGCTTAAGCTAGAATTTAGGCTTTTAGTCAAGGTCCTGATTTCTATGAAGTTTTGTTCCTCTACTGGTTTCTCTTTTGGGTCAAAATGCTTTTATAGTAAAATGAATGCCATTCTGTCAGAATAAAGACCCCCTTTTTCCTACAGAAATAACTTAGACTGTTTTGATGCATGTAAAGTAATTGCTATAATTGTAGAAGGAAGATGAAGCCTTGTGTGTATTTGAGGGATGAACAGGATGAAAATGTATTTGTGTTTACATAAGCCATGGATTCATAAATGTATTCAGATACTCTAGATTTTTTAAAAAATCACTTTTCAGCCATTTTGAGTGCAATTTAGAAAATGCTTTAAATGTTCATAATGCATTCAGTTCAGCTGACTTTGTAATGCAGGTTAGTTTCTAGATAAAGATCGACAGTGGTAACCCAAAATGCAGGATCTAGTTCAGTAGGTTGGGGTGGAACCTGAAAGTATACTGGAAATCTCTGGAATGACAAGAACAACAGGAGGGATTACATCAATCTTTGCAGAATGGAGAGAGTTAAGGACTCGGCTTCTCTCTGGTGAATTAGTCTTCATCTTATTGTGATAAACACATGTTAATGAGCTTGTGTTTTCCCAAAAGTATAATTTTGGTTCTAAGAAAATGACATGCTCCATACAGAGGAAGTAGTTGGAAAAAAATTGAGTGCCAGGAAGTCTTTGCTCTTGATTTTTATTAGCTTTTATTCTAAAACTTATTGGTGAAGTTTATTTTAAAACCTTAAACTCAGGGCTGGAGAGATGGCTTAGGGTTAGGCGCCCTGATGCTCTTCTTGAGGACCTGGGTTCAATTCTCAGCACCCACATGGTGGTTCACAACTGTCTGTAACTCCAGTTCCAGGGGTCCTAACACAGACATGCATGTAGGCAGAAAATACCAAATGCACATAAAATAAAATTTAGAAAACACCTTAAACTCAAGAAAACTTTCAATGAAGCTTTGGAAGCAAAGTTGAAAGGTTTTTAAGTTACCTGGGAAACTAGTTTTTGTGTGCCTGGTGATTTTTACACAGTGTTCTAAGATTACATTTGCCTAGTAATGGAGCTGAACTGGATGAATGGTTTGGGGGTCTTAAGTTTTGACCCTGTAAACCAGTGTAAGATTAGAATATTTGTAGTTAGTGTGTTGTCTCCCAGAGACCATATCTCCTCTGTATACACCTCTAAACCACCACCCCAGTCTTTGACCGAACCTATTGAAACTAACACCTGTGTAGTCACCGGCTGATTTCCTGTTCTAATTTATAACACACGTTTCTTGTGACTGCCGCACGGCAGTGCCTACCGCACAGTTTAAGCTCGGCATCCTTTTAGGCTTAAATCAGTTGATTTCACATGCTACGATTTGTTTCCAGGTTACTGCTCATGCCTTTTGTTCTTAGTTTGTGCAAATAAATTTTCTTTGCTCAGAGTTAATGTGAAGCATGTGAGAGTTTAGCTGTAAAAAAGGCTTTGTATTGCCATACATTTTTATCTTCTGTCTGGAAACTGAGCTGTTGGTTAATTTATATACATTGATAGCTAAGCATTAGCTGCATGGTTGGTGTTGTAGGTGAAATTACCTATGAGAGGTTGAGTAATGTGTCCAAGGTTGCACAGCTTATATATAAAACCAGGGTGTTGAAAGACTGGTGTTTAGAGAGGTAGTAAAAGGTACCCAACATAACTGACATTTTAATTTTAAGCCTACCAACTTGGTTTTTTTCCCCCGTTTTTTTTTAAAGAGAAATTTTAATTTATATTGTAATTAAATTGGATATTGCTTTTTGTTTTGTTTTTATTTGTTTGTTTTGTTTTTCAAGACAGGGTTTCTCTGTGTAGCCCTGGCTTTCCTGGAACTCACTCTGTAGACCAGGCTGGCCTTGAACTCAGAAATCCACCTGCCTCTGCCTCCCAAGTGCTGGGATTAAAGGTGTGCGCCACCACTGCCCGGCATGGATATTACTTTTTAAATTAAGATCTTGCTGTGTTGCCCAGCCTGGCCTCCAACTAATGACCATACTGCCATGGATCAATTCAAATTGTTGAGGAAAATTATCTTTTGGTTCCTTTTCAAATCCTTATGCTGTGCCCAAGAGAAATATATGAGGCCATTCCTGTAAAGGTACAACCCTTCCCCAGAGATAAGCTCTCTTTAAACATGAGGGATCAGACTGTTTTTCTTGATTCAATAAGAGAATGGATTAACCATGGCAGATTTAACCCCATGTTGTTAAGAATTTTATTAGTTTATTTTGTTTTTGGTTTTTTTTTTTTTTTCCCGGAGATGGGATCTCAACTGTGTACCTGTCTGTCTTGGAACTTGCTGTGTGCACCAGGCAGACCTGGAATTCAGAAATGGTCCTGCCTCTGCCGCCCAAGTGCTTAGATTAAAGGCGTGGGCTACTATACCTGGCTTCTTGGTGGGATTTTAAATTAGCAGTAGTTTGGCAGTGCCTCTCAGAACTGAGTAATACTTAGATGCATGTACTAATAAGCAGTAAAATATTTACAGGTGCAGGCTGTAACAGCAAGAAACCTGGTTTTGTTTAAAATCCTGTGTGTTCTTTGCATTTGGCTGTCAGGTAGCAGAAATGAGTGGTGCTTCTCACCCCTCTCCTCAGTTAGGTTTGGGAAATCACTTTTGTCAGGATCTTGTGTTTAACCATTTCAGTTTGAGGTTCTTAAATCATTGGTAATTTTTAGTAATTTGATTTTTAAAAACTGCTATGGGTGCTTAGTTTAATTTGAGTAATTTATGTTGGGTGGTGGCCCACAGATTTATCCCAGAATTTGGGAGTTTGAGGCCAACCTGGTGTACAGAGCTAGTTCCAAGACAGTCAAAGCTACACAGAGAAACCATGTCTCCCCCTCCCCAAAGTAGTCTAATTGAAAAAGGAAGCTGGTTTTATTGGATATATTTTTGTGTATGAATTACAGATATTTTGAAAGTTTTAAATCATTCTGAGGTATTTTGGCATAGTCTTGGAGTCAAGTTTGCTTAGTTATGTAGTTAAATCAGTGTCTACATTCTGCCTACCATTGTGTTCTATGCTCACTGAACTGAGTGCAGCTCAGCACACCGGGAACCTTGAAAGTTTTAAACTTGTTTCTGTAACTGCTAATCTACATACTTATAAGTCATTAATCCACCTTTTTTATCTCTGTAGGCTGACCAACTGACTGAAGAGCAGATTGCAGGTAAGAAATATCCCGCTGGATTATATCCATTGGGATTATTATAAATTAAATAACAAAACTCAAGATCATTAAATGAAATGCCTTTGATTATATCATGAATGTTGACAAGTTGAATGTAGCATAAATACAGTAGTTGAGCCTTCTTTGGAAGTTGTGAATGTAAGAGTACACACAAAATGTGTGTGTGTGTTTGTATGTGGGGAGAGAGAGGGGATGAGAATAGGTATATATCAACTGGTAGTGGTTTTATTATTTATTTTGTATTTTTTACTACCATCCAAAATGCTTGTAACTTCAAATCTCGGATAATATAAAGTGTGTGTGTGTGCGTGTGCGTGTGCGTGCGCGGCGGGGAAGTAGTATGTATAGTAACTAAATTAAATTGAAATGTAGAGTCAGAAAAATGAAGGTTGAATTTATTTACCCTGACTTTAAGTTAGTTGATTTAATAGATTAAGCAATCCCTCATCTCTGCAAGACTCTTATTCTCCAAAATCTAAAACTTGAGTGCTAACATGACACCATTCATAGAAGATTGGGTGTGCTACCTCATACACAGATGAGTTGTGGTCAAAATGCTTGGGCAGTAAAAATACTGTATAGAGCCGGGCAGTGGTGGTGCACGCCTTTAATCCCAGCACTTTGGGAGGTAGAGGCAGGCAGAGGAGGTGGATTTCTGAGTTTGGGGCCGGCCTAGTCTACAGAGTGAGTTCCAGGACAGCCAGGGCTACACAGAGAAACCCTGTCTTGAAAAAACCAGAAAAAAAAAATGCTGTATAGAAATAACTTCTACTGTGTAATAAGGTATATATGACACATGAAATACTTTTTAATTTGAAACATATCTGGTCCCAAGCATTTCAGATAACCAATATTCAGTTTGTATGATCAATTGGTGAGTAATAATTCCCTAGAGAAAAACTTAACAAATGTCACTGGTATTCTGGCTTCTTTTCAGATTTCATACTCTTTATGAATGCCACCGTTAGCAAGTGAGTTGACTTTAAAAGCAGTGACAGCTATTTATTGAGCTGAACCTTCTAGGAGAAATAAATGAGATTAGTACATAAAACTTGTCTTCAGCTGTATGATTTACCTGCCAGGACTTCTGGTTTTCTTGTAATATGTTGCGATGATTATCTAATTCTGAAATGTGGAAACTTGCCAGTTATGTTCTCTTTTTTCCTGTTTGTAAATACAGGGTCCTGCTATAATCTGCCTCCTGAGTGCAGGGATTATAGGATAGCCATCCCCGCTATACGTGGTCTCCTAAGACTTTGTCAGCAAATTAACTTTCCATTTTCTCAGTAATTCAGAGGAATCTGATAAGTGTCCAAATGGTCCAGTTTGTTTTTCCCCCTCTGGGGCTGGAGATTGAACTGAGGGCCTTATGCATAGCAGTCAGATGCTCTGTACTGAGTTCTATCCCTAGCCTGTAGCTCAGGTTGGTCTCGAGCATCCTGTGAAGGACAAGCTGGTTTGCAGTTTATGGCCCTTCTACCTTCCCCTCCCCCTCCGGAATGCTCTAGCATGCTCTACTACCTGAGCATTTACTTGAGCATTTTAAAGCTCAACTACGTCACCCATTTAAAGTCGATCTGCCATTCCTGCAAATCTACAGAAACCTGGAAGCTGTTAGAAATCACTAGTCCTCAAATATTTGATGACAATATAAAGTAAAAGACTACTGGATTAAGGACCAAATTTAAACAGGTTTTTTTTTTTTTTTTAACTGCTTAATGTATAATTTGATTTAAATCTAGTATTTAATTTTGCAGGTTCGTAAGATATATCTATTATCTATATTGAAGTAATAAGGCAGAGCTTTGAATTTTTTGTTGAGTTGTACTGGCTTGTTATGTTGAATATTCACAGTCATACATATGTTAAACTTCGTTACACCATTAAGTTATCAAGAATTCCTTTTGTTCTCAGCTATCTTTATGTATTTTTCCTCCCTTTGAGAGACTTGGTTGGGCTAATATTTCCTTTCTGAAACTTTTGACTCATGTATCTGCTCTTTGTTTCTCAATATTATTTCTGGTCAAATATTGGTCCCTCCTGCTCACACCTGACATTTCAGGGTAGAAAATGGATTGGTAGAAGGTTTCTATCATATTTGGTTCTTTTAGAAAGCTTTCTATATCTGGTCAATGTAATAGATGAAGTCTTCAATGACTTGTAGTTGTCTTTTCAAGGTAAATTCTGGCTGGGGTTTGCATATATCTGCCTATAATCCCACCACTTTTGGGGACTGAAGCGAGGGGTTCACAAATTTGAAATCAGCCTAAACTCCATAGATAGTTTCTATCCTAAAGTTGGCTTTATAAAAGGAAAGGGGGCTGGAGATCAGTTCTTTCTCTAGTACAGATTTAAAGCCAGTACCTACTGTGCATTGTGTACTAAGTAAATCCTGAATGGATGACTGCAGAGCGCTGCACAGTACCCCGCTGCACAGTGTCCTGTCCTCTCCAAGGTCCTGCTCCTAAAGGTCAAAGTCGACCTTAAAGGCACAGTTCTTGTTTTTTGTTTTTGCCTTAAAGACAGTGGTCAGTGATATTCTGGAGTCCAAAAATCTCCTTGTTCTTCCAGAAAGAAATATTGACCATCTAGGGATATAAAATATGAGACATTATATGAACAGTTGAAGCTATTTTTATTCTCATACTGTAATAATTACTATAGGTTTGTTTAGAAATTCTAACAGTAAAAAACAGTCTAGAAATAAAACACTACTTATTCTGATGAAAGTTACTAAAATTTATATTACTTTATGATATTTCTCTAAAGACTACCTTAATTCTAGCATGACATCAGTAACCAGTTAGTGTTGTTACAGCTCTATCTGCACTTTAGTTATTGTTTCACATTTGAAAGACTGGTAGTAAAAGGTACTTAAACATTTTTTAAAAATGAATCTACCTCAGTCTTCAACTTCCAAGGTTCAGATTTGATTAAAACATTAACCCTATTCAATTTATAGCTTGCCCTGAGGCCCTCACCTTTCCCTTCGTTGTGATAAGTAGTCTCATTGCTTACACAGTTATTTAACTGAATGAATAAAACAAGCAATTCTGACTTCTAAAAGTTTCAGTCTTGACATAACTAGAACAATCTGGAGCGTGCCCTTTATGCCTACATACAAGATAGCTGTGATCTTGAGTATTTTTATTGGATGTTTAACTTTTAGCTCCTGATTTTGTATTCCTGATATTATTAATGGGAATTAATGCTGAGAATAAAGGGCTCCCATGTGTGAGTGCATATGGTGCTGCTTCTGAAGAGCAAGTGAACTGTAGAGGCAGGTGGATTACAGTGTGTGTTTCGAGGTGTGTCATAGCCCTGACTCTTCAGCATAAGAACAGAGTCTTGCCTGCAGTAGTGGCCCACACATTCAACCCTAGTACTCTGGAGGCAGGCTCGGGATCTCTGTGAGTTTGAGGCCAGCCTGGTCTACAGAGGGAGAGTTCTAGGACAGCCAGGGCTACACAGAAGCCCTGTCTCTAAAAAACCAAAGAAGATTAGAGAGCCTTTAGTATAAGAATATAAATTTGGCCTTTTACATAAATTAATAGGTATAGCATGAATGATCTGTTTTTTGATTGGACACAAGGCCCAGGCTGGCCTATAGTTCTTGAACCTCCTACCCCAGCCTCCTCAGTTCTGGAGTCCAGGTGTACACCACTGTGGCCTGGCTCATGGATGATTTAAACCTTTGAAATTTAGGATACATAAACTTACATCTATTTTCTACAAATAGGTTAGTGTAGTTAAACCATATAATTAATAGCTTGATTGTTCCTGTTGCTACTTAACCATTGAGGTTATGCATGTGAATGATGCTAAAAGATCATTAAATACGTAACTTTTAAGTACTTTAACCTTTCAATAATTTTTAGTAAATGGTTGACTATGGGCCTATGCTGATAATTTGTTTCTAGATAATTTGTGCATCTTGTTTGTGAAAAGGCACTCAGAACTTTTTAAAAAAGTATATAAATTTAGTACATTATACAGTCTTCATCAAATCTTGTTTGTTGGTGGGGAATGCCTGGATTTGTATAGTAATTAGATTGACCTGTTTAGTGCTGTGTATAAGTTATTCAATTATTGCAGCCAATTCCTAATTTTTTTTTTATTTATTTATTTTTGTTTGTTTGTTTGTTTGGTTGGTTGGTTGGTTGGTTTTCGAGACAGGGTTTCTCTGTGTAGCCCTGGCTGTCCTGGAACTTACTCTGTAGACCAGGCTGGCCTTGAACTCAGAAATCCACCTGCCTCTGCCTCCCAGGTGCTGGGATTAAAGGCGTGTGCCACCACTGCCCGGCGCCAATTCCTAACTAAGCTTCAGATGGATAATAGATGAGTTCCTCAGGAAATACATGTGAAGTGGACTAGAACTGTGCATGTACGTGGTGGGGCAGAGAGTGCTGAGTAACCACAGGTGGATGAGTCAGTGCAGCGGAGTCCAAGGAAAAGCTCACAGGTGTTGGATGTTGCATAATGTACCATGATGTTCCGAAAGGGTAAAAGGATCTGGTATTGTGTGGGTGGTTTTCACAAAAGAACTCAAATCAGGAGGCAGCTCTAGAGTAGAAGCAAAAGAGGGGAGCTTTGAGCCAAAATGCTGGTTTCAGAAGTAGAAAAGAAGGAATCAGCATTTAGTACAGCTTTTTATAGACTTGAGGGGGACTAAAGTGACTTTCCTGGGGTTGCTGGGATTATAACATTTACTACATTATTACATGCCTTGCTTGAGATCAGCCAAGGGGAATCTGTTTTATTGGATAGTCAGATAGGTGAAGAAATGCAGGTCTTTGCTGTGAGTGGGCATAGACAAAATGACCAGAGATTAAAAGGATAAAACTGGTAACATTTGACTATAAAAACAGACAAAACCCAGAGCCATGTCAGTGTAAGGTGGGAAGGAAATCTCAGTGTTCTTTTGGAGACCAAAAAAGTTGTGAATTTTGACTTCTAGTATGGATTAGTCAAGTTGAGCTGAAAATTTTCACAGCTGGTGAATTTGGACTTATAAGTAATATCAATAGTGGGTTGATACAGAGGAGTGTATAAAAGTGGTGCTCTCCAATTTAAGAAGAAAATTATTATAAAACTTGAAATTGTATATTCACGGACATACTTTTAGGTCAGTGGACAAAGTCTTTAGATAGATGGGTGAGTGCAGAGATAGAATTGGATGTGAGATAGAATTTCAGAGCATAAATTAGAGCAAAGGTAGACAAGCATGACATACCATTTCATTTCTTAAACACGCCAGATACAGTTCACATGGCAGAGCTTAGCAGCTCATGAACTTTGGAACTGTTTTTTTGTTTGCTGATAGTTTAATCTGTTTAGAAAATACCTTACTTACTTGTTATCTATTGGTTTGACCTTGTTATTGCTTTGTTATCTAAGCTATGACTTTGGGAGTACCATAGTTAATTTCTTTTTTTTTTTTTTTTTTTTTTTTATTTATTTATTATATGTAAGTACACTGTAGCTGTCTTCAGACACCCCAGGGGGGGGCATCAGATCTCATTAGGGATGGTTGTGAGCCACCATGTGGTTGCTGGGATTTGAACTCATGACCTTCGGAAGAGCAGTCGGTGCTCTTAACCGCGGAGCCATCTCTCCAGCCCCCATAGTTAATTTCTTAATTTCTGTCCTGAAGAGAAAAGTTTCATCAACACAATTTCCTGATATCAGTTCAAATTAGAAGGAATGTGATCACAATTTCATGAGATCTTGGAGTCTGTAAGAATAATGTATATTTCACTTTTATAATAATATTTTAAAGCTTTTAAAGTTTTCTACTCAATTGCCTTTGTTCTCTATATAACCTTGATTCTAAGTGGACACTGATAGCTTGACTCATTATCAATATCAGTATTTGATGGATGATCTCTTTCTTACTGTTAGAAAATTAGCCCATTTAGGTTTTTTCTAAAGTTCTTGCTTTGATTTAGTATTTTGTTGATTTTTAGACATAGGTTTAACCTTTGAAGGTACCTCTAAACATCTGTGTGTATATTGGATTTTCCTGAGATTTTAAAACTTCCTGGTAGCTCAGTATGAACACATAGTAGCTTGTTTGGCCAAAGATTTTGACAGATTATCACAAGGTTTTAGGAATCCGAGTTCCACTTGAAATGCTGTCTATTTTTTGCTTTCTTGAAGAGTTAGTACATTTTATGGCATAGGGTGGTGGTGTTAACCTGTATGTTTGGACTTTTGGTCTCTCTGGCAGAGTTCAAAGAAGCTTTCTCACTATTTGACAAGGACGGAGATGGGACAATAACAACAAAGGAGCTGGGGACAGTGATGAGGTCTCTGGGGCAGAACCCCACAGAAGCAGAGCTGCAGGACATGATCAATGAAGTCGATGCAGATGGTAAGTGTTTGGTTTGGGGCTGGAGGGTTTGTCACAGGTGCTGCTTGCATTTTTGTTGTATGTTTACACAAACTATTTTCAGGTAACGGCACAATTGACTTCCCCGAATTTCTGACAATGATGGCAAGAAAAATGAAAGACACAGACAGCGAAGAAGAAATTAGAGAAGCATTCCGTGTGTTTGATAAGGTAAAGCCCGGGCTGCCTGTGCTGAGAGTGGGATTAAGCTGACAGGACCTACCTGAGACCTGCCAGGGGCTTCTCTTAAGAACGCACGCAAACCTGGGCTTTCAAGTCTTAACTGCAGAGGACACACACAGTGTGTGCCTGTGGGGCCAGGGAGTAGGAGCTTGAATGTGGGACATCCTACTTAATGACATTCACAGATCAGCTAGTGAGGGTCCTCTTCACCTTATGTGTGAAAAGCCACCACCACCTCCACGCCCACCACGACACAGGGTTTTTCTGTGTAATCCTGGAACTCCCTGTAGACCAGGCTGCTGCCGACTCAGAGAGAACCACCTGCCTCTGCCTCCACTTGATACGGATTTTTAAAGTGTACTTTTCTAACATGAAATTGTTCATTAATGTTGGAATTCAAATATTACTCAGACATCCTCCTCCCACTTTCTTGTAGGATGGCAATGGCTATATTAGTGCAGCAGAGCTTCGCCATGTGATGACAAACCTTGGAGAGAAGTTAACAGATGAAGAGGTTGATGAGATGATCCGGGAAGCAGACATAGATGGGGACGGTCAGGTAAACTACGAAGGTAAGTCGCGGGTGCCGCCTCACCCGCTCCACACGCTCAGTCCCAGGGTGAAGTTACCGAGGGCGTTTCATAGCTGAAAACCAGTAACCGTTACCTCCCGCAATTTGGGTGCTAAAATGGTTCTGACTAAACCTATGTCATTTAAAATGTCTGCCAACAAGACTACATGACTCACCTAAGAACTTTGTCAGTTCTACGCCTGCACCTAGAAAATCGACATTGTAATAAGGTATTAACATTTGAATGGAACTGTACAGCTTTTGTAGAAGGTGGTGGGATAATTTGGAAAGTTTGAAATTGTACTGTGAATTCCCGAAAATGAAATTATTAATAAGACTCTTATGTGACTAGGTTCTGTTTTTCTTTCTGACTCCACTCTGAAGAAAACAGTTTTAATTCAAAAGTATCTTGGTTACTTGAAACTCAGATGGCTGCCCACTGGCAGGAAGTGAGGCTTTAGAAATGGAAAGGACTTCAGGGGTCAGACTTTGTGCTTTCACTTCTTCCCTTGTATTTTTCATGACCTAACAGTTGTAAGCAGCATAAATAAAGAAAAGCTACACAGTTGGTGCACTGAGGTTACAGTATTGACTTTTGACCTAGCTGATGTAAAATTCAAGTGTAAATTAAGCCAAGAATGCTCTCCCATCCTGTTGCTGGGATGAGCTTTGGGTCTTAACCTATGCTAGGCAAGTGTTCTATCAGTGGGCTGGGTCCCACAGCCCCAGAGTTAATTGCCTCATGTTTAATCTAAAATAATAGTGATTTATGAAGATCCAACTTTGGCCGTTAACTGGCTTCCCCATTGCGGTGGTGATGTAGGAAGGGTAGAGATGCAGCGTGTAGTCACGCTGGCTTTGTCCTTGGTTGATAACTCATGTTTCTGTGTTTCTTATTTTTTCAGAGTTTGTACAAATGATGACAGCGAAGTGAAGACACTGTACAGAATGTGTTAAATTTCTTGTACAAAATTGTTTATTTGCCTTTTCTTTGTTTGTAACTTATCTGTAAAAGGTTTCCCCCTACTGTCAAAAAATATGCATGTATAGTAATTAGGACTTAATTCCTCCATGTTTTCTTCCCTTATCTTACTGTCATTGTCCTTAAACCTTATTTTAGAAAATTGATCAAGTAACATGTTGCATGTGGCTTACTCTGGATATAGCTAAGCCCTTCTGCACATCTAAACTAAGATGGAGTTGGTCAGATGAGGGAACATCTGGGTCATGCCTTTTTTAAAGTAGCTTTTAGGAACTGTCAGCATGTTGTTGTTGAAGTGTGGAGTCGTGACTCTGCGTGGACTGTGGACGGTCAACAATACGTACTTAAAAGTTGCACTATTGCAAAACGGGTGTTTTATCCAGGTACTCGGACACTATTTTTTTGTACTGCTGGTATTGTACCAGAAACATTTTCTTTTATTGTTACTTGCTTTTTAAACTTTGTTTAGCCACTTAAAGAAAATCTGCTTATGGCACAATTTGCCTCAAATCCATTCCAAGTTGTATATTTGTTTTCCAATAAAAAAATTACAATTTACCCAATTGTTGCTCTGAATCTGAGTGATTTAATAACTATTGGTGTCTGATTTTGGGGATAGCATGGGAATTCTTTCTCCATGGTGTGATTCTGCTGTGGATTTTGAGATAGAATCTTGTAGGAAGCCCATATTATGTCTGGGCATGGTGGCACACGCCTTTAATCCCACCACTTGGGAGGCAGAGGCAGGCAGGCCTCTTAAGTTTAGGGGCCAGCCTGATGCCTGGTCTACATAGTAAGTACCAGGCCGGAATGGACCCCACAGTGAGACCCTGTCTCCAAGAGGAAGAAAAAGAAAGCCCTTTTATAAATGAACCTTTTGTAAGGAATTGGGATGTAATACATATTTAGCCTTTACCTTTTACTATTTAAAGGTTTTAGGTTGATGCGTATGAGTGTTTGACCTGTATGTATACTACAAGTGTGCCTACTGCCTTCAGTGAGGTCAGAAGAGGGCACCAGACCCCAAGAACTGTGTGGATGCTGGCAACCCAACCTGGGCCCTCTGGGAAGCTCAAGTGCTCTTAACTGCTGAACCAACTAACTCTTCAGCCTTGCTTCCTACCTCTTAAAGCAGTTGCAACTTTGTCAGTAGCTAGCTGAAGGATACTGATTGACCTTTCTTTCTTACTTTCTCGGTATGCTCTTTGAATTTAACTAGAGAGACGTTTCAGCTGTGCCTGCATATCTGCTTATAACATGTTTTACCATATAGTTTTGGGGCTAGATATGCAGGTTAAGCTGTATTTTAGCTTTTGCTTGTTTCTGCCTTTGCTTTCTTTCTCTGTAATTAAGGCTCAAGGCCTGGTTTTCAAAGTTTTTCTTTTCTGCCTTTTGAATATCTAATTCAATAGCAAACCAGAACCAAGGTTGAGAAGGTGAGTATAGTTATGTGGCTTTGTGTGGCCCACAAGATTCAGAGTTGTTCCAGAAGGTGGGGCAGCTCATTACACAATAGGCTACTGCCTGATTGCTATAGAGAGGTAGGGAGGGACGTTGCTAAAACTGAGCTCATCCTATTCCTCAAGTGAAAGCTTTGTAGAAAGAGATGGCCATTGGGAGGGCCCTGCCATTGGGTGGTGTAGTGTTTTACAGGGTCAGAACCATTCTTTCTGGGATGTTAAATGGCTCACACATTTACTGCAGGCATTATTGACACCACTAAATGATCTTCAGGTCTGCTGTCCAAGCTCTAATTTACCTATGAGATGCCGTCACTGTTATTAATGAATCTTTGTAAAACATCCAGTGAGATAGTGATTCTGTTTAATACTCTCTAGCCTTTTGGCCAAAGTATCGCCATGTTGTTAAGCCAGGTGCCCCTGTAAAGTGAGAACAGGACTATTAATGTAAGTATTTTTCCAATAAACAGCTTGGGAGTTCACATAAATTAATACTAAGATAGAGATAACCAAGTATGAAGTTAAGGGGAAAAGTGTGTGTGCGCGTGTGTGTGAGTGCGTGTGCCGGTCTCAGTGCTGGAATTAGTGCCAGCCGCCATGCCTGGCATTGTTTTCCTCCCCTCGTGCTGGCCATTGAGGCCGTTGAGCTCATCCCTAGCCCACTTGTGCCGTGTTTTTTAGTGAGTTTATGTCATGGAGTACAGAAGACATAAAAGGGGTGTTATCCTAGTTTTACAGGATATTGAAATATACATAATTTCTATGATGACAGCTGTTCAAAGCTTCGGAACTACTTTGTGAGCAATCATATTTGAACCCAGGACTAGGATTTAAAGTCATCACCAAGTCTCTACAATGTTACTAGTTTTCATTTAGCAGGACTATGGTAGTAATTCTTTAATGCTATCCGTAGCATGTTTGCCGAGATGATTCTGCCAGTTAAAGCACACTTTAAAGGATGTGAGTGTATCTGCATCCCATGAGTTAAGTACCTGTGGAGGCTGGGAGGAGGGGTCAGGTCCCCTGAAGCTAACAGTTATTAACTGCCATGTGGGCGTTGGGAACCAAACCTAGTCATACGCAAGAGCAGCAAGTGCTTTCAGTAGCTGAGCCCAAGCCCCTCGGGTTTGGGAAATCATGTCTGTGGCAGGATAATGTGTTTAACCGTTTATGGTAATAATTTTTCAATTTGATGTTCTTAATTTCAGTGAATGGCAGTTTTAAAAGTTACTTTCAAAGAAGTATTTGGCATAAACTTGGAGTCAAATTCTTCAGTCTTGAGAGTTGAAGATTATCCTTGGGAAGTAAAATTTCCCAAGAAATTTTAGGAAAAGAACATTTTTGGAGGTCTGATGGGTAACAGGTATTGGGCATTAAAACATCTTGCAGTTCTATCTTTTTTTGTTTGTTTTTCGAGATAGGGTTTATCTGGGTAGCCCTGGCTGTCCTGGAACTCAGAAATCCGCCTGCCTCTGCCTCCCAAGTGCTGGGATTAAAGGCCTGCGATAACCAGAAAAGAAATCTTAATTATCCTATATACAGTGGTAGTGGTGGGTTTTGTTTAGTTTCCCTTTTCTTCTGACTACCTCACATATCCCAGGCCTCGACTCTTTGAGCTTCACCTTGAAGTTCTCATTTTCCCTTCTCCCCCAGCCCCGCCTCCATTCTCCCCGCAAGCACTAAGATGCCACCCATGCTCAGGCTGTGGTCCTGGAGGTATCCAGTGTGCTGGTGCGTACTAGACAGTAACTGCCAAATGAGCTTTGTCCCAGCCCTGGCAATGTTTCCTTTATGGGTGGAAGTCCTTGAAATCACTGACCTATATGTTTCTATTTTTGAGGTAAACTCTTTTTTTCATCTGGTTCCCTTCGTTTCACTTGCACACCTTGTGTAGGTTTCTGGACTTCTCTGTACCATCATAGTCTGTAGTCTCTAGGGTCTCAGTCCCTAGTCTGCTGAGCCAGTTTTACAGGCTCAGCCAAAATAAGAAAGTGAAATGAAGCACGGGGTGGACTTGATTAGCCTGTTATATTTGAGACCTTAATGTTTATTTTCATCTTAACCATGTAACTTCCATTCATTTTAAACTTGATTTCCAGGGCTTTTAAAAAATAGTAAATTGAGAAGCCAAGTGTGGTAGTGAATGTCTGTAAACATGGCACTAGGGTGCAGGGGACTGGAGAGAAGAGTGACAGCATTTTGGAGAAATTAGATGAAATTCTAGTAGGGTTACAAAGGAACCTAACCCTGGTCCTCTGGAAAAGCAGCCAGTGCTTCTAGCTGTGGAGCCTTTTCTCTGGAATTAGGTGGTTGGAGGGAAGAAACAACAGAGTCTGCTCAAGAACTCTTGAAAGTTGGTGGTGAGGAACCAAAACCTCATGCTGTTGAGGGCAGTGACACTTTGGAGCTGGCCAGAGCTGGATTTGAATTCTAGTGTTTCCATGTGTGCTATGTGTCACTGTCTAAGGAAGCTGTCCTCACTCTTCAGATGGGAATTAAGGTTGAAAACCTGTTTTAAGAAATCTTTCTGGGGCTGGAGAGATGGCTCAGCAGTTAAAGAGCACTGGCTGCTCTTCCAGAGGTCCTGAGTTTAATTCTCTGCAACCACATGGTAAGCTCACAACCATCTGTAATGGGATCTGACACCCTCTTCTGGCATGTAGGTGTACTTATACATAAAGTAAATACATCTTAAAGAAAGGGGGGGGGGGCGCTGAGGCGATAGCTCAGTGGTTAAGAATACTCACTGCTCTTCCAGAGGTCCTGAGTTCAATTCCCAGCAACCACATGGTGGCTCACAACCATCTGTAATGGAATCCGATGCCCTCTTCTGGTGTGTCTGAAGACAGCTACAGTGTACTCATATACATACATAAAATAAATCTTTTTTTAAAAAAATCATTGTTAAAAAATCTTTCTAGGTTGAGAAGCTACAGCCAAGAGAGAGAGGCCCAGTGGGCCAAGGGCCTATGGAAGAGATGGTGTGTGTGTGTGTGTGTGTGTGTGTGTGTGTGTGTGTGTGTGTGTGTGTGTGTGTGTGTGTGTGTCTGCTGTCATAGCTAAGAGGCTAGCCTAGTGTTCAGGACTGCCCTGACTCCAACCCGAAGGTGGTGGGTGTTATGGCAGAACGGGATCTTAAAGCTAAATGAGCTACCGATTTCTCTTTCTAGGATGTGGGGTTGGTGGTGATTTGTGACGGAATGGTAGAGTTTGTGGGATGCCATCAGGTATGGGTAAGCCTGTCTAGACACACCCAAGACCTCGGGCAAGGGCAACTTCACAGTCCCCTCACACGTGACCATCTCAAAGACTGGCCACTGGCCCAGCCTCGCTGGGGCCAGCACCGTGCCTCGCTTCCCTATCCCCACTGGGACTGACCGTCAGGACCCTGCGCGGGACTTTCACACGCGCAGGCTCAGGCTCGGAATCGGCGGGTGGACGCGGTTCCTAGCAACCGACTGCCAGCACTGGCCTGTGGAAAGAGGAGGTCGCAATGGCCGAGTCAACCGTCGTTGTCATAGCTCCCACCACAGTACCAAGAGAAGAGCGGGGACGTGCTGAGCCAATCCTCACGACTGCGGTAGGGTAGCCTGCCCCTTGTGGCCCCACAGCCTCGGCTGCCTTTTCTGCATGCCTACTTCAGGCCCGTGAGCTGCTTAGCGGGGTGTCTTATCTAGCCTGTCGCTGCCTGATTCTTTGTTTTATTTGATTGTGATTTGATTTTCTTTCTTCTGCCACTTCCCTTACCTCTCTTTCCACCCTCACCCACCTCCCGCCACAATTTCTAGCGTCAATGGAGCGATTAGATTTCTTCCATCCTTCACTTGCTTCTGTTAAAGAATGAACAGCTTATAGATCTACCAGACATGCTCTGGCTGCCCTGCCTCCTACTTTAGTGCTTTAAAAAATAAAATTAGATAAGGGGTGTTCAGCCTTATCATCTCCTTAAAGTGACTTAAAAATGATAGATGGTTGTATTATAAATCACTTGTTTGGGTCAAACGAACAGCTCATTTCTTCTGGACTGGTCCTGTTACCCGTCCCTAGTCCTCCCTCCCTCCCTTCTCTGCTTTGGAGCAACATGTGGGGAACCTGTTTTGACCTGCCTGAGAACATTTTCTTTCTGACTGCAAAATGAGCAACTAAAAAATCAACAGGAATTTAATAAAAGAAAGTGCTGGGTGGGAAGAGGTTGGTTTGGATGGTACATCAAACCATGGGAATTCTGCTGCTGTTTAGAGAAATGTACGTAGTTCCCAGTGGCGCTATAGAACTCATGGAGTCGATTTCAGGTAGAAGACAGAGTGGCTTGCATCTGCCATTTTTACCAATTATCCTGCCACCACTGTCCGGCTAGGCTATTTCTTTTAATGTCACCAAAGGCATTTTAGTCACATAAAACCTCTTAACATCTTAACAATGTAAGGAAATAGTATGGGCAAAACGTATGTAGCTTTCATTTTAATAGCGATAGCTAGTTGGTTTGGTACAGGCAATTTATAATTTCAAGAGATCACCTTCTAAACAAATAAGCAGATTTTGTGTTTGCTCATAGAAACAAGTCCAGAAGACTCCAGGTCTTGGGAGAGAAGGATGGTGGAGGCTCACATTGACGGTACGTGCAC
>CM052705.1:179402-196319 GCA_028551405.1 Uromys caudimaculatus
GAGAAGGATGGTGGAGGCTCACATTAGTGGTCTGTACACCTTCGAGAAGGATGGTGGAGGCTCACATTAGTGGTCTGTACACCCTTGAGAAGGATGGTGGAGGCTCACATTAGTGGTCTGTACACCCCCGAGAAGGATGGTGGAGGCTCAAATTAGTGGTCTGTACACCCCCGAGAAGGATGGTGGAGGCTCACATTAATGGTCTGTACATCCTCCAGAAGGATGGTGGAGGCTCACATTAACAGTCTGTACATCCTCCAGAAGGATGGTGGAGGCTCACATTAACGGTCTGTACATCCTCACTCTGTCCAGGTTAGTGCTTTTTCTTCCCCTTAAGGTCAGTCTTGCCTTTTCAGTCAGCAACACTTAACTGAGAAAACCAAATCTGTTCAGCTCTACACATGTTACATTTCTACTTGTAATTTTAGGATTAGCATATGAATGAAAAATTAGCTTTAAGTGTTGAGTAGAAGAGTTTAACGAGTGAAACAGATCTAGGGGTCCAGGTGCTTACAGGGCGACTAGCGAAGGCCAACCTACAGTCCTGGTCACATCCAACCTCTCCAACCTACGATCTCAGTCACATCCTCTGAGGAAAGGGGATTTGGCTTCTGATTTTGTCACAGAGAAGTCAGTTTGTTAACATGATGCCCTAGTCAGGGTCACTATTGCTGTGATGAAACCACATCCAAAGCAAATTAGGCAGGAAAGGGTTTATTTCAGCTTATACTTCGGGTAACAGTCCATCACTGGGGGAAGTCAGGGCAGGAACTCAAGCAGGGCAGGAATGTGGAGGCAGGAGCTGATGCAGAGGCTATGGAGGGATGCTGTTTACTGGCTTGCTCCTCATGGCTTGCTCAGCCTGTTTTCTTAAAGAACCCAGGGCCACCAGGCCAGGGATGGCACCACCCACAGTGGACTGGGCCTTTCCCCATCAATCACTAGTTAAGGAAATGCCCTTCAGTTGGACCTTATTTTCTCACTTGAGGTTCCCTCCTTTCAGATAACTCTAGCTTGTGTGAAGTTGACTTAAGACTAGCCAGCACAGATGGTCAGTGTATAAAGTACATAACAATAAGCTGGCAGCATATGAAGGAATGGCCCATTCACTCTCTCAGAGGACACTGTACAACAGACATCAATCTGTCAAAATGCTTCAAAACTAGAGGCAACATTCAGTCCAACTAATTTTAACAAAAGACATGGGCTGAGTACTCACTGGAAAGATAGCCAGAGGGCAGCAGGTGCTAAAACTTCAGATCTGGCCCTTCAGCCACATTGTGGTCATGATCTGAAGTGACAAACCCCTTCTTGGCCATGTGCTATGCACCTTCCTCCGGAGGCTGCCATTATATCTCACCTTACTCTGTTAGAAACATTGTATCCAAAGCCAAGACACTGGGCTCTGTACTCACTCACTGGCCTGCAATCTGTGGCCAAAGAACTACAGCTAGATACTCATTACCTTTCAACAAAGTAACTTTTGGGCAAGTGAGACTATTCAGTAGATAAAGGTGCCTGCCACAAAGGCTGAGGCCCTGAGTTCGATCCCCAGGCCCTATGTGGGTGAAGGCAACAACTGACTTTACACTCTGACCCTTATGTGGTACATGCCAGACCTCACCACATACACAAAATAAATATTATAAAATGTGACTTGTTTTTTTCTTAGATAGGGTTTCACTACATAGCCTTGCCTGGTCCAGAACTCATTATGTAGACCAGGTTGGCCTTGGACTTGCAGAGCTCTGAGACTAAAGGGCACCTGCAGTAAAGATTTTTTTGTTTTGTTTTGTTTTTACAGATTTATTTCTTTTATGTACCTGAGTATACTGTAGCTGTCCTCAGATACATGAGAAGAGGGCATCAGATCCCATTACAGATGGTTGTGAGCCACCATGTGGTTGCTGGGAATTGAAGAGCAGTCAGTGCTCTTAACCATTGAGTCATCTTTCCAGCCCACCTGTAAGAAAGTTTAAAGGTAACTTTTAGCCCTGATCCTAAGGCAATGTCCTGCAGTTGCTTCAGAAAGGAATCACTCACAATGCTTTTGAAATATGGGAGCAGGGTGGCTGGAGAGATGGCTCAGTGGTTAAGAACAGTAACTGCTCTTCCATAGGACCAGGGTTAAATTCCCAGCACCAGCATAGCTGCTAACCTTTGTTTAATTCTAGTTCCAAGGGACTCACTATTCTGCACTGGCTTCTGTGTATTCTGCACAAATGTAGCAAGATACCTTATACATAAAATAAAAGTAAAGAATATTAAGAAAAATGTGTGTTAGAGGTGGGAGAGATGGCTCAGCAGTTTGGACTGCTTGCTGCTCTTGCAGAGGACCTGGATCCTGGTCCAAACATTTACCTGGTAGCTCTCAATCATCTGTAAATTCAGTTCTGGGAATCTGACATCCTATTCTGACTTCTGTGGCCACTGGACACACATGTGGTGCACAGACATACATTCAAGTAAAACACCAGTCACACCTTTCTAATACTTGGGAGGCAGAGGTAGGCAGATTTCTGTAAATTCAAGGCCAGCCAGGGCTACATAGGGAGACCATGTCTCAAAACAAAATTAAAACAAACAAATTCACATTCAGTATTGATTCATATATAATAAAATAAATTAAGAGTATTTGTTAAAATTGGTAAAATTTTCTTAAAGTTAGAAATGATCCTTCAAAGACATTGCCCTAGAGGAAGTCACAGGTCTACACAGATCTTAGAGGAAGTCACAGGTCTACACAGATCTTACAGGGAAGTCATGGGTCTACACAGATCTTACAGGGAAGTCACGGGTCTACACAGATCTTACAGGGAAGTCAGGGGTCTACACAGATCTTACAGGGAAGTCAGGGGTCTACACAGATCTTACAGGGAAGTCACGGGTTTACACAGATCTTACAGGAAGTCACGGGTTTACACAGATCTTACAGGGAAGTCACAGGTCTACCCAGATCTTACAATCAATGTCAATTCCCCACAGACTACTCCAATACCTGGTACTTATCATTTGAGGACGTTTATTGAAGAAGCCCTATTAAATCCCGTGAGAATAACCTACAGTTTTAAAAATGAAGGGAGGAAAAGGCTCCCTCTTGTGCTGAGAAACGATCCGGTCCCGACTGACCTCCCACAGTATAATCCCCCTGACTTCCTGGAGCTGTTGAAGAAGCAGACAGCCTCATACTCTTTCAAAGACAAGCCTCGGGCTGACCCCAGCACACTAGTTGACAAAGATGAGGTAAGATGCTACTATCAGTGTTTTGTGAGGAAAGTTGCAAGATTATGTGTGTGTGTGTGTATGTGCATGTGTGTGCACGTGTGTGTGTGTGTGCGTGTGCATGCGCACACGCACTTTAGACACAGTGTATACCCAACCCTTAAGGAAAACCCCAGCATATCTCATTCCCTATAAAAATCAAACAAGGCAGAGACTGCTCAGCAGTCACAGCGCTTGCTGTTGTTGCCGAGGACCTGAGTTCAGTTCCCTGTAACCCTGTCAAGCACCTTACAACTGTAACTTCAGCTCCAGGGGATGGACGGTCTCTGGTCTCTTTGGGCATAGATCTGTATATACGTACACACACACACACACACAGAGACACACACACACACACACACACACACACACACACACACGGCCCTATACATAACATAAAAACAAATAAATCTAGAAAGGGGACAAGGGCTGTGTGGCTTGCAAATGTGTCCAGTGAAATCTTAACTGAGCCGAAAGAGAATGCGTGGAGTCAAGTCCTGGCAGGATCCCCTCATCTGGAGACCCTTGGCTCCCAGCCTTGGCCCACACACTGGCTTCTTGAAACAGCTGGTGCTGCTGACTCTTGCTGATCAATCAGCCTTCATGTAAACTGCTGAGATCAGGAGTCCGGTAGGGAGCACCAGTAGGGAGTACCACGGAAGAGCTCGGTGTTGGCTGGCTGGAAAGCACCCAGTTAAGTAGGGTTTAGTTGGACCTTGGTGGGTAGCATGTCTTCTTGTATGTGACTTTTTTTTCTTTTAAAGATTTATTTATAATTGTGTGTCTGTGTGTGGGTGGAGACCAGGGCTGCTGGGCCCCCTGGAGCTGGAGTTCTAGGCGGTTGTGGGCTAACATGGGTGCTGGGCACTGAGCTCAGGTCCTCTACAAGTGCTCTTAACCAGGTAGCAGTCTCTCCAATCCCTTGCAGGACTCTAGCGCTTGCTATAGGCTTCTGCACGCACACTCTCTTGGCTAAGTGTTGAAGTAGACTGAAGAGATGTCATCTCTGTCTTACCTGTAAAGAAGAAACTGACTAACTCGTCCAGGACACAGCGGAAAACAAACAAAGCACTTTATTTATTTATTTATTTATTTATTTATTTATTTATTTATTTATTTATTTATTTTGAGATGGGTTTCTTTGCATAGCCCTAGGTGTTCTCAAATTCAATCTGTAGACTAGGCTGGCCTCAAAGATCTGCCTGCCTCTGCATCCCAAGTGCAGGATTAAAGCTGTGCACCACCAGGCCCTGCTTAAGGCAGCACTTTTAACTGAGGGCTTTGACCATAAATGCAGCTCTCTTTCCTGTGCACCATTGGCTCTACCCACAGAAAGGGAGCAGGCAGGGGTTTGGTAGTTGGAATCCAAAGGATGCACTTCCGGGGCCTTGCATGGCCTTGTGGGAAGGGTGTGTGAACAGGTCTCTTCAAGGGACTCTGACTTGTTACCTGAACCTTCAGTCTCTTTCCTTGCTCTTTGTCTTAATAGTCCCCAAATGAAAAGAAGCCAGTAACACCATCAGTCCTCAAGACGAGTGGCCACTGGGTGAGAAGAGGCTGTAACTGGGCACAGTCACACGTGCCTATAGTCCCAGACTGAGGCGGAGGCACAACAATCTCAAGTTCCAAGCTAGCTTGGGCTGCATAGTACCCTGTCTTCAGCCAGGAATGGTGACACACTCCTTTAATCCCAGCACTTGGGGGGCGGGGGCACAGGCAGACAGATCTTTGTGAATTTGAGGCCAGCCTAGTCTACATAACGAGTTCTAATACACGGAGAGATCCTATCTCAAAACAACCAACCAACCAACCAACCAAACAAACAAAAGCCCCTGACTTCCAAAACCAAAAATAAACAAGAAAGGGCTGTGCTTGCTGAGTGAACATAAACCCTCAGCCAGATACGCACACATATGCTTGCTACTGCTTCACAGAGCCGTGCTCGCACACAACAGACTGGTAAAGGTTGTTAAATCATCTTATCCTGTTTGCTTCAGTGGACAAATACAAACACTGGGTTATACTTGGCTTTCCGGTTTGGTATCAAGTAACCAAGCCACAGGCGAAATCATCCTGATCGCCTTGTCTTCTAACTCATTCCCTGACATTTTCTCCCGTCTGCATCCTCTCCTGCTCCTTACCTGCATCCTCTCCTGTTCCTTACCTATCCTCGGGGCCAGCTAGAGGTCCACTGTGGAAACACAACACAGAAGGTTGTGTCAGGCACAACTAAAAACCTTAATTAAATGACTCATGTGTTTAGCTTTCCCAGAGGGATAAGCCTTGTGCAAAGACACTTCTCCAGTTTCTTTATCGTCTTTCTCCTCTGCTCCCCACCTTCCGCAAAGGACCAAGTTCCAGAAGCTGAGTTCAGTGTTTTCCTTTGTGAAGGCATCTGACAGTATGTTCAGGATAGAGACAGAAGAGACAGAGATGTCTGCGTGCCTGTGCAGGTCACACTTCGGCTGTTTCAACAGCCAGCCTCGGTGGAATGATTTGAGTTGGGCCAGGCACGGTAGATAGCAATGCCATTTAGTGCAAATGTATGATGGTCTCAGTTTTCCATACTGGTGGCTTTTTGTTTGTGTTTCTGGTATTTTGAGACATAAGAGTGGAATCTCTCTCTTCCGCCAGGCCTGCTTTCCCCCCGAGTTGCAGTTAGCCACTGGCCCATGGTTGCCCTCCTTATTTCTTAAAGAATTTGGCTTCCTTTACTCACGCCCCTCCCTACTGCCCCCACAGTGATTTCAGTACCTATAGAGATGACTTGCCAACAGCCTGGTGGTTTGGTTTCTTCACTGCTCCTCTACCTCAGCCACTCCTTAGATTTTTTTTTTTCCAAGACTCATAATTTCAACCCTCATAGTCTTAGGTAGGTGACTCATTTTCTCTGGCCTGCTCCAGCCTCCCCTCCCCCCATTTCACCCGAACTCCTGGCTTCTCCCACTGTTAAGAGGCTCACATTCGCTCCTATTTCATAGTCACTGTGCCCTCTCCCCATGCCCGTCATCATCTCTCTCCTGTTTTGGCAAAGCCACACCTCGTTAAGCCTCACTGCCTTTCTGGTATCTGTGTTTATGCTCTCGGGGGACTATCCCATTTTAAGTCCTGCACAGCCAGTGAGCACACAGTGGGCCTAATCCTGCACCGCCAGTGAGCACACAGCGGGCCTAGTCCTTCCCTGCCAGTGAGCACACAGTGGGCCTAGTCCTGCACTGCCAGTGAGCACACAGTGGTCCTAGTCCTTCCCCACCAGTGAGCACACAGTGGGCCTTACAGTTGGTTGGCGTCCTCACCCTTCTACCTGGGCCCGTCTCTACCCTTCTCTCTCTGACACCACTCTCCAGTCCTTAGCCTTGGTTTTCTCTTCAGCCTTTTCAGGGGCTTTCTGCTCCTGTCCCAACCTGCTTGTCTTGGCGTGATGGGGCCCACATTCTCCTCCCCATCTGCCCTGTCCCCCTGGACAGTAGCTTGGCCAGTCTCCAGGTGGTAAGCCCCCAGAGTGGAGATGGCCGTAGTTCACGTTGCCTGCCTACATGTCTCGCTTGAGTCCTGCTGCCTTTCTGATCCCTTGTACTTGAGTGGTGAGTCAAGGCGTCCCAACCTCAACACTCCTGACATTTTAAGACAGGGTACGTCTTGGAACTGGAGGGCCGTTCTGCACTTTGTTGCTGGCCTCTCCACCGGAGATGCTTTATAACTAAAACAATCACTAAACACTGCCAAGTATCCCTGGTGAAGGTACTGTGATGTGTGTGGCCTCTGACCACTTTTTCTCATGGCTAACAGGCTTGTTGGGAGTGGAATAGCTTGTTCGATTTCTTCTTTAGCAAATTCATTATGGGCCGTAGAAGTGGCGCTGCTGTCCCTTTCCACGCCGGTGTTGCTCTGTATTCTGCAGTTCCACCGAATCACCTTTCCAGTTCTCAGGGTCCTTTGCTGGAGTCCTTCAGTTTTTCGGCATGTAGATTCATGGCGTGTGTGTGCGATTGTCAGTGACTATTAAATGTTGCCCCTTGTTCTTCAAATGTATTTTTGTGAATTCCCCAAGGCCTGGGCTGAGTGTTTCCTTCCAGAGAAGGTTGTCTTTTTCTTTCGCAGCTTTAGGGGAGCTGTTGGGCTCGCACTACTGGGAGTGCACCCTTCTTTTCAGTGACTCATTCCTGTAATGTTGATCCTGACCAGAATCTATGCAAGGAACTAGCCCCTGGTTATAGTCCCTCCAGGGCAGGGGGTTCCATTTCTGATTCTGCTTGATATCAAGGCAACCTTGTGCAGTCCTTGGGGTGAGGTGGGAAGGCTAACTCTCAGGAGCTATCCTTTTGGGGTCTCAAATGTGTATGGGTGGGGACCTCTAGGCCACCCAACTCTGTCGCTGACTGGCTCAGGCTTTGGCCTCTGGATTCTTCCTCTGCAGTTCCCTCAGACTCATGCACTCCCATGCCTAGTCTGGACTGTTCCCAGCAAACAGCATCAGGCTAAAACTGGCCCTTTATCTCCCGGCTTTCTCTGTGTGGAGTCTTATTCCTACTGCCTTGTTACTTATGTCTGCACATGTTTAAATGCTCAAATTTGTTTTAGCATTTGGCCTCTTTTCTTAGTTGCCAATACTAAGAGGATTCATCTGAGCCTGACTTGCTACTAGCAGGAACCAGGGCTTTCCAGAACCTTCTCCACACTATTTGAACTCTCTACCCGTCGTTTTTCAAAGTTGTAGACATATCCCATGGCCAGATAGTTCTGTGCTGTGGCACTCCCTGCAGAGGAGCGTTACCATTGTAAATGCTCTCTGTTACTTCAAACAGAAATGTGAGACCTACATAAATGGAGATGTGATGGAGGTAATTCAGAATAGCCTCACATCAGCTCACCACCAGTAAGAATCTGGTTCACAGTCTCCAGGCAATGAAAGGACAGGGGAAGCTAGTGGTACTGTCAGCCTGCAGCCAGTGACTGAGCACTGAGCACTGTCACTCAAAAGAAGGCAGGCCCACTGCCGTAAAGATGCATAGCGTCCAGAAAATACTGGCCACTCTGTCTTCCACACCTGCCTTCAAGAGTGAGAACGAGCCTTGTTCTCTTACCATGCAATCAACACAGACATTTGGGGTTCAAAATGGGCAGAGGACAGGAGTGAGAAGCTCATGACAAGATACACCCCTGACAGAAAGACAAAGTGACACTCAGCTTCCACTCCTGATTCATCACAAGGCAAAGCAAGACAATTTCACCTGATAATCAAAACCTGTCTCTGCGAAGGGGACAAGAACAAGAAGGTATTGTCATTGCTGATATGAAGAACGGGTACTGAAGGGTTTGGGAAGGCAATTCGTCAACCTAGAAACGTTGGAAAATATATGGAGCCTTGACTGCGGCAAGGCCAAGTGAGGCTGTCTAGGGAGCACGCTCACATCAGTAAGAGCTACAGCCTCATCTAACCTGGTGGCATTGTTTGCCTCTCATTTAATTAGAGGATTAATGTAAATACTAGATCCTCCTGCATCCACAAGGCAGCCTATCGTTAAGCACCCCGTTGAAAACAATGAGGCGTCGATGCAAGAGTACCTTAGGTTGTTATTAAATGAAGAAAGTAAATGTAAGTGAATTTTACAGCCTAATCCATTTGCACAAGTGACGGTAAATGTACACTTCTGTGAGGTCTGCTCCCCCCTTTTCCTTGGGTAGTGCGTAATCATTAATGGTGACTCACATTTGGGGAGTAGGCCTAAAGGAGAGCAAAGAGACTCCTTCTTCAGTTGATTTCAGTGTGTGAGTTGTGTTCTTTTTCAAGTGTGCATATTTGTAAAGAGCTGAACAATAATAATAATTTTAAAAATCCAACTAACATTTGTTTATATCTATGGTGCACTTATTCTCCAGTTTAGAGCCTCTCTAGTTTACTTCCTAGCTTGGGACTCTGTCTATGAAAATCACAATTAAACAAATGAAGTTGAAAACAGCCTGCAGCTTCTGCCTTGATTTGAGTTTGTACTTTCTGTTAGTTCGGTAATGGAAAAGGAAATGAATTTGGTGATGTCGCCCAGGAGGCAGCCAGGCTGGGACCCGCAAGTACCTGGTTATAGGGGTAGGGTTCGGTCATCACAGGGGCTCAAGACATGGCAGCCTGACTTGGAGCCTTGGATTCCACAGCTGGAAAGATAGCTAACTCCTGAAAGTTGTCCTATGACCTCTATACACATGCCATGGTGTGTGCATGAGATACTCCTGCACACACACACACACACACACACACACACACACACACATACACAAACACACACTCACACACACATACACACATGCATGCACATATACACACACTCACACACACATACACACATTCACAAACACACACTCACGTGTACACACACACACACACAAATTAAAGAAATGCTTAAAAACAGAAAGAGAAAAATGTAAAGTAGAAGGAGAATGCCTTTCTTGGGTTTATTGCTACAGTGCACAGGAAGGCTCTCTGAACCTGAGGACATTTCAGCAACACCCTCCAAAGCTGAGAAGGAAAGAGGTCAAAGGCTGGAAAGCTCCAGAGTGTCTGAGTCCTACAGAGTGTGCAAATGAGCCCAAGGAGAAGTGAAAAGAAAGAATGAACTATTTGGGGGGGAAAAGGTTTTGGTTTTCAGATTAGTATCAGGTACCCAGCAAAAAGGGAAAAGCCAGAGGTGATAAAACATTTACCAAGGACCAATCTAAATCCTCCACCAGCTCCTCTGCAAATATTCGGCCAGCAAGAGAGGCTGGGACAAAGAGAGCAGAGCCACCAAGCTAGAACCCTGGACCATGGAAAACTGCCTTCCAAAAGGGAGAGAGAAATGAAAATTCAGACCAACAAAAATTGAGGAAATATATCACTAGTAGACTCTGCAAGAAACATTTAGAAAGAGTGTCAGGGAAATACTGCCGGGAAAGAGCTGGTCCCCCAGGAGTGCTGACACACCTGTGAGCACAGGTAAGACCACCATTTCTGCTAAAATTCCTGGCCCAAGAGGGACCTGCCCAGAGCCATCAGGAAACAGGAACCTAGGAATAGCCAGGGACAGGATCCTTCTGGTTTTGGTCTGCGCCCTGAACTGAGCCTGTGCCACAGCTCACCATACCCAAATTCCTCCTGCAGAGAACTGATCTCCCAGGAGTGCTGATACACAGGCTTGCAGGAGGGACAAGCCACAGTCAGAGACAGCAAGACCAGCTAACACCAGAGATAACCAGATGGCGAGAGGCAAGGGCAAGAACATCAGCAACAGAAACCAAGGCTACTTGGCATCATCAGAACACAGTTCTTCCACCACAGGGAGCCCTGGATACCTCAACACACCAGAAAAGCAAGACTCTGATTTAAAAATCACATCTCATGATGATGATAGAGGACTTTAAGAAGGACATAAATAACTCTCTTAAAGAAATACAGGAGAACACAGGTAAACAGGTAGAAGCCCTTAAGGAGGAAACACAAAAAACTCTTAAAAAATTACAGGAAACCACAACCAAACAGGTGGAGGAATTAAACAAAATCATCTAGGATCTAAAAATGGAAATAGAAACAATAAAGAAATCACAAAGGGAGACAACCCTGGAGATAGAAAATGTAGGAAAGCAATCAGGAGTCATAGAAGAAGCATCACCAACAGAATAAAAGAGATAGAAGAGAGAATCTCAGGTGGAGAAGATACCATAGAAAACATTGATACAACAGTCAACAAAAATGCAAAATACAAAAATCTCCTAACCCAAAACATCCAGGAAATCCAGGACACAATGAGAAGACCAAACCTAAGAATTATAGGTATAGAAGAGAGCAGATTCCCATCTTAAAGAGCCAGTAAGTGTCTTCAACATAATTGTAGAAGAAAACTTCCCTAACCTAAAGAAAAAGATGCCCACGAACATACAAGAAGCCTACAGAACTCCAAATATATTGGACCAGAAGAGAAGTTCCTCCTGTCACATAATAGTCAAAACCCCAAATACACAAAATAAAGAAAGAATATTGAAAGCAGTAAGGATAAAAGGTCAGGTAACATACAAAGGCAGACCTATCAGAATTACACCAGACTTCTCACCAGAGACTATGAAAGCTAGAAGATCCTGGGCAGAACTCATACAGACCCTAAGAGAACACAAACGCCAGCCTAGACTACACAGCAAAACTCTCAATTACCATAGATGGAGAAACCAAGAGATTTCATGACAAAACCAAATTTACACAATATCTTTCCACAAATCCAGCCCTACAAAAGATGGAAAACTCCAAGACAAGGAGGGAAACTACACCATAGAAAGTAATCTTCTTTCAACAAACCCAAAAGAAGATAGGCACACAAATATAAAAAGAACAACAAAAATAACAGGAAGCAACAGCCATTATTTCTTAATATCTCTTAATATCAATGGATTCAATTCCCCAATAAAAAGACATAGACTAACAGACTGGATACATAAACAGGACCCAGCATTTTGCTGCATATAGGAAACACACCTTAGTGACAAAGACAGCCACTACCTCAGAGTAAAGGGCTGGAAAACAATTTTCCAAGCAAATGGTCCCAAGAAACAAGCTGGAGTAGCCATTCTAATATGGAATAAAGTCAACTTTCAACCAAAAGTTATCAAAAAAGATAAGGAAGGATACTTCATACTCATCAAAGGAAAAATCTACCAAGAACCCTCAAATCTGAACATCTATGCTCCAAATGCAAGGGCACCCACATTCATAAAAGAAACTTTACTAAAGCTCAAAGCACACATTGCACCTCACACAATAATAGTGAGAGACATCAACACCCCACTCTCATCAATGGAAACAGAAACTAAACAGAGACACAGTGAAACTAACAGAAGTTATGGACCAAATGGATTTAACAGATATCTTTAGAACATTTCATCCTAAAACGAATATGCCTTCTTCTCAGAACCTCATGGTACCTTCTCCAAAATTGATCATATAATCAATCACAAAACAGACCTCAACAGATACAAGAGGATTGAAATAATCCCATGCATGCTATCAGATCACCACAGACTAAGGCTGGTCTTCAATAACAACAAAAACAACAGAAAGCCCACATACACATGGATACTGAACAACGCCCTCCTCAATGATAACTTGGTCAAGGAAGAAATAAAGAAAGAAATTAAAGACTTTTTAGAATTCAATGAAAATGAAGGCACAACATACCCAAACTTATGGGACACAATGAAAGCAGTGCTAAGAGGAAAACTCATAGCTCTGAGTGCCTCCATAAAGAAACTGGAGAGAGCATACACCAGCAGCTTAACAGCACACCTGAAAGCCCTAGAACAAAGAGAAGCAAATACACCCAAGAGGAGTAGACAGCAGGAAATAATCAAACTCAGGACTGAAATCAAACAAGTAGAAACAAAAACAGCTATACAAAGAATCAACAAAACCAGAAGCTGGTTCTTTGAGAAAATCAACAAGATAGATAAACCCTTAGCCAGACTAACCAGAGGGTACAGAGACAGTATCCAAATTAACAAAATCAGAAATGAAAAGGGAGATATAACAACAGAAACTGAGGAAATTAAAAAAATCATCAGACCCTACTACAAAAGCCTATACTCAACAAAATTGGAAAATCTGGATGAAATGGACAATTTTCTAGACAGACACCAAATACCAAAGGTAAATTAGGATCAGATAAACCATCTAAACAGTCCCATAATCCCTAAAGAAATAGAGGCAGTCATTAAAAGTCTCCCAACCAAAAAATGCCCAGGACCAGTTGGATTTAGTGCATAATTCTATCAGACCTTCAAAGACCTAATACCAATACTCTTCAAACTATTCCACAAAGTTGAAACAGAAGGACTTCTACCCAATTCATTCTATGAGGCCACAGTTACTCTGATACCAAAACCACACAAAGACTCAACAAAGAAAGAGAACTTCAGATCAATTTCCCTTATGAATATGAATGCAAAAATACTCAATAAAATTCTTGCAAACCAAATCCAAGAACACATCAAACGATCATTTCATCACGATCAAGTAGGCTTCATCCCAGGGATGCAGGGATGGTTCAGTACCCAGAAATCCATCAATGTAATCCACTATATAAACAAACTCAAAGAAAAAACCACATGATCATTTCATTAGATGCTGAAAAAGCATTTGACAAAATTCAACATCCCTTCATGTTAAAAGTCATGGGAAGATCAGGAATTCAAGGCCCATACCTAAACATAGTAAAAGCAATATACAGTAAACCAGTAGCCAACATCAAACTAAAGCAATCCCACTAAAATCAGGGTCTAGACAAGACTGTCCTCTCTCTCCCTATGTATTCAATATAGACTTGAAGTTCTAGCCAGAGCAATTAGATAACAAAAGGAGGTCAAAGGGATACAAATTGGAAAGGAAGAAGTCAAAATCTCACTATTTGCAGATGATATGATTGTATACTTAAGTGACCCCAAAACCTCCACCAGAGAACTCCTACAGCTGATAAACAACTTCAGCAAAGTGGCCAGATATAAAATTAACTCAAACAAATCAATAGCCTTCCTATACTCAAAGGATAAATGGGCTGAGAAAGAAATTAGGGAAATGACACCCTTCACAATAGTCACAAACAATATAAAATAGCTTGGTGTGACTCTAACCAAACAAGTGAAAGATCTGTATGACAAGAACTTCAAGCCTCTGAAGAAAGAAATAGAAGAAGACCTCAGAAGATGGAAAGATCTCCCATGCTTATGGATTGGCAAGATTAATATAGTAAAAATGGCCATCTTGCAGAAAGCAATCTACAGATTCAATGCAATTCCCATCAAAATTCAAACTCAATTCTTCATAGACTTAGAAAGAGCAATTCTCAAATTCATTTGGAATAACAAAAAACCCAGGATAGTGAAAACTATTCTCAACAATAAAAGAACTTCTAGGGGAAATCACCATCCCTGACCTCAAACTATACTACAGAGCTATACTGATAAAAACCACATGGTATTGGTACAGAGACAGGCAGGTAGATCAATGGAATAGAGTTGAAGACCCAGAAATGAACCCACACACCTATGGACAAAGAAGCTAAAACCATCCAGTGGAAAAAAGACAGCATTTTCAACAAATGGTGCTGGTTCAACTGGCAGTCAACACGTGGGAGAATGTGAATTGATCCATTCCTATCTCCCTGTACAAAGCTCAAGTCCAAGTGGATCAAGGACCTCCACATAAAACCAGATACACTGAATCTAATAGAAGAGAAAGTGGATAAAAGCCTTGAACACATGGGCACAGGTGAAAAGTTCCTGAACAGAACACCAACGGTTTATGCTCTAAGATCACGAATTGACAAATGGGACCTCATGAAATTGCAAAGTTTCTGTAAAGCAAAGGACACTGTCAATAGGACAAAACGGCCACCAACAGATTGGGAAAAGATCTTTACCAATCCTACATCTGATAGAGGGCTAATATCCAATATATACAAAGAACTTAAGAAGTTAGACTTCAGAGAATCAAATAACCGTACTAAAAAATGGGGGTACAGATCTAAACAAAGAATTCTCAACTGAGGAATATCAAGTGGTCAAGACACACCTAAAAAAATGTTCAACATCCTTAGTCATCGGGGAAATGCAAATCAAAACAACCCTGAGATTCTCACACTAGTCAGAATAGCTAAGATCAAAAACTCAGGTGACAGCAGATGCTGGTGAGGATGTGGAGAAAGAGGAACACTCCTCCGTTGCTGGTGGGATTACAAGCTGGTACAACCACTCTGGAAATCGGTCTGGTTGTTCCTCAGAAAATTGGACATAATACTACCTGAGGACCCAGCTATACCACTCTAGGCATATACCCAGAAGATGCTTCAACATGTAATAAGTACTCTTATGTTCATAGCACTTGTTCATAGCAGCCATGTTTATAACAGCCAGAAACAACCCAGATGTCCCTCAACAGAGGAATGGATACAGAAAATGGTACATTTACACAATGGAATATTACTCAGCTATTAAAAATGATGACTTCATGGAATTATTAGGCAAATGGATGGAACTTGAAAATATCATCCTGAGTGAGGTAACCCAATCACAAAAGAACACACATAGTATGCACTCACTGATAAGTGGATATTAGCCCAAAAGTTCAGAATACCCAAGATACAATTCACAGACCACATGAAGCCCAAGAAGAAGGAAGACCAAAGTGTGGTTCTTCTTAGAAAAGGGAACAAAATATTCACAGGAGGAAATATGGAGACAAAGTGTGGAGCAGAGACTGAAGGAAAGGCCATCCAGAGACTGCCCCTCCTGGAGATCCATCCCATATACAGTTGCCAAACCCGGATGGCATTGTGGATGCCAGGAAGTGCTTGCTGAAGGGGGCCTGATATGGCTGTCTCCTGAGAGGCTGTACCAGAGCCTGACAAATACAGAGGTGGATGCTCGTAGTCAACCATCGGACTGAGCTCAGGATCCCCGATGAAGGAGTTGGAGAGGGGACTGAAGGAGCTGAGGGGGTTTCCAGCCCTGTGGGGGGAGCAACAGTGTCAACCGGCCAGCCCCCCCTAGCCACCGAGCTCCCGGGGACTGGACCACCAACCAAGGAGTACACATGGAGGGACAATGGCTCCGGCCATGTATGCAGCAGAGGATGGCCTTGTTGGACATCAGTGGGAGGGGCGGCACTTGGTCCTGTGGGGGTTCAATGCCCCAGTGTAGGGAGGGGAATGCCAGGACGGGAAGGCAGGAGTGGATGGGTGAGTGAACACCATCATAGAGGCAGGCGGGGGTGGGGTGGGGGTGGGGGGATAGGGGGTTTCTGGGGGGGAGACCTGGAACAGGGATAATATTTGAAATGCAAATGAAGAAAATATCCAATGAAAAAGAGAGAGAGAGAGAAAAAAACAAAAAACGAGTGTTAGGGGCCAGGGAGATGGTTTGCTTGGTGATGTGCTTCTGCTCAAACAGGAGGACCTGAGTTTGGATCCCCAGCCACCATGCTTCGGAGTCAGGGTGAGGGAACAACCTCACATCTGCAACCTGGTTCTAAAAGGCAGACACAAGGGGGTCCTTGCAGTTCAGTGGCCAGCCTGCCTAGCCAGTCAGTGCACTCTAGATTCGGTGAGAAATCCCGTCTCAAAAAAATAAGGTTTCTGAGGAAGACATCTGATGTTGACCTCTGGTCTACACACACACACACACACACACACACACAGTCGCACTCACACACACACAGTCACACACACACACACACAGTCGCACACTCACACACACACACACACACAGTCGCACACTCACACACACACACAGTCACACACACACACACACAGTCGCACACTCACACACACACACAGCCACACACTCACACACACACACAGTCACACAGTCACACACACACAGTCACACAGTCACACACACACAAACACACACAGTCGCACACTCACACACACACACAGTTGCACACTCACACACACAGTCGCACTCACACACACTCACACACAGTCACACACTCACACATACACACACACACACAGTCGCACACTCACACACACACAGTCGCACACTTACACATACACACACACAGTCGCACACTCACACACACACAGTCGCACACTCACACACACACACAAACACACACAAACACACACAAACACACACACTCACACA
>CM052705.1:196419-231533 GCA_028551405.1 Uromys caudimaculatus
CACACACAGTCACACACTCACACACATGCACGTGAATAAACGTTCTATACACACAATCATATTTTTAAAAGCTTGAGTCTCCATTAAGAAATAAAGAGCCTTTGAAGACGGAATGACTCAAAGTAGAAGTTTTAAGTGTACTGTTTGCTTAGGTTTTGTCTACTGGCCAGTTTTTTGTTTATTGGAGTCTTCCTGTGTGCGCCCAGGCTGACCTTGAACTCAGAACTCTCATGCATTTACTCCTGAGTACTGGGCTTACAAGTGTGTGCAGTTGTATCTGGCTCCTACTTCTAATTTATTTATTTTTTATTCTTAAATGATCTAGCATACAAGTTTTCCCCATAAAATAATGGTAACGATGTATGGTCATGCACCTATATAGTGCAGAGAAAACTGTATGTATATGTGTGCTCATCTATAAATGCAGGGAATAATAACAACACATACAGAAGAGAAGACCAGGCTAGCCTCAAGCTCACAGAGATCCGCCTGCCTCTGCCTCCTGAGTGCTGGGACTAAAGGCGTGCGCCACCACACCCTGCTACATTGTGGATGTCGGCTGAGCCTCTTGCTTCAGGCACTACATCTGACTTACTTACATTGTCTGTAAGATTGTATAGTGTTATTTGAGAATGCACTTTGTAGATTTTTGGGTAAATACTAGCCAAAGTTAAAGAACAAAAACAAAAAGTGCTCTATAAACAGAGGAGAGACAAGAGATGAGCGTGAGATACTCAGGACTTAGAGGGGAGAAGAAAATGGAAAACTAGAAAAAGAAAAGGTGCTTTTCAAAGTTCAGCTCCACGATGAAAAAGAAAACAAAGCCGCAAAATAACCTCACCATCAGTAGGGGCTGGGGAGATGGCTCAGTGGTAAAAGCACTGGCTGCTCTTCCAGAGGACCCAGGTTCAACTCCCCGCGCCCACGTGGTGGCTCACAACTGACTGTAGCTCAAGTTCCAGAGGATCCAGTGCCTTCCTCTCATCTCCACAGCTGCCAGATGTGGACTTGATTCACAGACATACATGTGTGCAAAATATTCATACACATAAGAAAATATTAAAAAATAAAAATAAACACAGTGCACAAAAGTGAATGGTAAGAAAGCAACTCCGGGCTAGCAAGGTGGCGAGGCAGCGAGGTGGCGAAGTGGGTGGAGGCACTTGCCGCCATGACTCCTGGGAGTTGCCCTCTGACCTCCACAACCACATGATGGCAACAGCTTCCTGCGAATCACACACACACACATGCACACACGCACACACATGTACATGCACAATTAAGAAAACATAAATAGAAAATAGTCAAATAAAAAATGGGCCAAATACCTGTACAGGCATTAAAGAAGACGCATAGGTGGTAAACAAGTTTGATACCCATTGTCAGGTAAATGCCAGTTAAAATACTAACCCTACTGTGTGATCCCACTGGACACCTGGCACACCTATCTGAATGATCAAAGCCAGAACACAGACACCAGACACTGGTCCATACTGAGTGGGAACTCGGAGTGGGGCACCCACCTGAGAAGACAGATTTTCAGATGTTTTACGTCCTCTAACCATGTGATTTCATGCGTGAGCGTGCGCACACACACACACACACAGACACACACAGACACACACACACACACACACACACACAATGACGTTTATAGCAGCTTTGCTCATTTTTATCAAGACTTGGAAGCATCTAGGTTGCTGTTCAGTAGACGACTGACCGGGCACATTGAGATAATGGGGTATCTTTCAGCTCTAAAAAGAAACAAATTTTCAAGCAGAAAGACATACAGGAAACCTAAATATATATTAAGTATTAGAAGCTTATCTGAAAAGACACAGACTGTGTGATCTAATTATATTATCATCAATCTTGCCAGCTCTCAATGTCACCAGTTTTTATTTTGTTATTTATTATTTTAAGTCTTGTATGGCCCACACTGGCCTCAAATCCACTGTGTAGATAGGACTGACCATTAAACTGTGATCCTCCTGCCTCTGCCTCCTGAGTGGTAGAATTACAGGCATGTGTAACCTCCTTCGATTTGTGCAGTGCTGGGCATCAACCCAGTGCATGCTAGGCGAGCACCCTGCCACCTGAGCAAATTCCAGTCTTAGTTTGCAGCCTCTTGGCAGTATGCTCTCAGTCTTAGTTTCTCTTGCTTAGTCAAAACAGAAACCAGGAAGAGGCAAGGTTACCATGCAAATGAGGCTTTACGGGGTCCCGTTCTCATGCATGATTGGGTATAAGTGTAGGGCTCTCCGATCTGTTCTTGGGGATACAAGGAACAAAGCTCTGTAGCCAGAAGGCAGGCTGGCACTGTGCCTGGCTGTTGTACAGGACCCCAGGGTCTCTCACACAGCTTGTCTGTTCTTTCCATCACGCCGCCGATCTTGGCCACCACACAGCAGTCTAGGCCTGTGCATTGTTTTGAGTCTGTCTGTGACTGGCTCACAAAAGATGGCAGAAGTAATCACAACTGTTACCTCAGGAAGGTCATATCTTGGTGAAGTTCCAATGAACTGCCAATGCCAAGTACGGTAAGGCAGAGCGGAAGAGGGGGCAGCATCTCATTTATGGTCACTTACCTCTCTGAAGATGGCTTGCATCCTAGAGACAAACCTTGACACATTAGGGCCACCCTATTCTGTCTCTATGTGACGTGGGCGGCAGGGGGTGGGGGCAGCGGGAGCAAAATGGAGGCAGTAAGATGGGTGTCTGCCAGGATTAGACAGAAAGGAGAGGTGAACAAGCAGAGCAGAGAGGACTGTAGGTCAGTGAAATGTCTCTGTATCATCTATAGCGTGTGTGCGTGTGTGTGCATGTGTGCGCGCGTATGTGTGCGTGTGTTTGCTGTTGTACATTTGTCCAAGCTCACAGAATGAACACTACCAAGGGTGAACTCTACTATCATTATGAACCTTAGGTGATAAAATGTGTGATGTAATTTGGCCACCTAAACAAGAATATTGCTCTGGTGGGGAATTTGCTAACAGGGACGCCCACACAAATGAAAGGGCAGGGTCGTTACCAGGCACCTGCCTCCGTTCCACTGTGAACCAGAAAATTCCTGTAAGCAAGGTTTTAAACTTACATAAGTAGGGCCAGGCATAGAGGAGCATGCCTTTAATCCCAGCATTGTGTGGGGGAAAGTATTCGTGTGTGTGTGTGTGTGTGTGTGTGTGTGTGTGTGTGTGAATGAAGAGAGCATGGTGAGCTAATGAGCTGTATTCATTTGTCTGTCCCTTCTATGCAGTCACTCTGTCTTTGCCCGGGACAGTACGAGATACTTCCTGCACCGGTTCCCAAGAGCTCGGCCAGGTAATTGTAAGCCTCTTGAGCCCCTTTGGATCTCACACAAGCCCTCATATCTACATGTGTGCTTATGTGCCAATACCCGTGGCTTTTAACCCTTACTATGCACTTTGTGTCAGGATTAGTGCTTTAAAGTATTTAATGAGAGATGAGCAACACACTAACAAAAATTTTCACCTCAAAAAAGAAAAAAAAAACAGAATTAGAAAACCATTTTTTCTTTCTTTCTTTTCATATAGGAGCTTTGTATTTCGTTCTGCAGTTGAAAGATTCCCATCAAACTATTTCACTCCTGTAAGTAAAATGTAGAGTTAATGCTAATAGGAACTGCTGCTTGTTCCTGATACAGCATCGTTTTCCTCACATAGTAGTAAGCTATGAATGAGCGACTGTGGCAGTTGATTCAAGTTATACATGTCAGCTGTGTTCTACATATCAGTGACAAAATGCCTTCCAAGAGCAGCTTAGGTGAGGGAGGGACTTCTCTCCGGTGTCTGGGGCTTTAGTGTGTCACGGTGGGGAAAGAATGGCAGAGTTTACTGTGCCGAAAGCATGCAGGCCTGGCTTGTTCACACCATGGTCACCCTCACAGAATGTACGCTGCCAAGGGTGAATCCCGATGTCATTATGGATCTTGGGTACAGAAAAAGCAGGCCAGAACTAAAAGTGGGTACAAGTGGGTGGGCCCCCAGAGACCTGCTTCAGCCAGCCAGGCCTGACCTCTTGAAGGTTCCACAGCTTTCAAAATAATGACGCACAGATGGGCTATGTCTGCAGGACTCGCTTTGCCGACAACTTTGTGTTCACACCCCTTCCCCATCAACTGCACATTTCCCAAGCTCCTTAACCTCTCCTATTGTAAATCTAGCCAAAAGCAGGCAGCAACGATCTTGCTCTAGACTGGATGGTGTGGTTTGAAAATTTCCTCTTCCAAATTAATCAGCCCATTTCTTTTTAATCTGGGCTCACTTCCATTTTCAGGGCATGGGAAGGACACAACCAATTTTTAAAAAATGAATTAATTTTGTTTTGCCAAAACATAATGCAAAGGACCGCAGTGAGATTTCCAGCAGACTCCTGTTTCTCTGACATCTGTCTACGCCTCTGTGTCTGCCACTAGAACCTGGGGCCTGTCGCTCCAAGTTCCTACACATTGCTTTTAGGAACCAGGCCCCCAAACCCCAAAACCACAGGGCCCTGTTCACCACAGCAATGATTCCAACTCTCAGTGCCACAGGCCAGGATTGGGCATCCAAAGCAGGAGGCTGTGAGGCTGTTTCCAGTTCAAACTAACCGTGCATTTAAAGTAGACACTCTGGGAACTTCACTGTGGGAGGAATCACATACATACATTATATATATATATATATTTGTGTGTGTGTGTGTAAATCTCTGTATGGGACTGTGGATTTCGCTCAATGGAATAGCACTTACCTGGCATATGAAAGGGCCTAGGTTAAATCATTAGCACCAAAGAGAGAAAAAGGAAAAAAGAACGAAAGGAAGGAAGAAAGGAATAAGAGAACGAGATTTACTGTCTTAGGGTTTCTATTCCTGCACAAACATCATGACCAAGAAACAAGTTGGGGAGGAAAGGGTTTATTCAGCTTACACTTCCATGCTGCTGTTCAGCACCAGACGAAGTCAGGACTGGAACTCAAGTAGGTCAGGGATCAGGAACTGATGCAGAGGCCATGGAGGAATGTTGCTTACTGGCTTGCTTCTCCTGGCTTTCTCAGCCTGCTCTCTTATAGAGCCCAAGACAACCAGCCTAGGGATGGTACCACCCACAAGGGGCCCTCCCCCCTTGATCACTAATTGAGAAAATGCCTTACCGCTGGATCTCATGGAGGCATTTTCTCAACTGAAACTCCTTTCTCTGTGATAACTCCAGCTTGGGTCAAGTTGACACACAAAACCAGCCAATACATTTACTGTACAATATAATGGCTTTAATTAATAACAATGCACTATTCTGTTGGAAATTGTCAATAAAATAGACTTACTTTTTATATAAAAATGATAGGAGGTGGTACATTTATTAATTAATTTATTTTTAAAAGAAGATTTTATTTTTATGTATTTGTGTGTGTGTGTGTGTGTGTGTGTGTGTGTGTGTGAGAGAGAGAGAGAGAGAGAGAGAGAGAGAGAGAGAGGTTTCAATGCACATGTAGGCCAGAAGAGCATGTCAGAATCCTGGAGCTAGGTTACAGGTGGTTGAACAGCCTGGTGTGAATGCTGAGACCAGATCCTCTGAAGAGCAATAGCAGGTCTTAACAGCTGGGCCACGCCTTAGCCACTCTGCAAGGATTACACGATGCCAAGATTACAGTTTCCACTTATTAGTGTAAAAAGCTAATCTAAACCAACCAACCAACAACCAACCAACCCAAACCCAAAAAACCAACCCAAACCCAAAAACATTACTTACGAAAAGCCCTGTGTGATGTCATCAGGCGGGGGAATGATCAAATGTGATTTTGTCTTTATTCTTTGGTTTTATTTGTACAAAAGGTCAAAATACAAAATTTTGTTGTCAGCAAATTGGGTGTTTTGTTATCACCTTCTGGTCCAGGAGCCCCAGGGAACAAAAGAAAGTATTGGCCTTCCTCTCACACCCGGCTCTTCATAGAGTGCTCAAATGTGACAAATAGAGAAGTGAAATCTATAATTTTTTCTCTTTTTTAAACTACAAATTTAAATTTAAGTTTTTCTTTAGATATTCTTTAATTTCCACCTAAATTTTAATTTTATTCTTTATTTTTAAAGACAGGATCTCTTTTTGTAGTCTTGGGGTTGGCCTGGAACTTGCTATGTAGACCAGGCTAGCCTCAAACTCAGAAATCCACCTGCTTCTGCCTCCTGAGTGCTGGGATTAAAGACATGCGGTGTGCCTCCATGTCCAGTGACAAACACCTTAAACTCCAGTTCCTCTGAAATGTGTTTTGGGTTTGTGGTAAGGTCACAGTGCCACCCGAGCCTGTTGACTCTGACTCAGCACAAGCTGCCACCTTGCTGTGTGTGGGAAACCTGTGGTCACCAGAAATCTGACCTGTGGATTTCAGGCATCCAGCACAGATGAACGTTGGCTGGGTCATCTTCTCCTTTTTAGAACACAGTGAGCTATAAAATGGGCACGAACACCTGTTTCTCCTCCTCCCACTGTGGACTATGAGGAGCTCAGTGGAGTCTGTCTATTGGGTTTGCACTATAATCTTCCAGCTTACTATTAAATATAGAATGGTGAACTTATTTATTCTGTCACTATTGTGAATTCATGAATACATTGTATAGCATGTTTGAATCCATTTCTCTAACACTGCTAGACAAATATTATTTCATGATATTTTATTTCAATTGCTTTCTCTTTTCCTGTTCCACATTAGTCATCCCTTATTGGAGGCACATTTTAAGCTATTCTTCCTTTATAATTCTCTTGTTTTCTGTCAACTTCTAGAACTATTAGGGAAAGATTTACAAAGCCTAAAACTTCACGTGCCTCAGAAATGTGTAACAGTGTTCAAATGCTTCCAATCTTAAATAAAATGAACCCACGATTTTAAATTCAAAATCAGGAATAACTAAGTGCCTCCAGTGGATACTCTATGCCCCTCATGAAAAAAAAAATATGTATATTTGATGCACAATTTTTAAAATGTTTTAATTTTCTCCAGTTTTTAATTTTATGTTTATGGATGCTTTGCCTAAACATGTCTGTGTGCCACATGTGTGCCACATGTGTGCAGCACCTATGGAGGCCGTAAGTGTCACGGGACATCTAGCACTGGTGTTACGGACAGTTGTAAACTTCCATATGTGTGATGGAATTGGAACCCAGGTCCTCTGAAAAAGGAGCCAGTGTTCCTAATCCCTGAAGCATCCCTCCAGCCCCTAAAATGTTTTAATTAGCATATGTTAATAATACATGATTCATCATGACAGTCTCCCATATGCACAGAATGAACCTGACCAGTTCACCCCTTGTCCTCCTGTGTCCCCTCTGCCTTCCCCTACCCCAGCCCACCGCCCACTTTCTTCTTTTTCTCTTTTCTTAATAGAAAAAGATTAATGAGTGGTAGAATACTTGCCTAGAGTGCCTGGGACCCTGGGTTCAATATCTGGCCCCAAAGGGAGAAAGAATGGAAGCAAGGAAGGAAGGAGGAGCAGGGGGAGAGGGAGGGAGTTAAAGAGAAAAGAAAAAGCAAATTGACTTTGAACTTGAAAACCAAAGTCCCATCCTGAAGTCATTTTCACTGTGCTCATATAATAGATGCACTTGTGTGTGCGCACACAGACACAGACACACAAACACACACACAGATCCACACACACAGACAGACACAAACATAGATACACATTAGACACAGACACACACGCATAGACACACACAGCACAGACACACACGCATAGACACACACAGCACAGACACACACGCATAGACACACACAGACACACAGATACAGATACTTGCATAGGCACACACATACACACACAAACACACACACACAGACACACACACACAGAGGCACAGATGCAGACACACACAGAGGCACAGACACAGACACATACAAACATACACACAGACATGCGTACAGACACACAGATACAGATATTCACATAGCCACACATACACAGATACACAAACATACACACAGACCCACAAACACATACATAGATACACACACAGAGGCACAGACACACACAGACATGCACAGATACAGATACTGGTGCAGGCACACACAGATGCACACACACACACACAGTCACACATGTATATACACATATACTTGTTATAGACTTCTTGCTTGATATTGGGGGTAGGTAAATGATTATATTTTGTTCTCAAAGTATAGGGGTTTCTCAGGAAGAGTATTTGGAAATTTGGTTGGAAAATGATTTTTAACCTCAAAATACAAATGCAAGGTTGTATGGGAAGAAACCCAGTGCGGTGGAAAGAAGACCCACGTGTCCATCCCGGGCGCTGTGGCTCTGGGTGGGACAGGAGGCATGCGGGAAGTGGCTGCGAGGTCTTCTACAGTCTGATGGGCTGGCCAGGCTGTGTGAGAGCCCTCTGTGGAGACACAGTCTGTGGGTAGAAGAGGGAGCCATCCCGGGTAACACGGCAGCTGGCTCTGGAGTTCCCAGGCTTTGGGCATCTCAGACGCCACCGGATGCTGCAGGACCTGGGCACAGGTTGGCCCGCAGAGCACAGCTGGAGTCACGGTGTGGAACAGGTTTGTGGAGGCTTGGGGCACGGGGCTAGCTGCTTAGGCTTGGGTGAATGGGTACCGTCTGGGAGCGCTGGGAAGCCCTTGCGGAGAGATTAGATGAGGCTCCTTAATCGAGGGCTGGATCCCTCGCTTCCCACAGCAGGTCCAGGTGAAGAGGCAGTCCATAATTCTAAGACGTTTATTGTCATTGTGTGGAGTGGCGTGGATGGAATTGTACCCCAGCCCCTCTGGGAGAGGCGAGGCAGATATAGTAACTGGGAAGGGGCGTGGCTAATTTTTTTTTTTTTTTTTTTGGGTTTTTCGAGACAGGGTTTCTCTGTGTAACCCTGGCTGTCCTGGAACTCACTCTGTAGACCAGGCTGGCCTTGAACTCAGAAATCTGCCTGCCTCTGCCTCCCAAGTGCTGGGATTAAAGGTGTGCGCCACGACCATCCGGCTATGGCTAAGTTTCTAGATGTCTCATTAACATGGGGATGGCTTGGGGCTGTGTGGCCACACCTCTACCTGAGTGCGGGTGGTACGTAACTGTGACCGGAGCCAAAACCCTCCAGGGAGCATTGGCATAACGTTTCCTGGTCCCTTGCAGATTCCGCTGGGTCGCCCAGAGTTTACATCTGTGCTCGACCGGGTGCCAGATTGTCTGTCACAGATCACTGTCCCACAAGGTTGTACAGCTATTGATGATTTACAGTTTTATTAATTTCTTAAATTTATTTATTATTATATGTGCATTGGTGTTCTTCTTAGATGATATATTTATTATTTTATGAACACTGGTGTTCTATCTGTGTGTATGAGGCAGGAGGATCAAAAGTCCAAGCTGGTCCTTGACTACATAGTGAGTTTGAGGGCACTCTGATCCGCATAAGCAAGTTGCAAGTAGAGGTGCAAAGTGAGAGCCCGTCAAACAGCAGCAAATACAGCAACAACAAAAAATCCAGCCCCAAAGATGACAGTGCGTGCCTGGTGCCTGTGGGTGGGGGTTAGAAAAGTGCATGTGTACACGTGCATAGACACAGACACTCACACCTCCCACAAACAGAAACCTGAGAGAGACGGGGGTCAGTTCAGTGGCATAGCAGTCACTTTGCATGTGGGGACCTTGGGTTTGATCCTCAGCACCAAACCAAAGCAACCTCACTAATTCTACGTTGACACAATCCTCCTCTCATATACAGAGACAGCCTGTCATAGAAGTGTGTCTTCAAAGGAGCCAGGCCTGTAACCCCAGCTCCTGGGAGTCGGAGGGAGGAGTATCAAGATTTCAGGCTAGCACTGGCTACATCGAAAGTCCTACGACATCCTAAACTACATAAGACCTCATCTCACAACTAAACAAAAATGAAAACCGAAACCAAAGAACAAATACATATCTACCCAAAGAACTATTTATAGTCACTAAAGGGATATTACCGAAAACATTATAAAATGGCACTTCACATTTTGATGACTTAATGAAACAGTTAAAGATGCAGCAGACAGTAATCCCAGCATTCAGTAGGCAAAGGCAGATGAATCTCCATAAATTAAAAGCCAGCCTGTTCTACATCCTGAGTGCTAGGCCAGCGAGAGTTGCATAGTAAGTCCCTGTCTTTGAATGAATGAATGAATGAATGAATGAATGAATGAATGAATGAATGAAAAGGACAGGCCTGGAGAGATGATGACTTGGCAGTTAGGAGTACTGGCTGCTCTTCTGGAGGACCAGAGTTTGGTTCTGAGCACCCACGTAGCAACTTAACAACAGTCTGTCAACTCTAGCTCCAGAAGATGTGGCGCCCTCTCCTGACCTACATACACATGGTGCGCACACACTCAAGCACACGTACACACATTAAATAAAGAAATAAACCTTTTCTAAAAAGAAAAATATGTAACATGCAAATAATAAATATAAATTATGATGAATTTGGGCAAGATCACGTGTATGAAAAAGCAGGAAATGTGAGGGAAATTGCTTTTGCTGGCTTTGTGAGGTGCTGGGACCTCGTGAGATGGTTATTCCTTTTCTAACACCTTATGATTTCTCAAAACAGTTTTTGAAGATAGATAATATCGTGTTAGTGGAAACAAATCTGATGTCAAATGACCAAGTTTTCTTTATTTGAGGTAAAGACCATGTCCAGTCATTTTGGTATTTCTAACACCTGACAGCCTTATGTAGAATACAGAAGGGAAGTGCAAACCAGGCGGATAGAGCACACACAAGTGAGTCTGTGTTGTCTGTTCCCATCACATTTGGGAGAAAGCACCCTGGGTGTGAGTATCAGAGTGTGACATTCTATACGTATCAGAAGAGAGCTGGCTCACTCCAGCAGTTCCTGGACTTAAGGAATCAGTTCAATTAAAAACTAACCTGACAAGCCAGACAGTGGTGACGCACGCCTTTAATCCCAGCACTTGGGAGGCAGAGGCAGGAGGATTTCTGAGTTCGAGGCCAGCCTGGTCTAAAGAGTGAGTTCCAGGACAGCCAGGGCTACACAGAGAAACCCTGTCTCAAAAAAACAAAACAAAACAAAACAAAAAAAACTAACCTGACAGCTTGAAATTCCATGGGAACAGAGAGTAATTAATAAACGTAGTAGGATGGAATAAAGCAGAAAATTGATTTTTGCTTGGATGGAACTTGGAAATTAGAGTGGTTACGGGAGATGCCTACTCAGTCTCCTCACTGATGAGCCACACTTGTGGATAACACATTTTGGAAAATATGTTTCGAATATAGTCACAGATCTACTGAGATTCAAAGATATGATGCCTATCCTGGCAATTGTTTTCTTAAAAAAAAAAAAGTCTGTGGAACTTCTCCAATGGTGTTGACACCAGCAGTGGCATTTTACTGTCCAGCTGCGAGCAGAGCGTTTCCTGAGACAGACTAAACTTACAACAGTGTCTGACTACAAACGAAGAAATAAGATGAAGAAAAAAAAAAAAAAAAAAAACAGGACCTCTTCCATTGCAAGTGATAGAAACCCATCCCAAATTAGCCTGAGCAAAAACCCAAAATAATATAAAGTAATGTAAAGGTTAGTTGGATAGGTGATGTAGAAACCAGGTTCTTAGACTCACTCTTGATGTGATGAAACACCATGGCCATCATCAAAAGCAGTGGGGGCAGAAACTCGAGCAGGGCAGGAGCCTGGAGGCAGGAGCTGATGCAGAGGCCATGGAGGGATGCTGCCTCCTGCTCATCATGGCTTGCTCAGCCTGCTTTTTCATAGAACCCAGGATCACCAGCCCAGAGATGGCACCACCCACAATGGGGGTACTAACTCATCAATCACTGATTGAGAAACTGCCCTATGTGATTTTGGAGGCCTTTTCTTAACTGGGGCTCTGTCCTCTGAGAGGACTTTAGCTTGTGTCAAGTTTATACAAAGCTATCCAACACAGCCACTCCTTGTCAATGTGATACATGAGCGTACCACCATTAACCCTTTCCTTTCCTGCTCATTCCCAGGATCTCACAGTGAAAACACAGAACTGTAAAAGTCCACAGTCTTTACCAATTCAAACAGCGAAAGTTCAGTCTCTTTAAAATATCCAATCTCTTTAAAACTTCAAAATCTCTTTTAAAAGTTCAAAGCCTTTTCAGCTGTTGGGCTCTTGTAAAAAATCAAAAATTTGTTGTCTATTTTCTTCAAAAGGGAAGAACCAGGGCCCGTCAGTCATTTGGACTTTTCCGTGAGTTAGGTCGGTGAAGGCCAGTTACCATTTTTCACTTACCTTTGCGATGCAGCAGTTATCTCAAGAGCTGGGACGAACAGTGTGCCTTCTCCAGGCTTGTCCCCTAGACCCTGTCCCTTCTCGCCTGCTGTGACCTCCTATCTCACTGCTTCCAGCTTGCCCTTCCTCAGCTGCTGTGTCTTGCAAATGCCTTATCTTCTTCCTGTCCGTCCAGCTCAGGTGCAGCTTTCCCAGGGAATTCTTGGGCACCCTGGGACTATATCAGTGTGCCCTCTCATCACATCCATCCCTTTGGGTGACATGTTCAGTACAAGTAATATTTTATATTTTTCTGATGTTCCCCACTAAAACATAAGCCATGAAAAATTGTAGGTTTTTCTTGTCAACTAGGACTCAGTTCTTCTAATGGAACGACAGTGGTTTTGTTGTCGTTGTTTTCGGTTTGTTGTTTTTTTGAGTCAGGGTTTCTCTGTGTAGCCCTAGCTATCCTGGAACTCACTTTGTAGATCAGGCTGGCTTGGAACTTAGAGATCTGCCTGCCTCTGCCTCCTGAGTGCTGGTGTTGAAACTGTGAGACACTACTGCCCGGCAGAAACAGTGATTTTAAGTAGCAGTATCTTAAGAAGGTAGGGATTTGTTTTAATGCTATAAAAGGCCCTTTAGTGAGCAGTTTAGGCTAGACTCCTCTATGCTGCTCAGCCTAGCATGACTTCTGTTTTAACAGCTGTAGAGGGCAGAGGGCATGAGGCCAGCTGGCAGAGAGAGGGCGGGAGAAATGCTGTCCCCTCCCCTGGAGGACGGCCCCTGAAACTGCGCATCTCAGATACTTCCAACTTCTCATCCTGATGTAACTCATGTGGTTGAACCTAGATATGGCCAAGATGTCAGGAGATTGAGTTTTTATTCTGGGTACACACGTCCTTAACCCAAAATTGTTCTATCGCCCCCAAACAGGAGACCAGATATTGGGAGATGGTCATTTTCAGCTATGTTCTAGCCCCGTGCCCGGAACGTGGTATGTCGGTTGAAAGATTTAATTAGAGGAACACTTACGTTTTTGTTTTCTTGGCTGCTATAAAGCAACAAAGAATGACACAGCTGACTGATTGTTATACCCAGTGAGAAGGGTTTCAGAAGTCCCTGGGTCAAGCAGTCACTTTGCTAGTTTCTTCTAAGTGTGAGGAGACCTTCAGTCTGTCTTCTGTCCTAGTTGTGGGGCTTGCTGGAATGTCTTGGCATCCCTTGTGCTATAAATATTTCTCTCCTTTTGTCTTCATATGGTGTTTTTTTCTCTCTCCTTCTGGTGTGCGTGTGTGCGTGTGTGTGTGTGTGTCCAAATGTCCCCTTTTCAGCAAAGGGAACAACACTGGACATGTGCCCACTGGGATGACAAGACCACAATGTGAATTAGACCCTGTGTCCAAGTAAAGTCATATCCTGAGGTCCTGGCAATTCTGAATTCACAGGACTAAAACATGTTTGGAGCCGCATGTGAGGTAGCATGCACCATTCAACACAATCAAGCGGACTGTGAGTTTACTGGCTATGTGAGTTTGGGGGTGGAGACACAACTCATCAGAACAACTTGGGGTGCTGTGATCCGCTGCCACACAGGCTCCAGGCACTGGTCACTGCTGCTCTTCTTAGTGTTCCCGAGGAGTTTCTGCAAGCAGGTCCAGCTGTCGCATCTTCTGAGCTGGAGCAACTGTGCTCTTGGGGAGTCTAGGGGTTTACTAAAGAACTATCATTTCTATACTCTCATTGGCCATTCCAAGTCAGAACCAAATAAGTCAAGCTTCAGGGTCAGCACTCCAGAAAAATGCACAAAGCCCCTGCATGCTGAGTCCTTCGCAGCGACATGGTTTCATGACCATGCTGGGTGCTGCCTGCGTCCTCCCCCACGTGGAAGCTGCTCTGAGCAGTCCAGATCTTACTTCATTATTGGTGTAACTCCCACAGCTCCTCTCTTTGGTAAAAACAACTCTGATTAGCAACCGAAGGGGAAGGTCCTTCCTGTTATCATCAGGAGGGTGGAGTTGGAAGCCTCTCGGCAAACGAAGGGAAGTTCATCATGAAAAGTTTCCTATGGTTTCTGCTGACCCCAAGTTCTGGGATTCAAGCCAAGTGGCAACTCTGTCCTCCCCTGGGGCCAAGTGTCAGTAGCTTACTGTGCTGGTTAGTTTATGTCAACTTGACCCAAACTAGAGTTTTCTGGAAGGAGGGAACCTCAATTGAGAAAATGCCTCCATCAGATCCCACGGGAGGGCATTTTCTTAATCATCGCTCAGTGTGGGAGGGCCCAGCACATATGGGCGGTACCATTCCAGGGCAGGTTCTTCTGGGCTCTATAAGAAAGCAGGCTGAGCAAGCCAAGGGGAGCAAGCCAGTAAGCAGCACTCCTCCACGGCCTCTGCATCAGCTCCGGCCTCCAAGTTCCTGCCCTGCTTGAATTCCTGTCCTGACTTCCTTCAATGATGGACTACAATGCAGAAGTGTAAACCAAATTTCTTCCTTTCCTCTCCAATTTGCTTTGGTCATGGTGTTTCATGGCAGCAGCAGAAATTCAGACTAAGACCCCCAGGTGACTCGGTCTCCTTCCCCCTCTCATGATTATACCCGGGGCAGTTAAGCAGAATAACATGGTTACTACTCTAGTTTCTTATGCTTTTAGATCACACTCAAATAAGATTTTGCAAGCTCAGATCTGGAAATTTCTATTACATCAATGATTTATGTGTTTATTTGTAGAAGGCAAATAATGCCTTAAAATGCATCAAACATTATTGAAAAATAAAATATTCTTTTACTTTTTAAAATGTTTTTCAGCATGATGGCCCTGGACCAGGTGACTATAACTTGAAAGCACCCCCAGCAAGCTCTATTACTTCTTGTTTTCGATCTAAGGTTCCCCGATTCTTGTCTGTCAGTTCAGTAAGTATTCTAAGAGACACACTGTGGAGGGGGGTCGGTCTTAGGACTCCATTTGCGTGGGTGGGGGCAGGGCAGGTGAAGGAGGGACTTGTAAGATACCGCTGCAGTGTTCTGAGTTGTATGTTGATGCAGTGGCCATGTAAGAGTGCCCGTGTCTGGAAGCTTCTGACTTAGGACCACCATGGGCTCCAAGACTGTAGCTGCTTTACAGACTATGGGTTCTCTGACCTGGCTGACATTGATGTGAACAATTAAGGAACTATTTGCCAGCCACCCAAAGCTGCCATTCTGAGTGTGTGCACATGACTTCTGGAAACCTAAGGAAGTCAAAGATTGAAACAGAAAGATTGTTCCTAAAACAGATAATACCGTTACCTGCAAATGGAGTTTACCATTTCAGTGCTGGGAGTGGTGGGGCAGGACTTCAATCCTTTGAGCGCTTGGGAGGCAGAGGAGATGTATCTTTGTGAATTTGAAGCCAGCCTGTGTGTGTGTGTGTGTGTGTGTGTGTGTGTGTGTGTGTGTGTGTGTGTGTGTATGTGCGTGTGTGTGTGTGAGAGAGAGAGAATGTGTGTGTATGTATTTGTATGTATGTTTGTATGTATGTATATATATATGTGTGTGCATTTGTGTGCATATACGTGTGTAAGAATGTGTATGTTTATATGTATGTATATATGTATGTGTGTGTATATATGTGTGTATACATACATATGTATATTTGTGTATATATATATGTTTTAAAGGAGAGATGACTGTGTTTAAAAGCACTGACTGCTCTTCAGAAGGACCTAGATTCTAATTCCCAGCACCTACATGGTGGTTTGCAATCATCTGTTACTTCAGTTTTAGGACATCTGACAGCCTTGTCTGAATTCCTCAGGTACCAGGCATGCACAGGGGCACAAACGTACATGTAGACAAACACACAAAATAAATTAAAAAAAAATTTATTTGAAGAAAGGTGTTAATTGGGGGTGAGGAAGCACACGCACGCACGCACGCACGCATGCAACAGGCACAAAGAGTAAAAGCTCTGCTTTGCAGAGGGGCACTTGGGGAGTCAAAAAATCCAGTGTCTTTCTGAGGGCTAAGTTTTTTTACATCTTTGAAGAGTTTCCCTCCCCTTATTTGGGATTGGTCAATTTGAAATAAGACAAGATAGTTGATTGGTCCACACCTGTTTGTATCCCATGCAGGTCTAGCCTTGAGTTTGTTGAGCTAGTTGATTAGCAGGGGTCTACTGTGAGGAAGACATAACTTCACAAAGGCCTTTGTTTTGAGCAGCCAAGCTTGTGTCTTAGGTCCAGAGGGTGAGAAAGAAGCCGGCCATCTTGGAAAGTTGGTCACTGTTATTACCTACCTATGGCCCCTCTCCCTGTCTGACTACCTGGGAGTCAACCTCCTCATCACAAACTCCCCCTCTCGAGGTCACCTTAACTGCCGTTAGGGTTTGAGGATGTCAACGCTCTTCTGAGCTGACAAATGGTCAGCAAGATGGGTATTAGTCAGAGTGTCTGGGGGTCAGGGATTGATTTAAGGGGCCACGGTAAAACTTAACCTTTGCTAATGATCCAGAGCATAAGATAGCTATGTTGTGACAGGGTGTGTGTTTAGAGCTTGTCACACCATGGAAGTAGCTACCATCTTGACAGGGTGCCTCCATTATGGGAAATTACCTGAGTCTGAAGAGCAACCCATGGCTCACAGGTGTCGCTGGAGCCAGTTTCTGAGGCGTTTGTCACAGGCTCAGGGCTGCCATAGCCATCCAGGGCTTGACACTGGTGTGATGGATTCGTGCATCTAATCCTGCAACTCAGACTGCCATGGGAGTGGCAGAATATCAGGATATGGACCCTCTCATGAGGGGTGAGCAAGGCCTTTACTGAGATCTGGTGTTTTGACTAGTACCAAGTCTCCAGGCAAAAGGCAGGTTGTTCTCTGAGGCCCTGGTGAGCAGGCATATGCCTAAGTCTCAGCAGAGCTGGGGTGTGGGGAGGCAGCAGGGGGACCTTGGGAGATTGAGTCTCCTGAGTTAGGTTTTTTTAGGTGTCTCTTTATAACAGTTCTCAACCGTCCTAATGCTGTGATACATACAGTTCCCCATGTTGTGGTGACCTGTCCCCACAGCCATGAAGTTATTTCATTGCTACTTCGTAAGTGTGACTTTGCTACTGTTATGAATCGTACCGTAAATATCTGATATGCAGGATGCCTGATATTCGGCCCCCAAATGGGTCTTGATGCACAGGTTGAGAACCACTGCTTTAGGGGATCATTACGGCCTTTTTTGTCTTCACTCTGGAGGCTCTTAGGCAGCCTGGGCCTGGGAATTATCTCAGAAAAGAACACCTTCTTTACCTCAGTGGCCTTTCCGTTTTACATGGGAAAGGCTCTCTCCTCCCTGTGAAAGTCCATCAAGCCTGGGAAGTGTTTGGCGTTAGGCATGGAGGGGTCTACTTGCCAGTCTTCCCCAGGAGAAATGCCCTGGCTGTGGGCTGCAGGCATCTGTTTGCCGAACTGCTTAAGCACTCATCCTAGAAACAACTTTTATTTTCTTCAAAATAAGTGTGTTTTCCTGTCCCAGGCGACACATCTGGTGTACATATTCGCTGCTTCTTTGGGGCGGTTCTGGAACCTAAGTGAAGCTATCGACTCTGCTAAGGAGCCATTAGTTTCTAGGTGTTGGTTCTGATTCGGGTACCTCGAAGTCAGGGACTACTATATATCTTGCATATCAGAGTCCCTCTTTAAAAAAAAAAGAACTCTCATCCATATAGAGGACCAGGTCACACTTTGCCGGTGGTTGACCTGAGTGATGGGGATGGCCTCGTCACATGAGGACAAGCTGCATAACTCTCCATGGGGATCCCCACAAAAGTAGGCAGGTGCTTCTTCCTCTTCCAGGAGATCAGAAGTCTGCCAGCCAGCCAGAGGTTTCCCTTGGAATCTAGAATGTTCATCATGCTATGAGGTGTGAGGATTTAAGGGGACAGCCAAGAGTAAACTTTTGAGCTTTGGGAATTAGGAGTCCAATAGCAGTGACTGCCCACAGGCACGCTCTGCCACCTGATGCCCAACCAACCCCAAGAAGACTGAGCAAATTACTAGAAAGGACAGCGGCCACTAAACAGAGGCTGGAGTCCAGGGTTGCTGCTTTCTCTCAGAGGAAAATTTTAGGGTCACCTGGTAATAGTGAAATTAGGGCTGGAGGGTGCCAGTGAATGTCCTCAAAGTGACGGAGCCATAGCCACCAGCCTTTGTGTGTGCCACCCCCAGTCTCTGTCTGTGGGCTGGCCTGCCAAGCCCTGCACACTCATGTGCAACCCCATTAATAGCACTAATAAAGGCTTCTGCTTCCCTTGACGTGTGGCCAGGACTTGATTAGATTTCCAGGCTGCTCCTTTGCTTTTGGCCAAGCAGACATCCTGCCTTTAAAAGCAGCTTTTGTAGGCAGCTGATGTCATCTAGCAGGCTGGCTGCTCTGTTCCGTGCTCAGGGTGATACCGCTTCCACCCATGGCCTCCCGGAGAAAGAGAATGAACAGCAAGAGAGGGCAGTCATGTCCGGAGTGACAGTAGTTAATGACGGTGATGGAGCCGACACTCTGGCTGCTGACTGGACAGAGCACTGTCTGATTTGCCCCCTACCAGGCAAAACCACTGTACAGATTGGTGGCTTGGCGTCGTACTGGGTCCTGGCACTAGGATTCAAACCCAGGCCTGCTGGATCCTGAAACCCTTGTCATCATGGCTGTCCTCTTTCTCCTTCCTCCTCCTTTCTGTGTGTGTGTGTGTGTGTGTGTGTGTGTGTGTGTGTGTGTGTGTGTGTATGCATGCGTGTGTGCGTGCGTGCATGCGTGTGTGTGCCTGTGCCTGTGTGTAGGCCAGAAGACTGCACTGGGTGCCCATTTCTAGCATTCCCTACCTTTACTCCTTTGAAGCACAGTGTCTGCCTGTGTGCATTTTTTCAGCTAAGAAGGCAGCCAGCCAGCCCCAGATGTCCCTCTAACTCTGGAGTTTCAAGCACATTCATGGTCATGATTGCCTTGTTCCGTGGGTGCTGGGATCTCAGCTCAGGCCCTCACTGTTGCCTAGAAAGTACTCTTGACTACTGAGCTGCCTCTAGAGCCCCTTTCTTCCTCGTTTTGGTTTTTTTTTTTGGTTTGTTTTTTTTCGAGACAGGGTTTCTCTGTGTAGCCCTGGCTGTCCTGGAACTCACTCTGTAGACCAGATTGGCCTCGAACTCAGAAATCCACCTGCCTCTGCCTCCCAAGTGCTGGGATCAAAGGCGTGCGCCACCACTGCCCGGCTTCTTCCTCGTTTTTTTAAAAAGACAAAGACAAGATCAGTTTGGTCTTGATCTTTCTGCTTCCTCCTCAGTGCTGTGATTACAAGTATGTACTGCCATGTCAGAACCCCTGCCCTTAACCACTATACTGATGCTCTTTCAAGTGGCCCAAGATAAGTACTCTCTTTGCTTTCAAGGATGTGTGTGCATGCCTCATGAGAAGCAGTGACCAAGAGCTAAAGTCTTGGTTTCAGGAAAGAACATTCATTTCTGCTTTAAAATGAGACTTTGGCTAACTACCTGACAAAATGCTTTGTTCAAGAATTTCAACAAAGCGAACACAAGATGTCTAAAAATGAGCACTCAGGTCAGTCGGGTGGCGATGCCCCACGCCTTTAATCCCGGCACATGGGAGGCAGAGGCAGGCAGGTGGATCTCTATGTTCAAAGCCAGCTTGTTCAGAGTAAGTTCCAGGACAAGCAGGGCTACACAGAGAAACTTCATCTCAAAAATAAATAAATAAATAAATAAATAAATAAATAAATAAATAGGCGCTCAGGCTAGAGAGATGGCTCAGGTTAAAAGTCCTTGCTGTTCTTACTGAGGACTCATGCCAGGAGGCTCACAACCACACACATGTGCATATACCTACAGAAGATGCTGACTACGAGAGCTCATGGAGCCCACAGAAAGGGCTCAGACACGCCTCATTCCCTCATAGGAAACAGTTTGGGCTTTTGACGTAGACATGTCGTTGCTCCTAGCCAGTAGTCAGGAGGAAGATGGCATCCTCTGTGACAAGAATTGCCTGGATTAGTGCCACTTGAAGAAATTGTGCTCTGAGGTCTCAGGAGAGAGTGAATGTACCCCCCCCCCCCGGTGCTGTCAGCAGTCACTGGCTTTCCTGCCCTTGTCTTGGCATCTCCCAGTTTCACGGAGACTCCCAAAAGGAGCCTCTTCAGGTCCCAAGACATTGCTTATCTCCCCTCAGGGAATGTGTCAGCCATAGCTCACCCAGGAGCTGGACACTTAGGGTGCTGGTCTCATCAGGCCCCATTTTCCTTTGTCTGTTTCAGAAGGTACCAGGCCCAGGAGCGTACACATCTTCGAGACAGTTCCCGAAGCAGTCCTCAACCATTGCCAAAATGGGTAGAGAACACAGCCTCTTCTTCAATAACACAATTGGATTTTAAAATAAAACAATAATGGTGCCAAGCTACCTTGAATTTTAACAAGTTCTTATGTTTAGAAAATGATCTTGCCTGTTTCTCTCGGGGGTTGACCAATGAGCAAGAGCAGTTGCCAGGGTGACCATCATGTAGTCTGAACAGTCAGCTGCTCCGCTTAATCCAAGAGTATAGCCGTCCCTCAGACTGGTCCAGGCTGTGCCTTGTAGCAGTGTGCACAGCCCAGGTGTCTAGGCTATGTACCGGGTGGCCTTGGCTTCTCCAGCTCCATCGCACTAATGTTGGAAGGCCTCCAGATGCCCTAGAAGACAAAGGGTTGGTTGCATCAAGCCACAGCTAGAACTGACAGGCTCCCAACAGGTCATACTTTCTCTTTTTCAACTTCTTCTTTCAACTCACCCATTACACCATCACGTAACAGCTAACATCCTGGCCAGCGATGGCTACATATCTGACAGAGGTCTCTGGAAAATACAAAGGAGCAGAAAAGACTCCATTGCCTAATGACATCATGGTACAAGTTTGTGGTGACACCCATATAAACAAAGCCATTACCCTGTCTGTTGTGTGCAAGTATGTCACTGTTCTACAGGACTTACTCTCTTAGCCAGAGTGTCCGCCCCTTCTCCGTGTGCAGCAGATTATCATTTTGAGGCTCTTGACTGTTGACCTTTTCTCAGACAGAGGGAGGGGCCTGGTCATGGGATCCTCACGTGAGTATCCAGTTATATGCAATTCTGCCCTTGGAACATGGCCTCCGCGAGGAGCTTAGAGGTGTGTATAGACTGGGAAAGACTGGGAAGCCATCATCTATGCAGCTTCGGGGGAGCTATGATCCATGCTGCTTACAGACCTTCCAGTGTGGCTGCTCTAAGGGGACCCATGCGCCTTAGCCCAGTAACTCATCGGTTTTCCAGAGGGAACTTTAGAACCATATCTCAGTTTGTCACTGGGACCCTAGGAGGGGAGAGACACTGTGTCTTCCTCAGGAAGGAATTTTAGCCATAGATACAAAACGCTTGATAATAGATGGCTATTTTACTGGTCTAATTATTGTACTATGGCTTTACTCCTTCTTTTGTCATGTCTCATTTTCTATATGTTTAACCCATGTGTGCACATGTATGTGTGTATGTGTGTGTGTTGGGAGTTACGGCCTTTGTGTATGTTAAGCATGTGTTTTACCCCCAAGCCTCGGCCTAGCTCATTTACATTAGTTTAATGTGCTTGCCTTCTACTTATAAAAAAATGTAAGTCCACAGTAAAACAGTGTATTATGGGATAGATTCAGAAGGTTAAAGTGCTAGAATCCACGCAACAGCTGAGCATGGCAGTCTGCATATAACCTAGTGCTGGGACAGAGGGGAGAGAGACAGACCCCAGGTTCACCAGCCAGCCAGTCTAGCTGAAAGGGCAACCTCCAACTTCAGTGAGAAATTGTCTCAAAAGATGTGGAAAATGATAGAAAACACTCAAAATTGACCCATGGCCTCACATGCAGGTATGGACCAGTGTGTCCACACACACTGGCACACACACACACACACACACACACACACACACGCACAACCCCCCCAGTGTACCATGGTACACCCATAGCAGCTAAGAACACCCTGTGTATCCTCAGGCCTCTTACGTTCACTCTTGACTGCATCATTTTTTTGATTTAATCTCGTGTTTTGCTCCTCATGGCTCCAGAAGCATGGGCCATACCAATTACATAGGTATGCCATATATAAGCATACATATATACCATATAACATATGACATCTGGCTTTATGTCTGCATACAACTGCAGACTCAGTGAGTGTATAGGTCCCCATTAAGTGCCCGTGACTGTTCCTGATTTCAAGTCAATGGAAATCTTGAGTATCTACTATATGCTGGGCGTTGTGCTTGGTTGAGGGGCTTAGAACAGAGATGAAGGGTCATGGGATTTGGAGGGGCGCTAAGAGAAACCAGGCCTGAGGAGCCTAGGAAGCTGGGGGAGCTGTTCCAACGACCTCTAGCAGATCCCTGGGGCTCTGAGACTGTCCTCACACAGGTGACAGCTGTAATGTGAAGACCAGCTCTCGTCTTTGAAACATGCCAGATCACTGCTGGTGTCCAGACGGACTGTGACCTGCCACATGTGTTCAGTGGCGGGAGAAGGCAGCAGAGCCAAGCTCCAACACATGCACATGAAGCCCGGCCAGTACCCAAAGGATCCAGGACGTGAGCCGGAAGGAAAGGGGAAGCCAGTCAGGGGCAAGGACATCAGTGAGGGAGGGGGAGGGGAAGAGAGGCCCTGCAGGAATGAATGGGGAGAGAGGGCATGGGAGGGGCACAGATGTCCAAGGGTAGGACAGTGAACCCTGCACAGCAGGGAGTCCTCTCTCAGGTCCAGGAGGATCACCAAATCTGTTCTAGGCCTCAGAGGAAGAATAGGCCAGGGTTTGGCAAATACTTAAAAAATTAAAAAACAAAACAAAACAAAAACAACCTTTTGCTTTGCTATATTTAAAAAGTGAAAAAGGCATATTTGCTCTCTGGATTTAGAAGCCCCTACAACATGGTCTTCCTGTCTTCACCTTTGGGGAGGAAACTCCCGTACTAGCTGGGCTTGTGGAATGTCAGAGTTTCTTGGCTGCTGGGAACAGAACATAGTGACAGAGGCAGGAGGCTCAAGGTTTTTGTTTGTTTGCTTGCTTGTTTGTGACTTTTTTTTTTTTTTGGAAACAGGGTCTCACTGTGTAGCCCTGGCTGTCCTGAAACTTGCTTTGTAGACCAGGCTGGCCTCAAACTCAGAGCTCTACCTGCCTCTGCCTCCCTTGTGCTGGGATTAAGGATGGATGTGCGCCACCACCCAGGAGATTTATCCTTCATGGGCCAAAGTTCCTGCGTGATAATTCTAAGATGAGGAAAGAGAGAATGGATAGACCGGCTTGACATTGAGCTTGTTGACAAATAAACAAACAAAAATCGCTCTGGAGGCGGAGGTGGAGGCAGATGGGTCTCAAGGCCAACCTGGTCTACAGAGTGAGTCCCAGGACAGCCAGGGCTATACAGAGAAATCCCTGTCTTGGAAAAAAACCAAAAAGCATTGAGCTTGGGTATGAGATCCAGCAATGACACTTAGCTAAGAACATCCTGTGTGTCATATGACACGCCTGAGACTGACTTAGGAAGCTCTGTGCAGGCACCACAAATCTGCGGGGCTAAGCACCCCTGGATGGCCCCTACTCCATCGTAACCCATCTTAAACTCCCAAGGGATTCTCCAGGGTCTTGAGAAAGTACTCTCGCCTCCCTTCCTCCATCAGCTGTGAGTAGGGCTTCCCGAGGTCTTTGCCCTGGCTCCTCTGAGCAGCTTTCTCCTCCTCCACCCCACTCTCCAGCTGCTCTGTGAATTTGGCTCCAACCAAAGAGCATATGAGTTCTTGACTGCAAACCTCTCCCACTGTGTCCATGTAAAGTTTCCTCTCCATTAGGCAGAGGATATCAAAAGTCACAGCACTGATGTGGGCAGCCTGGCCCTTTCTGGCTTTCCCACCCCTGTCCTGCCTCTGCTCTCTGGACCTACAGACATAGATCCTGCTCCAGTGGCTATGTGGCAGGCATGAACATTGTGGCTAAGGACCACAGGATGCCTGAGTGACTAGTCCTATCTCCAGCCTCATCTGTAGCATGCTAGATGCTACTTAGCTATGGCAGTGTGTGTGTGTGTGTGTGTGTCAGTGTGTGAGTGTGTGGTTAGCTTATCCATTCATCCATCTGTGGACACTTGGATTGCTTTCATGGTTTAGCTTCTGTGAACACAAATGCATAAATATCTCTTTTGGGGACTCAACTTTTAATTCTCTAGGGAATCGCAGTACAGCTGAGGATTACAGAGTATTTTTAATTTTTGTACACATCTGATAATGTCTTCTACATCAGATTTTTAAATATTCATGAGATAGTCTCTTTTCCGGTTGTCTGTACCTTTGTCACGCCCAGGAAGTCACGCCCAGGAAGTCATCAGAAATTGTGTCCTAAAGCTTTTCCCCTGTATTTTCTTCTGGGATTGTTAACATTTTAGGTCTTACATTTAGGTCTTTGATATTTATTCTTACTTAATTTTGAGTATGCTTTTAGGCAGGAATCCAACTTCATTCATTTGCATGTGGATATCCAGTTTCCCCAAGTTGTGTTTGTTAGAAGGTCGGCCCTTTCCCTTCTGAATGGTCTTGGTATCCTTGTTTAGTCATTTGGAGGATGGACAGAGGACTAGCTGGAGCACTGCATCAAAGGTAAGACAGCAAACTATTTGGTTTGAAAGATACACCAAAGTGTGGAAGAGTACAGGGCAGAGTCTCTACTCACACTTAACCTCAGGTGCTTTACAACCAAGCACGTGGTGTTGAAGGTGGCGAGGACCGATTGCCGAAGTCTAAAGATGCTTTTGAGGGAGGGAAAGGCCAAGTGCTTGAGACCAAGAGGGGGATGGCATTCTGCACCTGGATAGGTTCCCATGTGTGTGCCCCGCCCATCGGCCAGGCTGTGAGCAGCACGTGGACCCACAGCAGTCCATCCAGTCAGCTGGACGCCAGGGTTCTGGAGTCCTGCAGTCCAGCACACGGTTCCCATAGTCTGTCTGTACTCCCAGCTGCCTGGCATCTTCTGTACGCCATTATCATTTGGAAATCTAAGGAACCATCATTCTGGCTTCAGAGGGGTTGGGAGGTGGGTGCCACCGGGCACCGTTTAGTTCCCTTCTTGCCAGCTAGCCTGGGGACTCTGGTCGCAGTTTGGTGGCTTCTAGGTCCTCAAGGCCCCTGGATTTGGGTAGTCTTCCCTGGAACACTGCCAGAGAAGACCTCTATGGTTCCAGTGTCCTTCTGCAGTGGCAATGAGAACTTTGCTGTCTCTCCATCCCCAGAGCCCCCAAGCTCTTCGTGCCCTTAGAGAGTGGCAGAAGACAGAGCTCAGACCCTGTTCTCAGGCCGTTATACAACAGGCAAGTGTGGGTGATACATGGTCTTCTTCTTGGGGACAGAGTCCCCCTACCAAGGCTGTGGACTACCAAAGGGGTGATTAGCAGTTGGCTGTGAGCCTAGTGTCATGTGCATGGCCCAGTGCTGTCAGTGTGACTTTCATCCCAGGGGAAGACATAGGAGAGAGGCTCCCACCACTGCTCCACAGGTAATGAAGACAAAGAGGAAGGTGGCTGTGTCCTTCTGTCTGTCCCTCCGAGGGATCCATCCTGTACCGTTAAACAGAAGGAAGGGCCGGCAGGTGTAGTATCTCAGAAAGGACTGATTTCTAGTTACATAAGCTGCTATATTTTGTCCTGAGGCCTATGACTTTTGTCACAACTGACTGGATCAAAAAATGATGTAAGTTAACAGAGAAGCTCATGACACCCCCACCCCCACCCCCCCCACCCCCTCCAAGGGATTGCTTCCTACACTGCCAGAGTGGCAGCCCTCCCACGATGAGGACAGTCATCCTGCGACTTCCCCCAGAATTCAGAGCTGGTCTAGTCCAGAGCCCTCTGTTGTCCCTGCTCCCTAGGGCAGCCAACATCTGTCTCTACCCTTGCCCATGTGACTTGACACTGGGAGACTAGGGAGGAAGGCCTTGGTGTGGAGCCCGGCTGGTTTGCTTGTTGGTTTGTTTGTTTTCTCCTTCAATAGCGGTGGTGTTGCCCGTCGAACCCCGGGCCTTAAGAACAGCAAGAATGTGCCCGTTCTCCACTGAGCTACATCCCTAGCCCCCTCCCCACTTTTTTCCAAAGCAGGATTTCATGTGGCCCACACTGGCCTTGAAATCAGGGTGTAGCCAAGGATGACCTTGGATTCCCCATCCACTCGGCCCTCTCCCCCCAGTGCTGGGATTAGACACGCCCTGCTCTGCCCAGCTCCCAGGACCAGCTTCCTTAGCTGTCACCTCCCTCTCAGACAGCACACAAATTCTAGTAACTGACAGTTGGTACCCTGTCACGCAACCAAGCCCTCAGTATTCTCCCCTTTAAGACTGTCGTAGACACAATGGCGGTGTCTGCCCGACTAGGGGAGGTTAGAGGAAAAGGCAGAGGCTCAGTCTCCCATTCAGCAAAGGGTTGCCTTGCAGACCTGGACCTAGTCAAATGTTGGAGGCTCCGGCAGTGGAGACTCCCTACATCCTGGCATTGCTGACAACTCCACCCAACCCCACCCTGATCCAGTCCAGACTGTTCACAAGCCCTCATTAGAGAACAAGAAAGCCAGCTTCATATTGAAGCCCATTGTGCCTGCATAAGGGCTTAAGTCTGGGGACAAGACTTGGGCTGCCCTGTGCTCCCTCACTCTGACCCTCGAACCCACACACCATTTTCTGAAGCATATGACACACACACACACACACACACACACACACACACACACACACACACACACACACTTGTGCATCTGAATTAACTTTTAATCTGTAGAATGGAATTTCAGCTGCCAGCACTCCAATTCTCTTTGGGGTACCACAGTGCCCGCTGTTGAACAAGCTCCGTGACCCACTGCTCAGATATCACCATGCCAATATTTCTTGGTTTTCCGCAGCCTCACATTAAACAAGCTTCCTATTTGTCCACTCCACCTGCTAACTCTCTCCCCTTGCTTGAGCCGCCCTGAGACCAGCCGCACAGGCTGAGCCAAGGATTCTGGGAGTCTAGGGAGGTGCCTGCAAAGTCCCGGCTGTCTGCGGCCAGGGATCCTCTGAACCTGTCACCAAGTGTTTTTAATTGTGAAGAGGAGGTTCACCGAAGGTTATGCAACAGGCAAGAGTTGCTCCCAGGAGCCTAGGCCAGGCACTTCACAACAGAGACCTGGGGCTAAAGCAGCTACGACCTTCCTTCGTGACAGAGGCAGGACAATGACGTTGTAATTACCAGCTGAGCAGGAGCTTCTCTACCTACACTGGTTGTGTGGCCTTGAGCAAGTTGCTTAACCTCTCTGTACCTGTTTTCTCCTCTGCAAAGTAACCTGGAAGTGGTCCAATCATCCCACTATGATCTAAGCCATGGGCACCATAAAGTCACATGGGAGGTTTATCGGGGGAGCAGTATACAGAGGCTGCCTCTGGGTGACAATGGTGGAGGGAAGTCAGCAAAGTGAGGAGGGGGGAGGATGGTCACAGTGGGAATGAGGATGGTCACAGTAGGAATGTGTCCCATCTTGGCAGCTAGTGATGACTTGTCCTGCTGTCACTGGGTCTCTGGGGCAGGCGGTGGAGACGCTAACACCTCCAATCCTCGAGATGTCCGACTGGGCAGGCTTATTTGAAAGACGTGCCATAGGCTAGGACCAGCCCCTGGACCAGGCCCAGACCTCTCTGCCTCCTCCGAGAACCTCCAGGCCTTGGCCCGACCTCTAGTCTCACCGCTTACCCGACAGGACTCAACCTTCCTGGAGGCTGGGCCTCCTCTCTCTTTCTCACTCTCCTCCCTTCAGCCTTCCGGGCTTCTCCCCTGACACAGTCTCTTCTCCAGGGCCTGGGTCACTGTTCTATGGTGAGCACCAAGTAAATGAACACACTATTCAGACAGTCCTGTTTCCCCTTCAAGGATCTTTTATTCAATGTCCAAAGTCACTGTCAGGTACTGGGCCTGTCTCCCATGGCCTCCAAAGAGGGAACGCTTAATCAGAATGCATTTGCTGTCTTTCCCACCGCCAAGACTGACCTCTAAGGTATTCCAATAGTATCTGCTTTGTTTTTTTTAAAACTCTAACAGAATTGCATAAAAATATAGATCTCTAGCATATATACACACACATAAACACATAGAGACCCTTCAACAAAGGACTGAATATCCTGTCTTTGGCCTGTGGCTATGGCCAGGAGGCAGCAGCTCTCTGGGGACACGAGGAGACAAGCAGGGTAAGTCAGTATACCATGGAGTGAGTCCCCAACAGCTTTCTCCTTCCAAGGAAGCTGTGGTCAGCCATGGTAAGGCGGGGCAGCTCTTAACCCCTTTTTACACATTCTAACACAAGAGCAAGGTAAACCCGAAGGAGCTTCTACCCAGAGAGTGAGGAAGACTGAAAAGAACTCTCTGCTAGGCCTTGGGGGATGGTTTCCTGAGGGCAAGTTTCAAAGCCAGAGAGTGGCTGATGAGCCAGGGAGGGGCACATGGGCACAGAAAGGCGAGGGGGTCAGGTTCCTCCTCTGTCTCTACCCAAGCATGGCCTCTGCAGGAATCTGGGCAGGAGAGTGCAAAAGGTCAAGCCCGGGCTTTGGGTCACTCAGCAAAGCCTAAGGTGAAAACTGGGCAGTGGGTAATGAGGTGTACTGGGCTGAGGCCTATAAATGGTCACTTTGATGTCACTCACCCACTGCACTGTAGGGAAAGGCTTGAGGGACTGTGTTTTCAAGGTACTAGAAATGGCTGTCAGAACCCTGTTTTGTATTCCAAGGGCCCGTGGAGTCTACTGGCTGGAACGTGTCTCCAGGGAGATGATAGTGAATGAAAATGGAAGACAGATGGACTCTGTTTAGGGCCTGGCCTGACACGAGCCCCAAAGGCACTTGGTGGTACAGAGAAAGCACATGTAGCCCCCAGGAAACCTCCCCATAAAGGAAACACCAGGCGTCAACAGCGCTAATTCCATCGGGCAGGAGCCCACTGTCCTGTGTCTGGGATCTCAAGCTGTGGCTGTCCTGGGCAAGCTTCAAGCTTGCACTGCCCTGAGATTGGTTGGGGGAAGGGTATCCGGGGTTCTGCAGCATGTCCGCTCACAGCTCTGTGAAGTCGCTTGGATCAAGCCAGTTTGTCTCCCAAGGCACCAAGAAAGGCATCCAGGAAAAGTCTGGCCAGCCAGAGGACGGCTGGCAAGCAAGTTCAATCTCTATGGTACACCAACTCAAGATGAGTTCATCCCAAACCAGGAAATCCAGGGGGTCAGGGAAGCTGAGGGTGGGGCTTGGCTCCAAGACACACCTTTCATCTAAAAGGTGCTCAGCAACAGTCAGCTCCTAGGGAGCAAGGCATTTGCTTTGGATGCAAATCTTGCCCGTCCAGCCTCAAACGGGAACTCAGGCCCGGCGGGGCCTGCAGGGTGTGTGGTGTGGGGGAGAAGTGTCATGGAAGCCCGTGGAAGTGTTCTAGTCATCTATTCCCTGAGGCCCCACATCTGGATGCATGCCCTTCCCTGCCCCCTGCCTGTGTCTGCTGCCCCCGGGCAGCCTGTGGCTGCGGCAGAGGCAGAGGCTCACAGCTCTCTGGTGATGATGGAGAAGGGGAGCACAGGGCTGCTGGCCTCCAGCTCCAGGGCGGTGAGGAAGCAGTCCACGGCAGCTTCGTTCTGGCCTTGGTCCTGCAGCACCTCCCCCAGGCCCTGCCAAGCCTCATGGTAGGTGCTTTGCCTTTCCACAGCATCCCGCAGCACCTTCTGGGCCAGGCTCTTGTGGCCCAGCTGACTCAGCATCAGACCCTAGAAATGAAGCACAGGACAAGGTTAACTAGGCCACCTGGGCAGGGGGAGCCTAGCAACCAGGGCAGCAATAGCTTGCTTCTGGCCACCAGCCAGAGAGGCCCTCGGGCCTGACTGGGCCACAGACAAAGGACTGTGCCCTTTACTTATGCAAAACCCATCTGTCCCTGCTCAAGCTCAGGTTTAACCCTGTAGGAGCTAGGTTCCTCTTATTTTCAGAAGAGGGGCCTTCAAGTCTAGACCTGATTTTGAGTGGCTCCACATGGGGAATTCTGGGCCCTCCATTCACTCTTAAACAAATGGGAAAAAAAATATGCATTTTTATCAGGGCGTGGCCATCTAAGATGGGTGGCAGAAATGAGTCAAAGACAGCTCCAGTCAGGAGTGTGGAGCTGCCCCTCACCCAGGGGACACTGACAGCATGAAGGCTATCTAGTTTTGTGACAAGGAGGGGAAGCTTCTCTGCCTGCCTCAGCAGCCATCTTCCCGTCTTCCGGGGACTGCTGGGTCCTGAGACTTAGCACCTAGCAAAGCCTAACCTGCCAGGTGCCAGGCACAGGTCAGGGTGGAGAGCAGTTACTGAGAGAAGGAGCTAGAAGGGACTCAGGGATCAAAGGCCCTGGATGCCCAGGTCAGGAGGCAGGAAGGATGGCTTTGCAGTTTAGCTCAAAGAGTTGCAAGAGAACTAGAGGAAGTGCCAGGAATTGTCACAAAGGGGGTGGGAAGTGAAACTGGCAGCCTTGAGCACCCCCTTCCTCCACGCTGGGGACAAGGGATAGGGTCTGGGCATGGGGAAGGCTTCAGGTCCCACAAAGGCTGCTCTGTACCATTCTACCAGTCTGTCCCTTCTAAGGCACCCCAAGATGCTGAGAAGTGGGCACTTTTCTTGTTCCACAGAGTGGAGGTGAACCTCCAATTCTGACTTCCTGGGTAGGCAGGGGACCAGGGTGGGGGCAGGGAGCTGTCTTTGTGCCTGAAGCCCCCTCTCTGCAGCCCGCCCACTGACGGCCATGTACATTTTTAGCTGGATTATTTTCCTCCTCCCCAAGCTCCCTAGAGCTAGGCCCTTGGTTGCTATGGAGACGCACCAGGAAAGATGTACATGGCTGACTTCATAAGTCCTAAGAGAGCTTGGAACATGACCAGTTAGGCAAGAGAGATGGTGCTGAGGAGGTTGGAGGTCCTGGGGCCAGAAAGCAGGGAGGTACAACTGACTTCCAGTGGCACCCTCCTATGACCCGCCCTAAGCATGGACACACCCAAGGAGCCACTCAGCAGCTTCCGCTGAGGCTGGAGAACAGCAGGTGGGGGCAGGGAGTAGTCTCACACAGGGCTCTGACCAGATGCACACAGCAGTGCTGACTTAGGGCTACGAGAACCAGGGGCAGGCAGTGTCTATCTGGCCAGGGTGCCCAGGCCACGCACTTCTGTCCACACGGCCAGGGCAGGACCTTAAGTAGCTCACAACTGTACAGGGCCCACAAGCTGGAGGGAAGGAAGGTTCTAGCTGATGGCTGCTAGACACCAAAATAAAGTGCCAAAACCAGGAGCTCTGAAGCCTGTGAATGCTGATCACAGGGAGTGACTGAGGCGGGAGGTGGCCGGCAGAGCCTGTTGTAGGGGGTGGATCTACTTGCATCTCTTCTCTGAGCTTTCTGGCACTTCCTTCCACAGGAAGCTTTATTGGCATGAAGAGTCTGCTGCAGAGAAGTCCAAGCCCCCCACCAATCCCGCCCCCCCCCCCCCGCCCCGATCTCTAGCTGGGTCTAGTGGTGCAAACCTGTCATCCCAGCCACTTGAGAGGCTGAAGCAGGAGAATAGAAAGGTGAAGGCCTGCCTAGGCAATGGAATTCTAGGCTAGCCTGGGGAACTTAGTGAAACCATATCGAAATAAACAGAGAGCAGGGGTGTAGCTCAGGGGTATGACACTTGCCTATCGAGTAGGAGGCCTTACATTCAATCCCAGAATGACAGAGAGGTGTGGGCGTTTGGGAAGGAGCCAGATGTGTCTGCAGGCTGAACGTGTGTCTCAGTAGAGGACAAAGGCCAGGGCTTAGCAGCCAGAAGGCCTAGCTGGGTTGAATCCCAGCTCTGCCACTGACATGTACTGTAACCCCAGCAAACGGTCACTGGTCTCTGAGCTGTGATATTCTTATCTGTAAACTGGGCGGTGGGGGTAGGGAGGAAGGGGAGAGTCCTTCCTCACAGGGCTGCTGAGAGCTCTGGAAGGATGGATCTGGAGAAGCCGCAGCCAGACACTCAGTAGGCAGCTAGCAACGTCTCTAGGAGGACCACACGGGGTGTGGGGTAGGGAGAGGCCAGCACGGTCCACTACCTTAGAGGGAGGGAGATGGCAGGGTCCTCGGTTAGGAAGGACTGTGCAGTGGGGCTGGCTCATGTCCCCCTGCCCCAACATGTGACCTTAGAACTTGAAAGAAGACACCAGGCCAGGCTGGGGTCAGGCTAAGGCCTGGAGGCCCAGGGCCTGTAACAGGATCTGTGGCCACCTGCCCCTGACACCAGCAGCATTTGTGTTTGGTAGCAACCCAGTGCTGTTTGCTGCCTGACAACTGGGTGAGACCCAAGCACAGGAAGATGCAAGGTCTCACCTGCTGTCCCCAGCCTGGCCCTGCCCCCAGGGTCCATCGGCACCCTCCTGGTGCTTCACTGGCTGTAAGAACAGGTCTCCAGGGAGATGGTGGGAACACAGAACTGGTGTCTCAGTTCAATCCACATGTCCGTCCCTATGGAGTCCTCCCTCTGTCCCCGCCTGTCCCTTATCTGCTGGAAGGCATCTAGTCCCGTGAAGAGGCCCATAGCTTCTGACCCTTCACTGTGGTGCCATGACTGGGCTGCCCGTTCACAGGGATTCGGTAGCCACGTAAAAGTTATCTGTGACCATGGAGCACTGTAGCGCATGGTGCATTTGGGTTAGAAACAGCCATCACCGAGGCTTCTGGGAGGGACAGGACAATCAAAGTCTCCAGAGGCTTCCATCTCTAGTGCCTCTTTCCTCAGCTCTTGAGGGGCCCACGCTGCTCTTTCAGAGCTCTGCTATCCCAGGAAGCCCTTCCTGAGTTCAACAAACCTCAAGAGACGCCACCCCCGCATCATCTTTGGCTACTGTGGGGCTCTCTTGGACCGTTCCCTCGCCTGTGCTCCAGGATGAGAGCGCGAGCGAGCGCCATTTCCCTGCCAGCCTTCCTGCTCTAAGCAGGGCAGCAGCTCTCAAGTGGGAGGGGCCTGGACACACAGCCAAGGACACCCCGCTCTGACTTAAGGCCTTCCTGGGTTGGCCTTGCTGCCTCAGGGAGCTCAGGAGGCCTACAAGGCCCCAAAAGCAGGTAATCTGAGGGGTCTGTAGTTTGCTGAGGTCTGGTTCTCAAGTAGTCTGGAGACTGAGAGTGTGGGGTATTTCCCCTTAAGAGTTAGCTGTCTGGGGAGTTACAGAAGAACTGAGGCAATAGCTGGGTACAGAGAGGAAGGGCCTGGCTAGCCCTTTCTTATGCTTTGCCATTCACTCATCTCACCCCATTAATTCAGTGCCCCATGATGTCATGGAGAACAGAGGCACAGCAGGAAGGCCATGCAGGGGTGGGTGGGGCTTTACCGTCTTTTAGGGAGCCCACCCTGGGAAGTGGTACTTAGTGCTAGGCCAACTGTGGGCCAAGCTCCTCCCCACCCCTGCCCTAAAGTATTTATAGAAGTTATTTTGGGAATTGTCTGTCTGAGCTCCGGGCACATTCCTGGGATTCTGTAACAGCCTCCCAGCTGGGAAGCTGGGAATCAGCTGTGAGGTTGGCAGGTCCCTGGAGGCCACTGGGACTGCGGGAGGAGCCATTGCACCAGAGGGGTCTTCTTCAGGTAGCTTGGGAAGACTACATGCTTTTAGGTCAGTGCTGGCTCCAGGTTTGCTCTGGTGTGTCACCCTCAACCTGTCCAACCAGACAGGGGACACAACCTTGGAGTCACACACCCCTTCTAGAACATAGCTGCTAGAGTCAGCAGGCAGCTTTACTCTCCAGTGGGAGGCAAAGGGCATAAATCCTTCCAGATCCACCTAGTGTCCAGTGATATGCTAGCCCGGGGTCTCTTGAAGAGGCCCTTGTGAGAAGGTACCCAGAGTCACTAGACCAGCCTAGGAGGGGTCTTCTAGGGTACTGGTGGCTGACGCTCTCTTGTTGTCAAACCCGTGCCCATGGCTTTCTCTTCCTGGGTCTCTGGGATGCAGAGCCACTGTCCTCCCTGATTGGTGGGGGTCATCTGTTTTCAGAGGCCAAAAGCACCGAAGTGCCCAGAGGCAGGTCACATCTGGTGACTCGAAGGCTTACCGAGGACCAGGAAGTGGAAGCCTTTCTCAGCCCCACCTCTGGCCGAGGTCATGCTCTGGGGGCTGGGCCCTAAATCCTCAGGGGTAGAGCATGAGGCTGAGCTTTAGTGGATAGATCATTTAAGGACTGGGTAGTTTGTAGGACAAGGGGGCTAAGGACCACCCCGGGACAACCCCTAGACACAGTCTTTCCATTCCTGGATTCTGGAGCTCATCAAGGCAACTGTGCCCAACCATCATCATGATCTGAACCTGTGCCCAGCCAGGCGAGCTGGGTGGGGTTGGCAGGGAGACTTTGAACCCTGGCCTGTCCTTGCACTACCACAGATATAACGCCCAGGACTCTTCCCCTCCCCCACATCTATGTGCCCAAGGAGCATGCCTCCAGGTAGAAGTGGAAAGAAACAACCAGATCACCTCATCTGGGGGTCAGATGGTCAGGATGGTTCCACTGAATGAACTTGTCTGGCAGACAGAAGCTTCAGACCATGGCTACCCAAATGCTCCCTCCATAGTTTCTCTCTTCCCCCCTCCTCCCCATCTCTCTCCCCCTCCTCCCCATCTCTCTTCCCCCAGCCTCCCCATCTCTCTTCCCCCAGCCTCCCCATTTCTCTTCCCCCCTCCTCCCCATCTCTCTTTCCCCCTCCTCCCCATCTCTCTTCCCCATCCTCCCCATCTCTCTTCCCCATCCTCCCCATCTCTCTTCCCCATCCTCCCCA
>CM052705.1:232033-245238 GCA_028551405.1 Uromys caudimaculatus
CCTCCCCATCTCTCTTTCCCCCTCTTCCCCATCTCTCTTCCCCAGCCTCCCCATCTCTCTTCCCCCAGCCTCCCCATTCTCAGCAAAAGGTCAGACTTCTGGTCTTCCTGCTTGCTACCCTAGCTGCCTGCGCTTCTCAACACCATCCACTGAAGCCCAGCTAACGAACAAGCATCAAACCGCATCAAACTGCTTTGGCCCCTGAGATCCAGGACACACACAGCAGAGGCAGATGGGTCTGGGCTGTGTCAGGGGCCCTGAGACTTGGCTGCTTTGTGTGCCATTGCTCTGTACAACGTTAGAGAACCTTCAAAAATCGTAGGGGACCGAGCTTTACTTGTCAGCCTCTCAGGACACTCATTCTTTCTCTGTACTGTCATCAAACAGATGGTGACCAGCCTGGCAGGGTTACAGCCCAGACTGCAGGGCCAGCAGGGCCAGCAGAGCCAGCAGAGCGCCTCACCAAAGTGTCACCACAGCGCCTCTTCAGCTACCAGAGATCAGGGAGACAAGGCTGCAAATCCCTCTCCTCCCTTTGGATCCTCCTGGGAGCAGCCACTCCTCCCTTAGCTAAGGTCAGCATGGCCTTGCACTGTACTCACGAGGTCCCATCCACAAGGCAGGGGTTCCCATGTCCTGAATACCTGTGCCTTGGCCACCTTTCTCTGGGGGACTTGCTGAGTAGATTTAACGCAAAGAGCCTCTGGGCTTGGCTCAGGCTCCCACCTCCCTCTGCAGCTGAACATGGCGCTCTGCTTCAAGGTGAGAAAGACAGGGAGTACTCAGCAGCAGCCCAGCAGCCCTTCCTACGTGGCACAGCCACACCCATTTCACAGACAGGAATTCTGCACCTCAAAGGTTCCTTGGCCATGGTTAAACAGTGAACAAGGCAAAGTGGACCTCAAGTGCAGGTCAGGTGGGCTTGAAAGGCACACAACCTCAGGCCAGTGCTCCCTTGGTAACAACCAGTGCTAGAAGCAGTCCCAAAGGGAATTCTGACCTCACCTGCTCAACTCCCTACTGACCACAAACTTTCCCTGGAACTAGAAGGTGTGCCAAAGGCCCCGCCCACTGATGGGATGTGGCCCAACAGTGTCTACCTGGCTGAAGTGGGGGGGAGGCTTGAGCTTAGACTGCTTGCTGCTGAGGGACGTTTTGTCATTACAGTGACAAAGGTATCCTACATTGCCTCTTTCTCACGGATTTCAGTCCATCTGAACCCAAAAACATACTTTGAAGTCATAAGGGCCCAAATTATTATTCCCCTTGACATAAGGAGAAAAAAACAAAAACCCTAGCCCATCCAGTGACACAATGTCCAAGCTCTCTCATAACTTGTGGGTGGTCAAGGCTGGCCCTCTCTGTCTGTCACCTCTAGAATCTAGTCCCACTCCCACTCCCCCAAGACTGGGATGGCTGGGTGGGGATGTTATACAGCTCTTTGTAACCAAAGTCCACCTCTCTGGTCTTTGGAGAAACCAGTCCTATGGGGAGGGGCCCCGCCCAGAGCCCAGCCCTAGGTACTGTAGGTAGGGGACGGCAGGGTGGAAGGCATGCAAAGATTTCTGTGGGGACACACCAGTTGTGACTCCTAGTGTGGTTGCTATACACTGCTGCAATAACCGGATCCACGAGGGGAGCAGCTGAAGCCAGTCTGCTATCAGGGATAAAGTGGAGGTACAGTGCTACCCCCCACCTTTCCAGGGCACATGGAAGAAGAGAGAAGCTCAGAAACTGCAGGCCTAGGACCTAGACTTTGAGCCAAAGCTGCTACACCCAGAATGGTTGCCCATTGCAGCTGCACTGCCCAAGGAGAAGACGTTCCAGGAGAACCTGCAGCTAATCCCCAGCGAATGTCAGTGCCTCTGGAGTACATCCCTGGGAAAGCAGGGCAGGCACTGCCCACAAATAACCTAAGTGCCCGTGAACACCCACTCAGTGCTGAGAGCCTCAGGAGCAGCCTTCCATCCTTTAGGCAAGCCAAGGGTGGGGGGGAAGCCCATCTGTGGCTAAAGCCTGAGCCTTCTCTAGTGGAGCCGCAGAACCTGCTACCCCCAAACAGGCCTCCTTGGCCAAAAATGGCTATTCTGAGCTGAGGGCAACTGAAAAGCAGCAGACACAAGAAAACTCTGTCTTCTGCCTATTTGCCTAAAAACAGTTAAATTTACAAAGTCCTCCTTCATCTCTATCGAGGGGCAGAGGTTGGTTGTAGCAAACAAGTTCAGGTCCTTATGGGCCCCAGGACCATAGAATGCATACATCAGAGTCCACTAACGAGCCTGTGTCCACCATTAACTTCCCATTTGTGTCACTGGAGACTCAAGGTCCTCCTCCACTGTCTTCTCACTTCTCTGGACGTTTGTTTTCTGTGGAAGACCATCCACATGGAGTTACAGACTGCCTGTGAGATCCACTCATTTCCCATGAGCCCTCACTCACTCACGACCGTTTGCTTCTTCTGTTGTTCATTTGCCTTTAGTGTGGTGGGGGTGACTGGCAGAGACTCAGAAAGATGGAGGGGAAATGACCTTTTCCTTCATTATGCTGGGAAACTGAGTCAAGCTTAGCCTCATGAACAACCAATGCCCACCCTGTTCAGGTGTCAACCAAGGAACACCCTCCTGGGAGAGCTCTTACTGACATGACCAGTCCTGTGCCCACTGTCTTGGCTCCTGTACTCCTTTTGTTGTTGGGTGTGTCCAGGGCTCCTCAGAAGTTCTGGGACAGAGATATAGGGCAAGAGCCTGGGGTCCCTTCCTGCCCTCGCTGAAGAGGAATACTCCTCCTCTATGATGTTGTTAAAGACCCTACTTGTCTACTTATGTTCTGTAGGCAGGCAATGTCAGGTTTCCCGAGGCTGAGAGGGTCTTAGGTGGTGGAGGGGAGCCGAGCCTGCCTGGCAGACACTCCGACCACCTGCTCCCGTGACGTGATTTCTGTGAAGAAACTACTGAGCATGGCATAGGGACAGCCTCCAGGACTGAGGGATCATGGGTCATCATGATCTGGACTTGGCTGCGGGCATAGTAGAGGGTCGTTGTTGTTGTTGTGTGTGGTTTTGTTGTCGTTACTGGTTTTCTGTTGTTTGTCTGGCACAGAAGGAGGCAATATTTTTTTGCCTGGCCTGGGGGCAAACTCCTACCTTGCATGGAGGGTGAAGCTGGAATCAGGAAGAGCTTTCCTATCACTCCAGGGAGAGCGGATGACGGAAGGAACAGGACAGCAGAGAGTTGTGCCTGTCTTAGAAAGCTTTGCAGCCTTTGGCTCCCAGTGAGCTTTCCAATTCTGCTGTTTGCCAGCCCCACCCTATGACTGCAGGCTCAACCTGGCCCTCTACACAGTACCCTAGGAATAGCCCCGCCCTCCCCTTTCCAGACCCCAGGGAGGGGAACTTCCCCACGACTTCAGAAGAATTTTCCAGCCTGGGCTAGTATGTGGCAGAGATCCTACAGGGAAGGACAGCTCCCCTACGCGCCTACTACGGGTGGTGTCAAGGTTCAATGGTGTCCTATAGCTAGCATGTCTCCCTAGGAACCTGCCTCCGTAATGGCTTCATGGTGGGGACCAGCATCCACCTATCTTCTTTTCTTTGGATATTTCTCTAAGGATGTATCTATCCCAGAAAACACAAAATGATGTCATCTCATTCTCCATGGATGGTTTCACAGTGAATTCTTGCTATAAACGTACTTGGACTCAACCTACTGGAAGTGTTTTCTATTGCATTACAACATACTAAGAAAGATCCCAATCTCCACTTATGCCTGGGGGTGCTATGATTGATTACAATGCCTGTCAGTAAAGGGGCCTGGGGAACAGTGGTCTGCATGCTATCTCACTGTAGACTTTCATGGGCATTATCTCATTTGCTATAGAAACACTATAGTCTAGGTACAATTATTATCCACTTATAAAAAGGGACATTGGGAACAAAGGAAGTTAACACTTGTCCTATGTCACCCAAGTCAACTCAAGCCAGAGCCAGGATGAGAGCCCAGATGTCCGAAGTCACAGGCAGCAGCACAAGGAAGACGTCTAGATGAGGAGAACACTAGGAAAGTATGGGTAGTAAATCTCCAGGCCTGCAGTTTGCTATTCTTTATGCATATGTGTGGGATGCTGGCAGCAGCAAAGCTTGTGTAAAGGGATGGGCTGCCCACTCAGGGGCGGACTGCCCCTCTGGTTGCCGGTAACAGATTGGGCAGTGCTGGCTCCAACTCGCTCCAATTTCATTAAATCAGCAAGCCACCCCAGGAAGAGAAAAGGGACCATTTCAGTAACATCTGCAGGGAGCTACTCTGGACAGCTTTTCGGTTACCATGGAAACCCATGGTTAGAAACTGCTTCAATTTCAAGAAAATAGCTACAAACAATAATAAGCATAAATGAAAAATGGTACGCTGTTACTTCAAAATTGTACTTGTTATTGGATTCTGTTTGGTTTAGGGGTTGAGGCTACAGGTTCAGATCCACCAGTAATGGCAGCCCAGTTCTCCTCAACAATCCTGTCTTCTGGATATGACCTCTAGTGAGGCATTAATCAGCAAAGCCAATGGCTGAAATGCAGGAGGAAGGAGAAAGAGTGCCTTGTAAAAAACCAAACACTAGCTGGGTTGACCACAGGACAAGAGGGAGCCAGGGGAAGGGACAGGGCTGTGTGACACTGTGGCCTATGTTTTTTTTTTTTCTTAGTGGAGGCTCAAAATTCACGTAGCCTAAGAAGAAACCTGGCAGCAGGAATGAGAACTGAGCAGGGACTCTTCGCTTGGTTCTGTTTTCTGGAGCTAGTGGGTTACAGAGAATATAAAGACGCTTTGGTCCAGCTTCTCCCTGGGGTCCCATCCTCTCAAGTGACTTCTGAGCGTGTGCCCAACCTTCTCACACCCAACCTGAAACCCAGCTCCTATGGCTTCCTGTCAGAGATGACTAAGATTCCTGTGGCCATGGCGACCACTGACCAAATGGAACCATTCCCACCCTGTGTTCTCCAGGGCCAGATGTTAGGGGTGCTGCAACAGCCATTCTCAAGACTAGGGGGTATCCAATCGGAACCTAGTCCCCAATGATCTCACTGACTGTGGGCTCTTACATGGTCCTTCAGAGACCACTCTATCTGTCCTGATCTCTGTTTTCTGGAAGCAGCAAGGAAAACAGGGGTGAAAGGTGATCTGTAGAGTCTTATTCTATCAGAGTCAGAAACACAATAGTGCTTTCCTGACAGCAGAATCTTCACTGGATGGATAAGCACACTCAAGGTCCGGAGATAGGCTCACCTACCCATGACCACCAAGGTAGAAGGTAGAAGGTCAGGACAAGAGCTTCTCAGCTACCACCACCACCACCCCCAGCACGGGTGCGGGCGTGTCACTGTGTCCTTGGTTTCCAAGTCCTGTGTCCATGTCCCCATGTTACAACCCACAGGCCATTCTCAATGTACACTCATGCCAGACCTGACATGGTTCACCTTTGAGAACCTCGAGTCCCTCAAGGAAACAGAGCTCACCTGGAAAGAAAGCAGCAGCCCAGTGATCAGAGAGAGGCTGAGGACCCTCCTACAAGGCGTTTGGGAACTGCCTGGAGTCTGGATTAGCCCTCAGGGTAAGGATCTAACAAGTGACCACAGAATCTTGGGAGCAGGTCACATACAGAATTTCACAGCGATATGGAAGTCACAAAAATGCCAACCACCTCTTCCAGACCTTTCCCCCCATCAATGCAGACTCTGACGGGAGGGAAACAGCTCACACCCACAGGACACATACAGATGTCTCTCACAGCAGAGCTGGCAGGAAGGGTGATAGGGATTCAAAGGGAGGTCTCGGGAGGGGAGGGTGGCTTACCAGGCTGTGCATGATGCACACGCCATCCGGGTTTACGGTGAGTGCCTCCTTGTACAGCTGCTCCGCCTCTTCAAAGCTGCCCTTCACCTCGGCCAGCCGGCCTCGCATGTAGAGCACCGAGTGAGAGGTGGGGAAGAGGCCAGCAGCCTCCTGAATGCAGAAACCTGCTTCCTTGAGATGTCTCTGCTCCATGAACAGCTCAGCTGTGAGAACAGAGGAAGTGTGAGTGAGGGGAGTCACAGGCAGCCGCCGCCCCAGCCCTCATCCCCGAGCCTGGAAGGCTGACAGAGGGAGCCACAGTCACAGCACAGGGCCACCACACAAACTGCTTTAGTCAGTGCCACAGAAAGCCTGGAGAAAGTGCTTTCACCACCCCACCTTAGAAACCTGGAAGAGCAGAGAGCGCGAGTAACTAACTGACAGGGTCACAGTGTGTGTCAGGCTGTCTGACTTCAGACCCGGTGGGCGGGTGGTGGGGAACGGTGTGGCCCAGTGTTGAATGCTTGCTTGCGTGTCTTTGACACACGTTTCAGTATCTGTCTGCTTCTCTGGGCAGATGACAGCATGGAAACGGACCAGATGACTCTCCTGGAGGCCTCTCAGTCTCGATGCACATTCACTGAGGGGCTGACTAAGCCCTGGCATGCTCAAGATAAAGTGGGAGTGTGCTTGAAGGGTAGAGGCGAAGAGTTCTGGGGCCTCTCATGAGGCCCACAAAGTGAAGACCAAGAGGTAACAGAGCCATGGGTAAAACCTGCATTCAGGGAGGCTGACTTGGGCAAACCCCAACGTCACAAGCTATTTTGTCTCAATTCTGACAAGCAGTCTTAGAGCAAAGCATGTGGAATATAGGATCTTCCCTCTAAACAGCTAAGCTGAGGAAGGGAGAAAGGACACCTGCAAGCCTGGCCTCCCCTCCCCCACAGCTTCACTCCAAAGCACGCTCGCACAGACACACACACACACACACACACACACACACACACACACACACCACCCCTCTTGGCTAGCAGGCGGCATCAGATTATCCCGAGGTGCAGTTTCTCCCATCTCCTGGCAGCCCACAGAACTGCGCATTTCAGCCCCACACTGCACAGGCGCTCGCCCACCACAGACACTTTTAGAAATGCTGCTCACTGGCCCACTCTGTCTTTCTTTCCAAGCGGCCCCCAGAGCTCGGCTGCCCCTCCCAGAGCTGGTGCCCATGCGGAAGTCACAGAAGGATGGTGACACAGATGGGGCGCGCGGGAGGCCAGCAGAGTCTGGCTTGTGACTCTGCCAAGAGCTTTTCCGAGCACGGGCTGAACACTGAGGTTACACCAGTTCAGAGGATGTCTGGGGTGGGGAAGGTAACAGACATTTCCAATGGAAACTCCCAGAAAGAGGTGGACAAAGCTGACTCTGGCATCCCTTCTGCCTGTCAGGAAGGCCTCGACTGAAGTGCGGAGCAGCAGAGGTTCTGAGCAGGAGTGCTAACATTCACTGTGGAATTCAAGCAGCTCTCCTCGTCCCAAAACATCACAGAGAGCTTTTGGACCACCTTCATCTGACGGTGATGAGGAGTTGGAATGATCTGAGAAAGAATACCAGAGGAACCAAACTCCCATACTATGGCTACAGAGACGGGCAGACACTCAAGGGTCCCATCCCAGGACAGAATCACTCAGGAGAGGGCATCTCTGAGTCAGGGCCTCACAGGGCAGGGCTGGCCAGTGGTCAGGGTTTGGCTGACTCCCTATCAGCTCTTCTTACGGACTCTCCTGCTGAGCTGCCTCTGGGGCCTTTGTGTTCATAGCTGAGTGTACACTGCAACCACTCAGTACTGACCACATGTCCCATCCACCCATAAGGATGGCAACCAAGCCACTAGAGCACCCAAGAGGTCCAGGGCAGAGAAACCAAAGGCACCATTTCTGGGTGTCCCAGGTACACTGTGGGCCGTGTCAGCGCCATGGCAGTCGGGAAGGTTTTCCTAGAGGAGTCCACATTTAAGCAGGCAGAGGGAAGAAAGGCCAGGCTGCAGCAGGCTCTGTTGTGACAGGACCCCTGGGGTATGCTAGACAGTGCAGTGTGAGGCTTGGAGCAGGGTAGATGCCCGTACCACACCCATGCCAGCACCTGTGGTGGTGGTTCTCTGTGGACAGGAGCTCTGAGGATCCAGGGTCAGACTCTCAGTGCCTAGATCTTTCTCACTTAGCAGCCCCAGCCAGGCTGGGCCCTGTCATGGCTCATTAAGCTGTTTACAACTTGCTGCCCTGTCCTCCAAGTCCCCAGGAGACTGTCACTGGTCCCTGCCTTGGGTACTCCTCAGTGTGTTCACAACAGATTTCAATTAGAGGGAGTGCTAGGGACCCTGGGGCTTTCTGAGGTCCTAAACCCGGTTGAGAAGCCACGCACCAAGAAACACTCCGTGAGAAGTAGACTCCCCTGCTCTCTGCTGGGTCTCTTTACTACTTAGGCAGGAAGCCAGGTGACACAGCCCAGAGTCAGAGAGGCAGGTCTCCTGAGGGCGCTGGCCATGCTGTGAACAACCCCTTATACACAGGTCCAGCATCCTTGACAAGGTCTCAGGCGTGACAATAGCCACATGGGTTCTGGGGCTTCAGTGCACCATGTTTCAGAACCTCAGTGCCCGTGGGCAGGTGCCCCAGCTACTGCCTGCTGTTTTACCAAACATGGTGCTCTTAGGCAGCTGGCCCGCCAGCCTGCCAGCCAGCCAGCCAGTTGCAACTGCGGCAAGAGCCTGGTGGCATGGTGCCCACCACTGCCTGGATCCTTCTCCTACGTAGGCCTGGCTGCCAGGCCCACCAATGCCCACACCCATGTGCTCCCGTGGCTAGGGCTGGATTAGTACTCATCACTAAGCGTAGTCTTATCTGGGGGCAGCTAGCACACCTCCATTCTTCCCTCCTCCCCCAGCTCCTCCCTCTCTTTGCTCTTGTTTCCGTCTTCCCTGCCTCTTGACCTCCTCTTCATCCTGTTTCTGGTTTCCTTCCTCTCAGCTCCAAGGTTCTCTCTCTGCTCTGCTCCCTTCCCTGTGTTTTCTCTCCACAGGGTACAAACAGAAAACATCTGCTCCCTGGAGTTTTGTGAGAGTCCCTTTTATTCTTCTTCTCAGAGATATCCTGGTCTAACCCAGAGACATCCTGGTCTAACCCTGTACCCAGAGCTGGCTCTAGGGCCCTGACATTCCTGCCAAAACCAGGGCTCTAGGCCCAGGCTGGTGGCTAGGTTAACTCTCCAAGGTCCATTCCCACACCCTTGTGCAATGGTGAGGGTCCTGTCCTCAGGCTGGCTTGATGCTGAGAAGCAGGGGGCCCTTCCAGGAGCTCAGGGCCTGTCCAGCTAAGACCCTGCCAAGACCTCAGAAAAGGGAGGGAGCTGTGCAGGGCCTAGAGATAGGAGAGAAAACAACAGGCTCTCCACCTCTGAGGTTGACTGATCCCTTCCACAGGGTCCTGTATCAGATGTCCTCATATCAGATGTTTGCATTACAATTCACAACAGTAGCACAATTACAGTTATGAAGTAGTACTGAAATAGCTTTATGGTTGCGGTCACCACAAGAGGAACTGTATCAAAGGATCAGAGGATTATGAAGGCTGAGAATCACTCATCTAAAAGGAATCTCCCCTGGCTGGCCTTGACCTGACAGTGAGGCCAGTTTTATCCATCTCAAGGGAGGCCAGCATGCTCCCCACAAAGCAGGCCCTATGGAGGTACTGATGCTCAGAATAAAGGTAGAAAGAAAAGGAAATGTGTGAGTAGTGTAGAGAAAGGTCAGAGGTCAGCACTGAGTCCCGGAGAGCATGGCAGGGGTGGGGCCGGCGGTCAGGGCCCAGGACCCCACTAGTCTTGCCTGTAGAGGGGAGGGGAGAGGAAACTGCTGGAGTAAGTGAACAGATCTTCCTGGCACTGAAGCCAGGAGGAGCAAGCAGGGTAGGAGCCTGGCAAAGCCAAGGAAGACATCAAAGAATCAAGAGCAAAGATGGCTGAAGGGAGGTGAAGGTCACCAGAGCAGGTGGCTTTTGTGGCCCTTTTCTATCCTGTGCTCTCAGCTTGGCCCTGCCCTAAAAGGCAGGGTGCCTTCTAAGAGTCAATTCAGAAACATGGGGGGGGGGGTGTTCCACTTTTAGGATGGGCCCCTAAGGCACTCAGGTGGCATGACTGAGTGGGGACTAGGTCAGCCTCAGACACAGAGAACCTAGAGCTGCTCAGGAGTCCTTGGATCTGCAGGGGATGTCTCTGTACCCCTCTCTCTGGTACACAGAGATGATATCAAATAGTGAGGTGTGTGTGTGTGTGTGTGTGTGTGTGTGTGTGTGTGTGTGTGTGTGCACTCGTGTGTTGCTCTTCTGGAATGGCCCTCTTCACACTGGAGATTCTGGAATACCCATGGGTCTGGAGGCAGGATCCCATTCCCACAGACTCACTGCTGTACGGACAGCCTGACAGCCTCAGCGCAAACTCTCTCTGAGGACTTGAGGGAGAGGAAAGAGTGAGTCTGGAGAGGACATGGCTTTCCCAGCCAGAGTTGTCTCATAGTGGAACTTATTGACCAGATTGGGCTACAATTGATCCCTAGCCAAACTTAGGTAGTTAGCTCCTCCACAAACGATGAAGGGTCCTCTTCTTTCCTTTCAGGATCATGAACATTTTAAGTGGGGGATACTGGGGGGTGTTGATCACTATAGGCTTCGCCTGGGTCAGGTGGGGCAGCTTGGAGAGAAGGCGTGGCCTTGGTGGCCTGGTCCTGGCAGCTGTTCTTCCAACAAGTACTCAGTAGATACTGGTGAAGATGGCAGTCAGGGGACAGAGGATACAAAAGGGTCCCAACATACAGTGAGAGGCCTAGGACACATTCTCTTACTCCTTTCTTGACCATGGAAGGTGTCTATTTCCTGCTTCTTTTAGAAGGACAGATCTCATGATTTATAGTAAGGCACAGGGACATGAAGAATAAAGCCAGAGCCCACTGCAGTTAGGGGCAGTCAAATAAGGAAGCCCTGGCCATGAATCATGAGGTGAGGTAAGGTATGCAAACTCTGGCCCTTACAGGAAGAGGGAGGGTGCTTCCCCTCCATGTTTACCTTGTACCTCAGACTGGGAAAGTGGCAAGGGGCCACTTCGAGCCACACAGACAACAGCAATGCCCTAGAGAGGGCGGAGCGTCTCCTGGGGCTGTTGTCTCTGTGTTGTTGGAACAGGCTTTGCCCTTGTATAAGACACCGCAGTTTTGGATCTGTAATCACACATCCAAGCACAAATCCAAGACACATCAGTAAAACAAGAGGCCTAGGGTGTCATGGGCAGTCCTTGAAGCTGGTGCTGACCCCAGCATGGGTGTCGTTTTCTGCCCCAGGCTGTTAAGTCTCTCGAAAGGCTGGTGTGGCTCCATAGCTCCCTGAGGGAGCAGAAGCACCTCTGCTATGACGGTACTTCCCCCCCCTCCCATGTTCCCTCTCTTACTGTGCAGCTTTACCCCCAGCTCCTCACACACCCCAAGAAATCCTGACACGTTAAACGGGGCAATATTTACATTATTACAATGCTGTCCTGTATGGGCTTTCTGTGAATACTGGTCCAATTTTATTTCTCCACATTCAGAGTCCAGGGCAAGAAAAGTGTGTGTAGGCTGCACAGTAACGTGTCCATATGAGAAGCATGCCAGGAGGAACCGTGGGGTTTCATGAGTGAGCATTCGAACTCTGGCTTGCCAAGGTCACCTATCCAGCAAACTGGCTATCTGTTCCCTATTGCTTTCTGCCCTATACCCACTCTTGGCGATGACAGCGCATCCCTGTGAGGACAGAGGTGAAAGTGAGACTAACCCAGAGGAAATGGTGCCCCAGGGCCCAGTCTTGGCAGTTTGGACCAAGGTAGGGCGGCCTATAGAGTTCAGGTTTCTCATCTTCCCCTCTTTTGCCAAAGACATTTTTTGTTTTTTCGAGACAGGGTTTCTCTGTGTAGCCCTGGCTGTCCTGGAACTCACTCTGTAGACCAGGCTGGCCTCGAACTCAGAAATCCACCTGCCTCTGCCTCCCAAGTGCTGGGATTAAAGGCGTGTGCCACCACTGCCTGGCTTGCCAAAGACATTTTATTCGACTGTTATTCTTATTCTTGATTTTCCTTTCCCTGGAATCCACCACAGCACTGTCAGTTGCCGAACACTTTCCAGCGAGTCACTCGTTGGCATTTCTGTGCCAAGCATACAGCCTGTGGGTGCCTCACAGCCTCTGGCCCATCATGACTCCAAAGACGGCTCCAGAAGCCATGGACTATCTGTGGAGTACCCACTATGTGCCACACCAATTGCTTTCACGTGAGTCATCTCAGACCAGGGCTAGCCAGTTGTCAGGTGGCACAGAACTCTAATCTGGGTGACTTAAGCCAGGACTTCCGGAAACATATCTCTCCAGCAGTCTTTGCTTGTGGGAACAGTGCTGGCTGCAGATCAAAAGGCATGGCACCTGGACACCTGTCTCCATGTCACTAGCCCTCGGGACTATTTTATCCACACAGCCTTTCCTGACCAAGCATTCTCCACACTGGGCAAAGAAGGAAACCTATATCCAGGCAGATAATACAAGCAGAAACCTTGGAGACAGGGAGGTGGGTAGTTTTGTTCTCCTAAAACATTGCCTCTCTACTCTGAAGATCCTGGGCTCCAAGACAAGATCCCAGTGTCTAAGTTCTGAATGCAAACCTTCTCTGAGGCTAGGATGAGCTTAAAAAGGGGGAGGGGGAAAGAGAGTGACTTGGGAAATAGAGAGTGTAAGCCTGCCTAAGCCTCACCAGAAATCTCCACCTCCTTCACCCTCAAGGGAGGGCAGGGCAGGCAGGGATCTGGGCAGCTGGTGGCTTCAGCCACACAGATGACTCCCCTGCTGGATCAGGGGACACTCACCAGCCTGGAGCCAGATCTGCTCCAGTGTGGTCCACAGCTGCATGGGGCCCTGCTTTAGGACTGAGGTTGTTATGGTTAGTTCCGACATGGCCTCCTCCAGCCTTGAGGCTGCAACAGATGATGCCCGCCTCGAACCTGCAGAACAAGAGGGCACAGGGTTGAGCAGAGGTCAGGAAGTCACATGCTGCAGGCCTAGGAGCAGTCATTGTCCAGCCAGCATCCAGACAGGGCAACCCCGGGCAGGGCAGGGCAAACAAAACAAAACAAAAAAAACCAAACACCCAAAACAACAAAAACAAAACCCAAACAAACAAACCAGTTCACAGACCCACCAAGGAGGGCCTTCTCCCTGCTCCTCTCTACAGCTGGGCAGTTGAGCTTTGAAAGGGGTAATTTAGTAAAATCCCATTGAGAATTTATTCCCAGGGAAAATAATCATAATGTCAGCAAAGATGCTC
>CM052705.1:245338-333537 GCA_028551405.1 Uromys caudimaculatus
AGGTGCTCGCCGTGTGCAGGTGCTCGCCCTGTGCAGGTGCTCGCCGTGTGCAGGTGCTCGCCCTGTGCAGGTGCTCGCCCTGTGCAGGTGCTCGCCGTGTGCAGGTGCTCGCCCTGTGCAGGTGCTCGCCCTGTGCAGGTGCTCGCCCTGTGCAGGTGCTCACCGTGCAGGTGCTCGCCCTGTGCAGGCAGATGCACAACAGCTTGCACAGAACACAATCCCTTAGAACTTCTGAAAATGGAAAGAATCCTGAAGTGCCTCTCCTTAGGTGGGAAATCAAGAGATGATTTTTTTTTCTTTTGTGATTTTGACTTTCTGTTTCCATAGTATGCACTGTTTCACGTATGTTAAGACAAGTTGTGAAGCAAAAGATCACTGGGCAATAGCTCACTGCTAACCTATGTATGCTTTCACAGAACCTCTCCTGCTGGGGTTGTGGGTGTTATGAACCCTGCTCTGGATATGTAAACTGTTGACATTTAAAATTCCCATGCAGGTGAAACACGAACACTTTCACTTTCTCGGAGGCAATGAAGGCTCCAATAAACTCAGGAGGCCTCAGAACAAGCCACAGATGACTTCCGTTTATGAGACAAGAACACGTGAAGCCCTAATAACTGGATACAATTCCTGTCTCTTTAATGGCAAGGGAACCCCTGCCCTTCCTTGGGTCTGGCGGTCCCCCCCAGCTGCTGAGCACTCTTGGTATGTGTCTCTGGAATGCTAGGTTTGGCTAGTGAAATCCACTCCATCCCTAGGACAACAAAGCACAGCTGGACTCCCGTCCCCAGAAGTTTGGGATAAAGAGCAGTGTTACCAAGTTGGATTCCACCCCCATTTCCACTCTGTGCCTAATTTCTTTTTTCTTTGAGGAACGTTTTCTGCTTGAAGCAGGTCCTGGCCTTAAAGATGCATGTACATATGTATGTTTGTAATTCTTGAACTCATTTGAATTTCACCAGCCCTGGGCTTCCAGATGAATTTTTTCAATCAACCTAGCTTCAAACTGAAACGAGCCCAGCCCACCCTTTTTGTTTGACGCCCGAGCCAGACACTGGGCAGACTCCGGCCTCAGGCTGTGGTCTAAGGGGCAGCAGGCTCTGCCCACACCAACTTCCTGTCCCATTCTTCCCCCTCTTCATTATGCCTAAGAGGTAGGGACCTTCTTTCTGTTGACCACAATGGCTGACCACCACCCATCTGTGGGCCAATTACCAGCCCCACCCAGAGCCAAGATGAACCCTGATCTTACCGGAGTCTGCGTCATGGGCGTCTGGCAAAGTCAGGTGAATACCGTTCTGTTTCTTCACTGTGAGGCCTTCAAAGCTGCCACCCCTTTCCAGGCCCCTGGAAGGCAAAGGCATGATGGGAGCATGAGGAAACCCAGGCTCTGAGGCTGAGTGCAGGCTCAGGAAAGAGAGCCAAGCTAGAACAGCAGGGAAGGACAGAGACAAGCAGAAAGACAGACAGATCAGCATGGACCACCCAGGCTGACACAGAAACCCTCCACAGTGTCGGTGCCCTCCTTGAAGGGGAGACCTCTGCCTCCAGGTACAGGCACTGTGGGATGGCTTCTGCAGACAGCCGGGATGAAGGTCCAGTGGCCGCCCTCTGCAGAGGGATCCTCAGACTGCCAAGTGGCCCCAAAGGAGCTCGGATTAGAAAGGATGCAGGACAGGTGACAAACCTGGTTACCTCCAATTGCTCCTCATCCATTCCCCTAAGCCCCTGCGTCTCCCACCTACCAAGTCTCCCACCTACAGAGAGCTTTCTCTTTTTTCCGGAGTAGGAGGTGTGGGGCGGGGAGGGGCAGGAAGGAGAGCCATGCCCATTAAGGCAGTAGCTGTTACTCCCTTGGCCAGCCCCTTCCCACTGCCGAGGAAGCCAGTGGCACTTGGCATGGGCTGGGACAACTCAGGAGAGCCAGAGGTGTCTTCTCTTTGGAGGTATACCCAGATGCTGGCTCCCACAGCCCAGGGTATCTTTGTGGTCCTAACTTGCACTGGCCCTGACTTGGTTGGTCAGCATGCCATCCAACTCACAAGGCACCTGTGCAGGAGCCTACTTCAGGCTCATTTCCATCCAGGCTCTCAACATACTTTTTCTCTCTTCTCATGGGAGATCGGTCCTCTCCTAAAACACGGAAACAGCCCATCTCGGGCTGCATGGTTTAAGGTTAACGAGTCACATGTTACTTTGAAGATCCCTGTACCAGAGGGGATAACAGGCCAAGCTAAGCAAGTCATCAGATTATTATGGGCAGGGCTGAGTGGCTTCTGGGTGGCGGCAGCTTCATGAAGGAGGGACTGGGGGTGACATCAGTATCAGTGTGGTTTAAGCAGAACCCTGAGGTGTTGGGTGGGGTGGTGCAGGCTGGCTAGGGTGGGTGGACAGACCAGGCCCTCAAGACTGTAGATTTCGGTCTTGGTTTATGATTGCCCAAAATTAGATTTTTTACAAGCACTGGGTTCTGGTTTACGGCTCTAGGTTTCAAAGAAAAACCCTTCCTGTCTCCTGAGGCAGCCAGGAGGGACTGGATCCAGGCTTGTGGGCCAAGTAGCAAGCTGGCTGAGTCCTGCTGAATGCTGGGGTGAGAGAGTTGTAGAAGTTTCCTGAAGAGGTACTCCACATTATGAGCCCGAGCAGCCTCTCGGGACAGAATGGAATGTGTGTGTGGTGACTTGGGACATCAGCTCAATTGTCCCTGCCCCTATGAGAACACCTGGCGGCTTCACAGCTGTTCTGAGTCAAAGCTACCCTTCTGTGGGGCCTTGTCTAGACTGGCCATTTGGCTGTGCAGCCTACCCACAAGGCAGATGAGGAGCAGCAGGCTCCTGGGCAACTCCTGTGCAAACTGAGCCAGTCTGTGTACCTGTTCCAGCTGCAGCAGCCAGAGGGCTGGAAAGCAAATCACATGTGAATGCAAAATACCCCAAGGATGACCCTTGGCCTTCCAGTGCCCACCACTCCCTCTGTGAAAATCCATCGTGCACAGCTTTCTGGAAGTTTCTACCTACAAGTCCTGCCCTGCTCTGGAATCTCTCAGGTCAAGTGGCCTGCAAAGGGAGGGCTGACTCTGAGGTTTTTCCACTCCATCCTACTTTCCTGGGCCTCCTCTGATTTCATTAGGAGAGAGGGTTCTCGAAGGCAGCAGTTCTTAACTTGTGGGTCACATAACAGGCAAGTGACTGGCACATTAGATAAGGGCTGAGTCAATCTCTGATAATGGAGATGTGGCTGCTGCAAGACCAGACGGAAGCCAGAAGCGCAGGACTCTCTCAGATGCTATCTTCTACCTGGGTCTTTGTGTGGGTTCTAGAGGCCTGCCAGGGGATTCAGACTGAACAGTGAGCAAGAAGCCCTGAACACTGAGTTCCACATCTTCATTCAAACCACCAACCACATTTTGTGGGTACTGTGGCCTTTCAGGCAGCCACCACCTGCCTACTCTGCCCACTCTCCTGAGCAACCCAAAGGGGAAAGGGAGCCACTTACCCCAGCTGAGAGAAGTTGTAGAGGGTCTGCCACAGTCTCAGCATTTGTCTGCAAGTCACGAGGGCTTCCTCAGGGCCTCTCAGCACCTGCTCCAGCTTCACCTTGGTGAACATCAGACTACGGAAAGGAGAGTTCCAGTCAGCAGGCCCTGGGGAGGCTTCCCTCCAAGGGGGGCCCTGGGGGAAATGCATGCCACCTGCTCACCTTCCCAGCCCACAGTAGGCACAGCCTCTACTACACCCATCAGATGTTAGTTCTTTCTCCGTGCCTCAGTTTCTCCTCATCTTCACAGCCAAACAATGAGATACCTTTTTGTGTTTGCCAGTGTCTGCCTCACTCATCTACCCTCCTTGATCAGACAGTACTCGCCCGCCTCTTACAGTAGTCAACATTGACTCGCAGCTCTGCCTGGTGTATTCTGCCCCTTCACAAGCTCAGCTAAGCAGCACCCTGAGTCCCACTAACACATGGCCAGGATTTATACTTCTGTGCCCCACAAGGCACAGGATTGAGCCTTGGTAGGAGTCACAGTTGGAAAGTAGCCTCTTATTGTGTCTCATGTGTATGGGTGTTTTGTCTTACATGTATGCCTGGGCCATGGTCCTGCAGTCAGAAGGCAGCTTTCAATCAATACCCTGAACACATCAGTGAAGGCCCGAGCATTTAACTCAGATCATTAGCACTCTTGTTCACTAAAGGACTAGGGAGGGCCAGGAAGCCTTGTGGTGCTAAGTGCCAGCCTTTTCTTGTTAGGGAGTCTACCTATGCTGGAAGGGGGGCCAGGCAGCATGGAAGTATCAGTGTGTCGGTGTTTTGAGATCAACGAACACACTGGCAATATATTTTATACACCAACTACCTAGACAACCTTTGCTCAATGGCTGAGCCTCTGTGACCCATACAGGGCTGTGGCCTAGTTCTCAGAGTGGTCAGCAAGCACTGAGGCCCTCTGATCTAGCTCACCACTGCTGAGCCATAAACTTAACAACCAGCATGGCTCGTGTGGCCACACCGCCTGCTCCAGGGAGGCTGAGCTGCGCTGTGAGCCCCACTTGAGGTGCCCAGACACAAGGAGGCCCAGCCTTACTTTTCTCTGTGCTGAGACCTGAGCCTCTTTGTCCAGTCGCTGGGCCTTTAACAACTCCTTTTAGACTATGACTTGGTAGATGCTAATGAAGAAGTGGAATTTACCCTGGTGTGCTATTCAGAAGAGGGTCTGGGTTCTGGGTACACAGCTTTCCTCAGTCTTCTCAAAAACACCTTTTGTGTTACTGTGTATAGCATCTGCCTTCTCTGCCTCAGCCTCCCCTCTCCATCTGCCCACCATCCTGGACTTACTTATTTCTGATAGGCTCTCATGCAGCCTAGGGTGGCCTAGAACTCACTATATGGCTGGGAATGTCCTTGAGTTTCGGGCCCTCCCGCCTCCACCCATCATGTGCTGTGATTACAGGTGTGTAATGCCCTTATGAACGAACACTTCCAAAGAGGCTGCTTCTGGCTGTAAGAGACCAGTCCTGGAAAGGAGCCTGTCTGTAGAGACGGACTGGCTGATTAGAATCTCAGTACTGTGGAGAGACTGGAATGTCGCAGGCCCAGAAGCTAATTACCTGATCTTAGAATGAGCTCCAGCCCTCCAGAACAGCCATCTCTTGCTCACATCTATGCTGAACTTAACATCTTGTGACAGTAAATAAAGAACTTTTAAAGAATCTATTGACTGGCAGACAACTAGCTCCTACCAATCTGAAAACTAAGAACGTCGGCAGACAGCATCTTAGGACAATAGACTAGCTTCCCCATCCTAGTGAACGTGTCTCTATGACGTACCCACCGGTGTATTTTAAACATTTTCCAGATTTATGACTTTCTCTGTTCTGTAAAACTATAAAATCCTTTAAAAACTGCTTCCACGTTGAAACATAGAATTTGGGGTAACCTAAATCTGTGCTCTGGGACCATGGTCACTCAAATGGCTCCAGGACAAGCTGTCTCTTACTCCCTTTAAGATGAGAGCTGTGATTTTTATGTCGACACCCTGTTTTGTGTAGTATTGGGTTCTGGACCCCCCCCCCCTTTTTTTTTTTTTTTTTTTTTTTTTACCAACTTTTTGGTTTTCGTTTGGCTTGGCTTTTGAGACAGGCTCTTGCTATGGCACCCTGGTGCACCTGGAACTCTGATGTAGAGTAGGGTTGAAGTCCTGGATGGGCATCTTGCCTCTGGGGCCACAGGCAGGCACCACCACGCCCAGCTGAACCTTGACTTTAAACCCCACTTTGCCCGGCCCTCCTGCAACCTTTCTTCAACATCATGCTCATGACCCGTCTTCTGCCTGTCAGGTCCCGAGGGTAGAAACTGGGCAGAGCAGGGCTCAGCCAGGAGCGGCTGCAGGGGACAACGGGCGCTGCCTGCCTCTCCTTCCCCAGATCCCTACAGAGTCCAATATGCCACTGTTAGGAGGTGCCTCTGCCTTCAGGAATATGAAGTAGAAGATACAATTTCTGCCTTAAGGTAACAATTAGAGTGCTATAAATGTCAGCCTGCCCAGAGAATCATGAGCTGTGTTTTCGGATCTGACTCCAGAGCAAGAGAAGGAGCAGTGTCTTGCTGGAGCTGGTGTCGGCTAATGAGGCGGGAGGAGTGTGGGAGAGCAAGGAAACTCAGGCTGGGCAGGACAACAACAGCACTTAGAGCCAAGGGTTAGGGAGGTCCAGCCTAGGCCCACCTTCCCCTGGGGAGCCAGAGCATCGGAGTTCTCAGGGCAACCCAGCCCCCAGCCTCCTTGGCCATAGACCCCTTCCTGTTGTTGCCACTGAGTCACCCCTAAGTCTCCGCGTCAGAGCTAGGATGAGTTCCTGGAAGACTGGCCAGAGGTAGCATGTGCCGGGGACAGAAAGGGTGAGTTGGATAAACAGCCTCCATCAATGCAGGCTGCACCCTCCCTCCCAGTGGCTGGCATTCCACTAGCTTGTGTAACCTGGAGTGGAATTTCTCAATCCAGCCACATTCTCTGTACTTGGGCAAGAGCCTCAACAGTCATCCCTGGGTGTGAGCCCCAGGCTGAGGGTCCTGAGGCTCCAAATTAGCTCCTGAGGAGACTTCCTGAGGAGGCTGGACGTCGAGCACTGCTGGAGAAATCATACAACAGAACTCGCCCTGCCTGTCCACACCGTCAGCACACAGGCCTCAGTGTGGTCCTTGAGGCCCTCCAGTCTGGGCTCCACCTCCCATTCATTCCTGCCCCCCCCCCCCCAGCCTTGGGCTGATTACTTGGTAGCAGCAGCTCCTTGACACTTTTCCCTGCTTTGTTTCATGAAGTGGCTTCTGCTAGGGCTCAACCTTTCTCCCTTGTCACATCGACCAATTCCTACACAGATGTCGCCCTCCAGCTTTTTCTGTATCTCCATGTGGCTGTACATTCCCCTTCCCAGTGTCTTCACAACATCTGGAAGTACACACTGCTGGCTTGTCTCAGACGCAGCGTTAGACGTAATGGTGACAGGGATCTACAGACTCAGGTCTTGGATCCACTTCTCACTAAGGCATTTGTTATCTAGCCCAGGCTGCACCGGTTCATTCCTGCTCAGCTATTCAAAGCCCTTGGCGTTCATTGTGACTGGCTGGAGTTATGGTCACAGCCTCATCAGAGCCCTGTGTCTCCAGCATGCTTCTGAGGAAACAGGCAAGGCAGATTGGACAAGCCTGGTTTTCTCCTGCCTTCAGACACATCATATGTCATAGAGATGAGTCTAAAACGTCTTTAAGTGAATTATAAAACTTTAGGAAACAATTCCAAGGCCGAGGTCCTGCTTCAAGAAACCTCTAGGTGACTCCATTCAGCTGGCACTTAATCACAGGCCTCTCTTGCTTAAAAGTTTAATAATGAAGATAGGTTCATATGAAGTATTTCTAGCCAGATACTCCAGGAAGACGTCTGTGGCCAGGCCTGGGGTAGGTGGGAAATTCACCATTTATCTTTATGTCCTGAAGTTGTGCCCACCAGGCCAATAAGTTTCACCAGCTCACTCACCCCTGATCAGAAGTGTGCCTTGCTTCCCCAGTTCCTGGGTTGGTACTTAGCATAAGTGCTTAGCGTGGACATCTGGTCACTTGACTTCTTACAGCTGCAGTGTGGGAGGGACTCACAACATCAGGCAGGTAACACACTGGCCAATTCCATTCCAAACTGCTCACAAGCAAGGTCTTACCTACAGGACAGGCTCTGTGGAGGAGCCACGAGCTCTAGGTGTGCTATGTATGCTCTAGGGGTGGCGTGCAGGTGTCTGGCTCTTTCTGACTGGGGGTTAAGAGTTCTTCATCTCTGGGATCAAAGGTAAAAAGTAACTGAAACTTTTCTGTAGGACTGGAATATCAGAATCTACTGGGCCCTGACGGATGAGTCAGGAATGAGAGGAATGGTCAACTTTGATCATTATTGTCTTTAAACTGCACCATGAATACTGGCCTGGGAGACAGAAACTTGAACCAAAGTCCCACCTCTGCTGAGTGGGTCACAGGTTCCATACCTGTAAAATAGGAGGGAAATCACCTACTCACATACTCTCCCCATGAGGCTGAAGCCCTGATGAGCTGTGACCAGCAGCTGAAACCCCAGGGAAGCCCCAGCTGTCCTGAGCATCAGGCAGGCTTTCTGCTTTGAAGCTGAGACCTTATCAGACCCAGAAGAGCATGTTTCTAGGCCAGTTGCCTCTGAAGATTCTGGAAAGTGTCTCAGCTTTCTGGCCTGCCCAGTAGTCTGCAGCCCGTGTGACAGGTGGGAACGCACCCTCCTTGGCTGTGATGACTCTCTTGCAAGTGTCTGGTCCCAGCAGGGAGCTAGAGTGCAGACAGAAGCCCACTGTCTAGGAGCTCAGCTCTCTTGAGCATGTCCCAGGCTCTGGCCCCCTGGTGCACATCTGTTACCTCATGTAACAAGACGGGGGAGTCACCCTGGCCCTGGCTCACTTCCTGGCAAATGAGAGGTGGGGTACTATGTTTTCCAGCTCCTGTCCAAATGTGCCTGTGCAGATGCAAAGCAGAGCCGGCCAAGGAACAACGGAGGCTGTCCAACAGTTGCCCTTGAGAACTGTCATCTGTCATTCTCAGGATGTCTTCCTGCCAGGCCCGGGGTTGTCTGGGCTGGTTAGGCTCTTATCTTCTGGTGGCTTTCCTTCATACCCAACAAACAAGCCTGGGCCGAAGCACAGAAGAAGGTAGTTGAGTCGGAAGAACTCAAAGCCTCTGGATGTCCCCAGGGGCCAGAGCAATTTCAAGGAAGCAAGTCTTCAGGGAAGCTTCCAGAACATTCCATTCTTACTGGCCCCGCTGGTCCCCACTGTGCTCTTGAGGTCTTGGGAGGCTTTTCTTGCTCTGCCTGGCTCCTTGAAGGGTGGCGGCAGGTGTGGCGAGTGTTCGGAAGGGAAGGAGACATTATCTCTTTAAAGGACAGTAATTAGTAATTCTAGCTGATGGCCTGCTGTGCCGTTTTAATGAAGAGTTCTATTTTTATAGAAAACATATAATTAAGTGGAAAAGCAGGGTGTTCTCTGAGTGAGGGCCACACCGCTGTAAAGTCTAACTCCTCAGGCCAGAGTCTGAGCACAGTGGAATCCACAGGAAGGGTTCCCCGGCTTTCCCAGCTTGGCCTCAGAGAGCTGAGCTGACTTTGATGACACTGGCATCCCTGCTTGGAACCATGGAGCCTGGGGTAAGACACGAACTCAGAGCCGCATCCATGCCCTCATCTATAAAATGCAAATGGCAACAGTTCCCATCACTCCCCGGGCCGCTGGGAGAACAGGATCAGTACAGGAATTCGATGCCCCAGGGTTTCAAGCAGGTCACAGTATCCAGCTACCAGTTCTAGTCCCCGTGCCGCCCCTCACCAGGGATTTAATCGGGCTTGATGCGTCACCTCACTTTGCCATTAACTTCTTCATATCAGAGTTATAAGGTCAAATCATGGTGGGTGTGGTAGTGTGAGCCTATGCTCCAAGCGCTCAGGAGGTAGAGGCAGGAGGATTAGTAGTTTAAGGCCAGCCTAGGCTACACGAGATCTTGTTTTATTAAAAACACCACCAATAAAAAAGTCAAACCAAAACAATTAAGCAGGCCCAGGGCTGTGAGATGCCCCAATCCCCCAGCTTTCTTCCCCTTCTCCTCCTTCCACCCCAGGAACCCCCTGTTCGCCAATCTGAGCATCTCCTGGGGTGTACAAGTGTCCAGCCTCACGCCTTCCACTGGGGCAGCAGGCAGAGCAGAGGCTACAGTCTGCCATAGAGAGACCTTCAAACTCAAATAATCAAGGAGGAAAGGTTAGCATCAAGTCTGCAGTGCAGTAGTTCAGGTCTGAAGTGTGAAAGCTCCAAGGACCATGGTGTCTCTGGGGACCAGGAGGGTGACCAGGAGGGCAAGGGGCTGGTTATGCAGGCACATGTTCTTTGAGGGTGTGATTTTTATAGGGACTCTAACAGGAACGGCCTCCCTGAGAGGGGAGTTTTATTACTTTCCCTAAGACTAATCTTTAACACTCAAGGGACCCTTTTTAGCAGTTCTTAACCTTAAAGCTAATGATTTTTCCCTGGTGTGGAGGATTACTGTGACCCATGTTCTCTAATCCTTGAAGGCTCACAGTGATCCTCCGCCTCTTAATAAATTTAACTCGATCCGACCTGGAAGCTTTAAAAAGCAACAGCCTCAAAGTCTCAGCTTCCCGGAGTAGTAGCTCCTGGCCTTCAAAGGCCCCGCTCCACCTGGTGAGGAGCCCCAGCCTGCAGACCTGGTACATGGTGCTCTGTGTGCAGTGCCAACTGCTGGCTGACCCCACCTCACCAGCCTCACAACGTCCTTCTACCACAGGCCACTTAACAACTCCCTAATAACCTCTCCAGTCACACCACAAAGCCCTGCCATTTCAGGTAGACTCTCCGAGAAGCTCTTAGGTAGGGCAGGGGTAGGTTCTGGCCTGGTTTATAGAGCCTCAGTCTCTGTATCTATGGTTTACATCCAGTATGCTAACCCTGATGCCTTCCCACTGAAGAGGCAGGCTCTTGTGGGCAGAGCAGTTGATGAAAGCACAGGGCTCTGTCTTGGGTCCTCTTAAGTCACACAGAACAAGACCGCAGAGGTGCTCTTGGGAGAGAGGAGAGGAGGGCTGAATGTCAGCCCCGCTCAGCTCAGCCGAGGAGGAGCTGACCTTTGAGAAGGATCTGAGGGTGCCAGTGATTATGCCTGGCTTAGCACTTCCTCGGCCACATGGCCAGAGAGTCCTGGCTGCTGTCCCCACGCGCTGTGGCAGCCAAGCACGTTTAAGGAACCCAGCAGAGTGATAAACTATGTTTGTGTTAATACCTTTGATCCCACCCCCCTCCTTCAAGTGTTGGTATTTTAAGCATCCTTTTGATGTGCCACAAGTCCTTAATAAGAACAATCAAATAAACACACTGGGTTTAAGACAGAAATGTTAACAGAAGTCCCAGGACTCTGATTCCTTTTGCTTGGTGGACTGCACCTTCAGAAATATGTCACATGCAACCTGATAAATAGGTGTGTGTGGGGGGTGCAGGTAGCTTGGAGAAATGCCCTGGAGGCTCAGCTTCAGCCTTGACTGGATCTAGCTACAGTCTGGCTCCAGCTAATACCTAGTTATATCACCTCAAACATTTTCCAAAACAGCCCTGGTTTCCTGGGGCAGATGGCTGCAGCAGTTCATTTGTTTATCTGGGGCGAGCAGTGGCTTGTGCAGAGGACCATATTGTTCCTACTGGGGCAAGCTCCACTGGGGCTCTGACACACATTCCCTCAGGACTTCCGAAGTCTCCTAGGACTAGGGGCTGGGCCAGCAGGGGCTCTCAGGAATGCCAATTGTGTCAGATAAGGGAAGGCCCTGCCCACTGTGGAGCTAGGAAGAAAACACATTTACTTTGGTGTCACTTGAGGGCCCTGGGTCCTCAGAGTCAGCCTGGCAGGCTGCAGGGCTGGGCGGGGGAAATGGCTGACAGCTTGGTTATTGGAAAGCTCCCATCCTTGGCCTAGGAACTTTGTTTGGTTTCTATGGTGACCTTCACTACAAGGGCCTGACTAAAGCCGAAGGAATGTGTTACCTAAAACCATCTCCCTACAGTGCTCATGGTGGTCCATTCCTCTCCAGCCCACACCCCTGTTCCTCCTGGTCGGGCTTCCAGCTGCCTCTTCCATGGGAAGGACCAGCAAAGACAACTCTGGGCCTGCTAAAATTCTCACATTCCCCACAGGAAGCCTGTGGACCGCCTGGCCTTGGGCCCCCTGGCCGCCTGGCTGCCTGGTAAGCCCATAGGATTTCAGGATGCTGCTGGGGTATCTAGTTCCTATCCTACTAGGTTCACACTGTCCCCACAGAGGAATCAGTCTCTGCCTCATCACGTTTCTGCCTTTTAGACCTGAGCCATGCTAACCAACGGCCGCCCTCCAGCATGGGAGTCAAGATCTCCTCCACTTGGCTTCCTAATCCCCAAGTGAGAAGGATTTTCAGAAGCTGGACTCACCGGAGGCTGCTGTTCTGCCTTGCGTGCCTGTATGGGAACAGTGACTGCTCCCTTGTAACACTCACAGTCCAGTCTCATCCGGCTCCCCTTCCTTCAGCTCCTGGCGCACTGTACACTGTCAGTGCCAAGTGTCAATGGGACTTTGTGGCCTTGCTTCCATACTGGGACCTTGGACACAGCAGTCCACCAACCCATGACCTTCAGTCCCGTGTCTCAGCACACTTGAGAGGCAGAAGAGGCAGGGCAGAGTTTTAAATTTATTTTATTTAAAGAGGAACACATTGCTGCGGGTGGCACATAAGTAAATGAAGTGACTCAAGGCAGTGCCCTGACTGGCTCTCACACTGGGGTCAACTCATGAGGTGGGGCCTGCTTAGCAGCCAGCTTCCGTCTAGGCCTCCCCAAGCAGTAGCAGACAAAGCAGCTACCCCTACACTGACCTGCTGGCTTCTGTCCTCCATGGGAGACAGTTCTTGGGTCTACTGAACTGATGACTCTGCAGAAGGTTTGGCCACCAGGATAGCCACTGCAAGGTGCTTGGAGGGAGACAACCTATGTCACAGGCCTGAGAATACACTTTGTTAGGGATGATGAGGTCAGGCCAAGGTGGGTTGGTCTGTGTTGTTTTGCTGAGCATATTTACTGGACTGGTGGTTTAATTAACTGCTAGCAACAGCTGGAGTCCCATGTGACCTGCTCCTAGCACAGGCGCAGCTGGGGAAGCAGGATGCACAGCCAATCGAAAAGCAATGACACTTTTTACTGATCCCTGACCCGTAATGAACTCAATGACATTTCCTGCTAATCCATGGGCTTTTGTACTCCACAGTTGCATCTGTGGGGAACAGTTTAAATTTATTTGCAAAGGGACCTGGTCACTGGATGGAACTCATGTGTGTGTGTGTGTGAGTGTGATTTTTTTCTATTAGAAAGATTTATTTTCTCACACTCTGGTGTCCTGAATCCCACGAATTCCTGTCTGGTTAGTTTTGTAGCCCTTTAGGGCCAGTTCAGATCAAAGTAGAGCTTCTGGTTTTGGGAGCTGATAAAGAACGACTTCTCCACATCATCTGCCCTCACTAATTGAGCAAACCGAGTAGGGGAGTTCTTCTCGGGGTAGATTACACTCATTCCCTCTCGCTCTGCAGAACATAGTATAACAGGGGAACAATACTATGTAGGGTCTCACACCCTAGAGCTAGCTCCTGCTGCTCCTCAATATAGTTTCTGTCAGTGAGCAGTTCTCATGGCATAGGCTGCCCCCTTAAGGCTCTTCCTGCAGAAGTGGAGACACTGTTTTCCAGGCAGCTCCATAAGAACATGAGGGCAGGGAGCGGAAGAACACCCCAGGGAGTGGGGACAGTCAGGAGGCACAATGGCAAACACCACAGTCCAGACCACCATCACCATGTCCTTGGGGTGGTGATCCCTTTAAGAACCTGCTGAAAGCTATCTCCTTGCAAATAGCACAGTTCTCCTTCATGTACGCCATGGGGCTCCTCCTGAAGGGGTGGGGTGGAGTGGTAGGCATTAAGCTCAAAGCCCACACCTCTCCGTCTGCCTGTGAGGACTGGGCAGAGCAGTGGGGTTCACCCACAGGGAGTGAGGGGCTACCCAATCCAATCCATGGCAGGACCATGGGAATGAAGCCCGGGGGAGGAAGCATCTTCCCGAGATGGTCCCGGAAGCAAAGGAGGAGATCCTAGTGCACTTCACACAGCTTGGGGTTCAGGCAGACTTTCAGCAAGGGAAACAGCCTCCAGAGCAGGCCAGGGAGTGCACTGGGTTAGAAGAACATACAGTGCTGAGGAACGAAGTGGGAGAGCCAGGGATGGGAGGTGTAACCCTGCTCTTCTCGCTTCACATTTGGGGCTCGAGGCCAAAACAACATTGAGTGCTGCGTGGCCAAGCACCTGGCTCTGCGGTGCTTCTACTCAGAACTGACGGTGAAGGACGTTCCTTTTCTTCCCACCCAAGAGTTCTAAGCTGTTTTCCTTGAGTGTTTCTTTTCCCACTTGGTCCAACCAACAGTGTAAACACATACACAGGCACACAGATATGGGTAGGCATGAGGAGACACACACACTAGCATACAGACCAGCAGAGGTAAGTCAGGACCTGCCAGGATAGAGGCTGGGAAAAGCAAGGCACCACTGCAGAGAGCAGAGGCCTCTTCTTGCCTGGATTTTTACTGTTTATAAAAACCACAGGGTAGAGAAGATAATTGAGTGGGAAAGGCATTTGCCACAAGCCTGAAGACCTGAGTGTTATCTCCAGGACTCACCTGACAGAAGGACAGAACTGACGGCCTTGAGGTGTCCTCTGACACCCAAACATGTGACATTACGCATGTGTAAATTAGAAATAAACAAAATAAAACTACCACCTGGTATTGCTGTGTGACACCTGGGTTTCCCGTTGCCCACACCTGGTTGATCTGTGTTTTAGAATCCCTGAAGTGTTTTATAAAGTGAGTGACCATTTCTCCAAGGCTGGATGGAGCAAAGCTCAGAGCCTGAGCTCTTCCCCAATACAAGGCTGGACTACCAGAGCGGGCACATGCTCTACACTCTTGAACAGCTGGGATCCACTGAGACAGGAGAGTAGGGTATGTAGAGAGGACCAGACAGGGTCAGGAATTGGTCTGGGGTGGTTTAGATTACCGACAACAGACAGTCTGGGCAAGGAGAAGCAGGGAAGAGGTTCAGGGGTCATCAAACATGACCTCCCCCCAGATCTCTTCACAGAGCCATGGTGTGGCTTCTGCCTTGGCTAGCCCTGCTGTCCTGTTTGATGGCAGCAGGTCACTTTATGGTGGGTAGGGGAAAAGAGACCCAGCCCTACACTACCTGCTGCTCCCTGACCCTGCTCCAAGAAGCAGGACTTGTGGTTTGGGTAGCAAACACGAAGGGTCAGGGCCATCCTGAAGGAAGACAACTATTCCCCCAGCTTCCAGAAAAGGATGCAGTTCGGATGGTTCCTTGGCCCTCCGCCAGCCCAGCCAGCTCTAGGATTTCAACCTTGGCGGGCTGTGTCAGGGTTATGATTAAGTCACACGCCTCACCAAGTGGTATCCTCAGGACTAGAGGGTTGGGTGGAAGTGCTATCCTGCACACATGCAATCCAACAGTTCTCCCCTCTGAGCCCACAGCCACCATGCGGGGCCCAGGAGCCTCACAAGTTCACTAGTCCCCACCAAGCACCCTCTGCATAACGCCACAGCCCCTTGCCCTTCCTACGGCTCCTGGTCGCTCTGCCCACAAAGTGTCTATGCAAAGGACACTGTACTGTGCAAAGCTGAGGTGTACAAGGCAGCCATGCAGTAACCAAGCCAGCCCTCCACGCAGCAGTGACCCCAGGAGACTCACTTGAAATTTTCAGGATGCTCGGTGATGGCCATATTGATGACGTCCAGGGCGTGCTGGTGATGCTTCTGGGCAGAGAAGAGCAGTGCGAGCAAGTGGAGGGCATTGACATCATCCCTGCACATTGTCAGAGCCTCCTGAAGATGCTCCATGGCGCTGGAGATCTGCAGGAGAGACGCCAGCTTAGGGGCCTTAGACTCTGATTCCAGCACGGAATGGCTCAGCCCTACCCAAGGAAGCCTGGGACACCAGAAGCAAGCATCCTGATGGAAGGAGTAGGGAGCCTTGGGTATAGGCTGCAGCCAGAGGGGAAGCCCTTCCCAGAGCTTGGCTGACAGGGGGCATCCAGGTAGGTGGTGCAGTGTGAGCAAAGGCAGGGAGGCGGCAGAGATGAAGGGCAATGTGCGGCCTAGCTAGACGGTAGCCTGAGTTTTTGTACTTAGTAATTAAGTGTTGTTCTATAGTAAGATTAGATAGGGAAGATGAGGCCGGAGCACACAGGGCCAAGAAAGCCATGGAAAGACTCTGAGAAGCTATTGCAGGTGAGGCAAAGCCTTCCCCTCAGGTAGGGCAGACCTGCTGCCACACAGAGCCCCAGTGTTTACAGCTTGGGTTTGCCTCCCTTCCTGGTGCTGAGTGAAGGATGTCATGCTCCCTGCCAAACCCTTGCTCCTAGTTCGGACTAGGGAAAATCTGATAGTCTCCTCTGCTGAGGAAGCTCTACTGAGCACAGCACAGCTCGGGATGGGTCATAACATCTCTGTGAATGCTGCTTTCCCCCATCTGATTCTGCCAAGTATCCTTCCCCGGCTGGACCACAGAGGGCCGTAAGCTATGTGAACTCTCCGCACATGGCCTGGCCTGAGAACCCTCCACAGGGTCTGCGAAGTCTCCACAACATTAAGGAGTGAAAGAAATTCTGATGGCCACCAATGGAAACTGGGTTGTCCTGGTGCATGCCCACCCTTCACTACCTCCTCCTCCTGCAAACTCACGCAAGGTGATCTCTTGCCTTGCTCCCAGCACACCTGCCACTATTTGAATCAAAATAGCATGCTCTTTGGGGGACGATTGGGCTGTTAGAGAAAGCAACACCTTATTTGCCTCTTAGAATCCCATTTCCTACGGGTTAGGCATACGCCTTATTGAGAGGAACCAAACTGGTAGGTACACACATTGGACATGCTTGACATGCTTGCTTATCTTTTAACCCCTTGTCTGTTCAAGCACCCATCCTGAGGGGCTGGCAGTTCAGATCTGGTTAGCACAGGCGGCTAAGCCCACACGGCCTGCTAAGGATGGGCTCAGGGTAGGGCAGTGGTTCTCAACCTTCCTAATGTCATGGCCCTTTAATACAGTACCCAAACATGAAACTATAGCATCACTACTTCATGACTGCATTTTTGCTATAATGTAATAATTCTGCTGTGATGGATCGTAATACCTGATGTGCAGGATATGTGCTTTGCCACCCCTGTGGCAGCTGCACCCCACAGGCTGAGAATCTCTGATGTAGGCTAACTCTCCTAAACTGCAGGTTCAGAATGCTTTGGTGGCATCTAGCGCTTGTCTCCCTCCTCAGACTGTGTTCCAACTCGGCTCAGTTCCCCAGAACACATGCGGCTTCTTCTCCCTGCTGCCTCATAAATGGCACCCTCGTTGCAAGGCCTTGCTTGAACGCCCATCCATTCCCTTGCCTTCTCCTCAGCCACCTACAGTCGCTGCTGTGGCTACATAATCGGAAGAGAGGACTGGGAGAGACATGGCACCAGGCAGGAAGGAGGAGGGTTAAGATGGCCTGTATAAGCAGTAGGCTGGCTACAAGCCCAGCACAGACCAGACTCAACTCCTCCATCACTCTGGTCATGCGCACCACAGTAGGGAAAACCACCTCACAGGACACCGATGGAGAAATACCCTTCCCACTCACAGTCTCCCAGGGCCAAATGTTTTGGCTCCTGGGTAGGGTGGAGCGTGTGCCCCAGCTCTGCTGGTACCTACGGTGAGGCAGGAATACCCCTCTGGTTTGCATTTCCTCTGCAGTAGGATGTGGTCCTACAGGCAGCCTGTGGTTGCTGGGCGGCTGAGGTGTTTGATACACACCCTACAGAGCACCAGCTCAGTGAGTTTTCCAAAGCTTGTGTTTCCCATTTAAGCCCCCTAAGAAAGACCCCATAACAAAGGACCAGCAGGATTCCTGCTACCCCAAGGGCGAGTGCCCACTGGCAGCTAGCTGTGTTAGTTCTGCATTAGGCTCTCTCCATAACAGGGCTCAATTTTTAGTTGTTTTTTTTTTTTTTTTTTTTTTTTTTTTTTTTTTAATGCTGTGCTGGAGGCTGAACCCTGGGCCTCTCATGCTAAGCATGTGTTCTACCACTGACTTATGCAGAGTCTCCTAAGAGTCTTGCTCATACCAGCCTCATGTGTTCCCTGTGGTGCCTTGGATTCCCACTGGGCCAGCCTCATCGGTGGTCTTCTGGCCTCTGCGGAGGCCACAGGCATCAAGTGCCAGGTCTGGAATTGTGCATAGGTCAAGAAGAACATGAAGCAGCAGCTAAGATCGGTATGGCTACCATCTTGGTTTATGTGACTCTCCAAGTCTGGTCTTGCCCAGTGATTCACCAGACCAGACCCCAATATCCTAGGTATCCAAATCCCCAGATGTTATAAATCAGGGCAGTCAGCCATGCTCTAGGCAGAAAGAGCCAGAAGGTAGGATCAGAGAGACCCAAATGGGTGATGATTCTAGCTCAAGAATCTACTCATGGCCCTCAACCTTCTGAGACTTTCTAGACCTGGTGTCCCCGAAGAAACTGAGCACCAGCTTCCACTGGCCTGGCCAGCAGTGTGTTTGAAAGATGGACACTATTCATCAAAGACAGGTGAATATTTGAAGAGATTAAAAAACGCACCACCGGAGGTTTATCCTTAACGAAATTGGCAAGACAAGCACCAGGTTCCTTTACAGATGGCTAAAAATAGAGCGGTCTCAGGTAACTTTCCATGTGTTTCCAGAGGATGAAAGATGTCTCCAGAAGAGACACATGCAATCAGCAGGGCCTAGGCCAGGGCCTGAGAGTCAGGGTGGTGGATAAATGGCAGAGGTGGCCAAGTGATGAACGAGAGAAGGTGGCGTGAGACGAAGGGAGGGGAGGAGGAGACGGCAGGAGGATGGGCAGAGCCGCTGGGTAGAGAGGAGCTGAGAAAGAAGGTCTCAGAGAGGAAGATGAAGGGCTCAGACTGACAAGTCAGGCTGGGCAGGCACGAGGAGTCCAGGGGAAGGCGAGAAGGAAGGGTAGTGAGGTCTAACATGCAGTGAGAAGTCAAGAAAAAGCGGGGTCCAGGGGAAAGAGAGGAGGGCAGAAGGCAGAGCCCCACTGCCCTTGGGCCAGAGGAGACAGCAGAGCTGCTCAAAGGTTAGGTATGATAACAAGCCCAGCCTCCTGGCATGGATCAAGGGCCCTATCTCCAAATGGGCCAGGAGCTTCTTAGCTGGGGCAGCGTGGACTTTGGAGCAAAGATTCCTGGCTCCACCAGTTCCTAGGTATTAGGCTTAGGTGGGCCTCAGCTTCTCAGGCATATGGTGAGGTCATGGTCCGTGTGGGATGTTGTCTATGTATGGATGTAGATTGCTTTTTCTCTTTTGCTTGGTTTCTTGAGACAGTGTCTTACAGTGTATCTCAGACTAGCCTGGAACTCCATCAGTAACCCACGCTGGCTTCACTCTTAAGAATTCTGCCTCAGCCTTTCAAGTGTCAGGGTTGCAGGTTGCACACCATGCCCGGCTTAGACAGGGAGCTATGAGGCTCTTTCCAGGCGATTTGGAGTTTAGCATGTTTCCCAGTGGCAGGAAAGGAGATCTGTACTGGGGTCTCAGGCCACCTACAGTAGTCCCCAAACAGTCATGTGTGAGAGTCAGCATGCACTGGGTCAAGGTCACCAGAGAAGCCCAGAGTACTAGCCTGAGGCTGCAGGGTGCATGAAGGCAGAGACTCTGAAAGGCATGATTTAAGGGGGTGCTATGACAGTTGGGGTCCCTCGACACTGACCTCATGGATGTCTATGGGAAAAGGGTGGGGTCTATCTGGAGAGCTATGGGTAGTCGTGCTGGTGATGGTCTTGGTAGGACAAAGGAGGTTAGTGGCTAGATGGACCCTGAAGCCCTGAGGTCAGGGCCTGCAGTGGTGTCTCCAGGGTCGGGAGAGAGCTTTGGGTCACACAGCAGCCAATCCTGAAATAGCCCCATGTGCCAATCACTCTTTTCTTGCATTGGGGTTAGGGAGCAGGACACAAGTAAATGATGTGGTCACTTACCTGTTTCTTAGACTTGCAATATTCTAAGAAAAGTCAGGGCGCAGAATAGCCTTTCCTGTGTGCCTACCTAGGTGGCCTGAGGTGTAACCACACTGACAGAATCCTCAGTAGACCCCTCACACAAAGATGCTCCCATGAAAGATAAGGACATCCAGGGTCAGACAGGGGAGGTCAGAAGCCCCATGGATCTGAGGGTTAGGAACTGTGGCAACACACCTGTCGGACGAGGGCCAGCTGCAGGGAGACATAGAAGATAATCTGGGGGTCATCAGGTGCCAATTCTTGGGCTCTGCAGGGGAGAGGGAGTCAAAAGTCAATTACTATCAAGTGAGCAGCGTGCCAGCCTTGTGCTGGCTGCTGTGGGCAATATGGTGGGAGATTCTGCCAGCCCCTCTCAGATGGCAGCTGATGGCTCACACAGGTGACAGATGTCAAGGGAAGGGAAGGGATGGAGAAGATCTGTGAATGTTGCCTGGCTGTTTCTCTATGAGCGCCTGTCAGTCTGACTGTGGCTCTCCTGCTAAAGAACAGCACACTGCCCTGAGGAGGATGCAGGCCTTCTCCTGCCTGAGCAAGAAGCCCCAGGGATGGCAACACTGGTGGGAAGAGGTGAGGAAGCCTCAGGTATTATTTAGGACTGGAATATCTTGCTTTTGTGGCTGGGGAACAACCTGACCCAGAGGGAGGCTGCTGGGTCACATGTTCCAATCAAAGTGGTACAAGGAGTCCTAGCCAGGCCCTCCCCAGTGACACCCCTGTCACTTCTGTGTTGGGGATGAAGGCTTAGAGGGAACACATGGGTCAGGGCAGGGGAGGGAGGCTCAGGTGGGCTGGGTGTGAGCAAGGGGAGAACTGAGGAGGGAGGTTTTATTGCTTTCTTCACTCCTGAATGCAGGAAATCTCTGTGAGGCCCAGGCTGTGGGTGGGAGGTCCCTGCAGCTCTGATAAGGTCAAGCCGGGGCTAGAAGGATGCCGGGGCTAGAAGGATTCGGTGGTTCTCAACCTTCCTAATGCTGTAACCCTCGTGTGATGGTGACTGCCAACCGTAAAACTACTTCATTGCTGCTTAATAACTGTAATTTTCCTACTGTTATGAATAATAATATAAATACTTGATATGCAGGATATCTGATATGCAACCCCCAAGGCAAACCACAGGCTGAGAACCGAGGCCATATAGGCTTCTTTTCCTGCCTTACGCCATGTATCACGACATCAGTGGAAGCCAGAGAGTCCCAACAGGGTTGGGCCTGGCAGATGTAGAAACCCAGCTTTGAGCTGATCACAGGGCTCTCCGGTGCCCAGGGCTACGGGCAAAGTCACCTGACCACAACACACTCCTGCCTGCTGGGTGACCTCCTAGCAACTTGGTTTCCTTATCCACAAAAGGGAGACAGAAACACCCATCAGAGAGTGAAACTGCACCGTGGGACCCTCCGTTTCATCATTCTGCATGCAAAGAAGCAAAGGGTTAGGTCTCCTCACCGCTCCAGGGTCTGCAGTGCCTTGCGATGAAGTTCATCTTGCTTGGACTTCAGGGTGGCTGCAGGAGATACGATAGATTGAGGGGTCACTAAAGAAGTGCAAATCTCTCCCTGGCCCATCCCCAGGGCACAGGAACTAGGGCCCCATGTGCCACCTCAGGGTGCAGTAACAGGATACGAGGCACAGAAGACTGCTGTGCCTATAACTGTAGCCTATAGCTAAGGGATTGGTGACCACCTCACTAGCCAGGACGACAGTGCCTGACAATCCCATGACTTAATGTGTGAGGGGCAGAAGACAGCCAGTACCAGACTGTCCTATATGGCTTCAAGGGTACCTTGAGGCTACACACAGGAGCAGGTACTATGAGATGCAGGCAAAGTCTGAGTGGGGTTCATCACCTCCTCCCCTCCAGACTTCAAGGTCATAAAAGTAGGTGTCTGTCTGCTCAATGGGGAGACACTGGGCTGAACCAGAATGGCAGGGAAGGAAACACATGGCCCAGGGCAGGAAGGCTAAGAACCATGATACTCCTGTAGGAACTTGGGTCTGTGTCATGTTTGAGGAGGGATTTCAAAGACCCTAGAGGATTGCTGCAGAGCTGAGGGTATGGGCAGGCCTATGAGGAGCAGAAGGAAGCCATGGTGGGGTGAAGGACGGATGACACTGTCGATAGGAAGCACTGCAGGCAGTGTGGCCCATGACAGACCTGGATCCATGAGGAGGAAGAGCACATTAGTGGTTGTCTGAGCACCAGCAGAAACTCTTGGAACTGAGAAATGTGCATGCACGTGTGTGTGCATGCACATGTCATGTGTATGCATGTGTGTATGCACGTGTGTGGCGGGGAGTGTACATGCATGCACATGTCCCAGTGCGCATGTCTGTGTGGAGAAGCGAGGGCAGGTCACTAGTGGAATGAGATGCTGTGGAGGCAGCTGGGAAGCCTGAAGCAACATCCCCAGGCAGACAGTCCTGGGGCCTGGCACTCACCATCAGTGGCCTGCAGGCTATAGGTGAGGCCCAGGGCCAGGTAGCCTTTAGGCAGGAACTCTCCTGCTTCGTCTCCAAGGCCAATCACCACCGTGGCAAAGTGCTCTGCCTCTTCCAGCTGCAAAGAGGAGAGGCAGTGGTCACTGGGGTGGGCTTTGTTGTCCTGAGCAGGGAAGGCAACACAGTCACCAACCTGGGACACTGTCAGCCACAAGTACAAACAGAATAGCTCCTCACACTGGAGCTGTAGGCAACGTGACTTACCCAGGCCATGCAACTAAGCAGGAGAGCCAGCTGTTTGATCTACCAGGAAATGCCTGCCTCCCTGGACCTGTTCCCCCTCCAAGGAGCAGTGCTCAAGGTCACAGGTCCTGGCTCTTCCAGAAAGACAATCCCCAAAGCCTGCTCTACTGAGAGCATGAACTCAAAACAGGGCAGTATCTGTGGCTCCTCCTCAGGAGGTCTCAGGGCCTGTTCAGCAGACCGGGAGCCAGACCTGGTGCTGGGCCTTGGGAACATGTGCCTTGTTGAACATGGCCGACCTGCAGAGTAGGCAGGCTGCCACACAGGCTAGTCTAGGGCTTGCTCCCTCCCTTCCTGAGCAGGAAGCCAGAACGTTCAGGGGAAAAAGGCCTTGGGCTGTTTTTGTCCTGGGAGCTGGAGACTGTTCCAGTTGGAAAAGGCCCAACTGGCACGGGCCACATGGGCACACATAATTACACACAGCATGGGGCACAAGGAAAAGGTCCAGGAGGCAGGATTTATGGACACCCTGTGGAACCCATAGCAGTGAGGCTGGCTAGGGTGTAGGGCTGGGGCTAAGGCTATATCCATTCTCATGTGTCACCACCAACTCTTCCCCAGGTGCCTGTGGTAGTTTAAATATGCTTGGTCCGTGGGAAGTGGCATTAGGAGGTGTGGCCTTGTTGGAGGAAGGGTGTCATTGTGGGCGTGGGCTTTAAAATCTTCTAATTCTCAGGTTCCACCCAGTGTGAAAAAAGACCTTCCTCCTGGCCGCCTTTGCGTCAAGATGTAGAACTCTTGATTTCTCCAGTGCCATGTCTGCCTGGATGCTGCCATGTTCCTGCCATGATGATAATGGACTGAACCTCTGAAACTGTAAGCCAGCCCCAATTAAATGTTGTCCTTTATAAGAGTTGCCTCCGTCATGGTGTCTGTTCACAGCAATGAAACTCTAACTAAGACAGTGTTCCTAACCTGCTATGTGCAAAGCATAGCAGTTGTCTATGTAATCCCCAGAACATTGGCTCCCAGGAACCCAGGGTGGCCTTCTTCAACATCTCCTTCCCACTCACACACAGTTCCACACCACCAGACAGACAGCCACACATCAATCACGGGTATTCCATCCAGCCTGATAATCACACAGGCAGTCCAGTGGAGGTGAGATTCACAGTTGTGTTGGCTTCCAGCAGGACCCAACCCTGCAAACATCCTGACTTAAGGTGATTTCCCCAGCTCAAGTAGGGTAGCTCTGACTGCCGGCCGCGGCTGGGGACGGTGCACAGGTAAAGTTTCTCTACTTGGATTGTGGTGGAATTCCCTGAACCAGAGGCAGTTAGCCATGGAGCAATGGATGGGATAAGTCCCAATCTGAACGCAGCTATGATGAGCCATGTGCACGCATAAAAGAAAGCAAACAAAACCCCTAAAACCTGAAGGGGCAAGAAATGAGAAAATTCCTGAGACTCAGGATTGTTCCTACAGGGCCAACACTACTTCGAGTTCTGATGCCACCCACAAGGCAGGCTTTCTGCATGTAGATTCACTGCAGTAATTATAAAGGAAAAATAGTATTAATTCCAAGTAAGTTAATGCACGATACAATAATTACACATGGTCTTAGTGGACATGGGTACTTTAGCTAGCACATGGGGGGGGTGCTGTCACAGCGAAATGAAAACTAAATAAAAACAAATCGTTTTATTAGGACCTTCATCTAAAGCAGGTGTGGCAATCCGAAAGCTTTAGAATTTGGCCCTGCCACCCTGGCTCTGAAGTGCCAGGACCCCAACCAGACTCAGAACCAGCTCCTGACTCTCAGTCAGCTCTCCTCACAGAGGCAGAGCCGTGTGATGATGAGGACGGAGCACGGGGCACAGTGCTTGGCCTCCAGCCCTTTGAGGTTATCCTCCAGGCCTCAGCGGGACAAGTGCCCCCCTTCAGAGGGCAGCTGGGAGGGCTGGTGCCATGATACTGTGATGTCGAGATCAACAGTAGTGACCACAAGTACTGTGGCATATATATGGTTCTTGGCTGCCCAACATTATTTCTACCCTTGCTAGCCTCCTGCTGGGGACCTCAGGTTCAGACTCCAGACACTTCCTCCTTGCCTCCAATCTAGGCAGCTGGTGGTCCTCCGGAGGCTGTGGCACTGGGTCCTCTTTCTCATCAGAATAGATGTAGACGAGGGTTTCCCAGTGTTGTCTCCTGACTCCGCTCTGCTGCTGTCTCTAACACCCACCCAGAGCAGCCATGGCAACCTAGGGAAGGTCCTCCCTGCCTCTGGATTTCTAAGCAGCCCGAGGCCTGACAGCACCATGGCAGGAAGTTGTGAGGCACAGGGAGCTTATGTACCCCTAGCCCTATGGTCAGCCAGTGAGCAAATGACAAAGCTGTGTGTGGCCCCAGCCCAGGCCAGTCGGAGGGATCCATGGCTGTTCTCTGCACTCTCTGTTTCCTTCTCTGACACTTGGGAAAGCACGGTGCACATTTTGCTCTTTGTAAGTAAGGAAACACTGTGTGCTTTCCCAAGCTTCCCTATCTCCGAGGGTTTCCTAATTTGGTTCCTGCACAGCAGACTCGGAGCTGAGCTGGCACACTTGCTGGGCTCAGGGCTGCCTTCCATCTCCTGCAGCCCCATTCACCCACACCGCCTCAGATGCTCCACCTGCTTCCTCCCTTCCCAGGGACTGGAGGGAGCTCCTTTCCGAGACTGCAGACTCTGTTTAAAGACCTCTGGTTTCTCCTGGGTCCCTTCCTGTAGGGCCCGGGGCTCCTGCTTTGTGAATGACCCATCTTCCTGGGCTTGGAAAGGAAAGCTATGTCCTTTTAAGTGCTTACTATTGTGAAGGTGCTGTAAACAATAACAGCGACCATTTGTCATATACCTGCAATGTGCCACACCCAGACACACCATCTACTATGGCTCACAGCTTCCCGATTAGTGGGCACGCCAGCTCCCAGGTTACAGATGAGGAAACTGAGGCACACACAGAATCGCTCCCTCAAAGTCACACAAGCTAGTGAGTAGGTAGACTAAAAGACTTGAGCCCTGTTTTCCATAGCCTATGCTCTTTCCGGCACCTGTTCTGCTCACTCAGGGCATATAGACCCCATGAGAGAGAAATTACAGACCTTTGCTTACGTACATCCTATTTCACAACCTCTTCTGATGTCTGTGTGGCATACAGTATACAAGCATGCCCTGTCCTCTACGTCTCCTGAAGAGGTTACAACTTTTAAAATTAAATCATTTTTAAATGTGTTTGGAGGGAGCCAAGAAAATGTCTATATCTTCTTTTCTACCTGCTCCCCAAATTTGCCTTGTGGCCAGAAAGCAAGGTAAAGCAAGTGCAGAAGGCATTTACTTAGAAACCTGGTCACAGTGAAGACACTGGGTTCCTCGAGGGCAGGGGTATACGCACTCACCAGCGCCACCCACTGGCCTCAGAGAAGACAGTTCTGCCCTGGAGAAGCATACCACAGTTCAATCCATGCTCAAGGTGAGTACAAACCAGACTCTAAGAGGTCCAAAGTGGGACCGAGAAGATGACTCAGCAGTTAAGAGCACTAGCTGTTCTTCTAGAAGATCATCTAGAAGATGCTAGGATTCCTAGCACCCACACGGTGGTTCACAACCATCTCTAACTCCAGTCCCAGAGGATCCGACGCCCTCTTCTGGCCTCTGTGGGCATTGCACACATAGTGTGCAGATGTACATGCAGGGAAAAAAGCCACATAGAATAAAAACAAATGAAAACTAACTTTAATAAAAGAAGAGGGGTAGGAGGCGCTCAGAGGAAGCATGCAAGTCAGGAAGGCTGCCCAGCTCTGCCTCATCTCTCTGAAGAGCCGTGAGCTCACATTTTCATCTCCCCTCAAGAGCCTTGCTGACCAGCCAACACCCAAACTATCCTCAGTCCCTGGTAGCAGCCCGCCTTTCTCCCATTTTCTGATGACAAGTCTCCATGTTTAAGCTTCTTTTGGGCTTTTCTATTTATGTTGTCATTGATTACTTTGCTCCTAACTCATCTGATTTCAATTTGGACTGATTTGATCCTAATTTTAATACCATGTAATCTGAATGCACATAATCACTGTAATTATGTGCGGAGGGAAAGAGCTCCTCCATGGTGGGAAGACCTAAATTTAGGGCTTCCTGGCAAGGGTGCCTTCGGTGGCCTCACAGCTCCTCAGAGCTGGCAGCTCAGGGGAGTACATGTGCCCTCCCCAGCCCTGCTCCCAGAGACATGGGTATTTTAGGCTTCATCTAAGGGATGAGCCCCAGGTTCCCTCTCAGATGCCCTGGAATACAGAGTCTGAACTGGGGTTTGGGTAACAGCCCTCCACGCCTTCAGCTCCCAGCACCTTTTGATGCAAGGATTTGGCCTGGGACTCTGCAGCCTGCAGCCTTGCAGCCTGCAGCTGCATGCCACCTACAACAGAGTGGGTGGATCCAGAATGCAGAGGAAGGAATGGGGGCTCCTCAGGCTGCTGGAGAGGATATGTGGGGTACACTATGACAGCTGAGAGGGATGATGAACTTGCTCTTTGTCTCTCAGAGTACAGGAAAGGGGCTCTCCCTCACACCAGGACGCTGACAAAGATTCTCTGGGGACAGTTAGAGTCAGAGCAGCACTCCCTGGGGCCCAGTGTCCCAGGTCTGAATCCATCAAAGGTCTGGGGCTCAGGACCCCAGACCCTTTGTGTTCTCAAGCTACTGACCTTTTGGGAACACTCTCATGAGCCCCCAGTAAGGCCTCAGCAGAGAGTGGGGAGCAGACAGCAGGATCCAGGAAAGTCTAGGGGTTCAGTAAGAACAAAGAAGAGGCTGCGAGGAGGCCATCTTGATTTTGTCTCAGGCTACGATTGACCTCGACCCTTCCCCTTCTCTTTAAGTACGAGGTCATCTGCAGCCTCTTTTCTGGTCTATCTCTAGGTAAGTCTAGGTAACTCTGAGGTCTTGCCTGCCACCCCACCCCTCCTACTTCCCGTCTGTTTGACTCTCTGAAGATCACATTTCAGAGCTGAACCACGGTCAGATGCCATCCCAACTGGGGCTATGCTGTCAAGATTGCGGTTAGTGCGTCCTTCTGTCCCTACACAAAGGTGGCACCGTGTCTTCCACTGCAAACACGCCCACATCATTCCCACTTGCGAGAGTCCTCCCCAGGAGGTCATTGAACCCAGGCTCTGCCTGCCATCCCCTCATAGGGCACTCACCCAGTGCAGGGACCCAATGCAGACCTTGGCAGCCATCAGGGGCACTGTGGGGTCCGAGGGCTGCAACTTCATGCACTCACGTAGCAGTGACACGGCGTAGGCTGACTGTGGGCAAGAGTAGGGAACACGGTCACTGGCCACCCTAGGTCTCCATGTCTAGGGTGCCCTGTGCCCTCGGGGGTAGTTCTCCCAACAATCTTTGCTGTGTACCCCAGGAAGAGAGCCCAACGGGAGGCATCCCCATGAAGTTCACGGCAGGTGAGTCCTCTGAGCCTTGTTTCCCTCCATTGGAGAATGGAGACCAAGAAGCTCACCCTCTGGTGACGGGACAACACCTAACGTGATGACAGACAGAAAGGATTCAGAGATGAGAAACACAGAGATTTGAGAGTAGACAGGGACTCTAACCTTGTCCTTGGAAAAGAGAGCAGTAACAGGACTGGACAGATGGACAGATGTACAAAGGAAGATGAGACAGTGGGGGTGTGTGTGTCAGGGAACTCTCCAGACAGAAAGCGGAGGCCCCTCAGGGCTCTAGGACTCAACCAGGATTTGCTGAGGAGAGGCGAGGAGGGTCAGAAGGGAAGGGTATCCAGGCCCAGACAGGTATGTCAACCATTCCAATTAGGAATGACAGATAATACTCCATATTTTATCAAGTGCCAGGCATTTTTCTAAGTCAGGGGCTGCCAACAGAGCCTCCAACCCACTGCCTGTTTTTGTAATAAGGTCTTGTTGACACTCACTCACGCCTGATAGTACATACTCTGTGCTACAGGACACTACACTGGAGCAAACGGCTGAGACGGACTGGCTATTAACAGTCAGTTCAAACTGACTATTGACTGACCCTTTACAGAGAGTTTGCTAACTTCTCCATGAGAGTGTTGGATTTTTACAACATCCCTACCAGACAACTGAGAGGAGAGCCGAGCAGTCAGGCAGCTGGTTCAAAGCCACATAGCCCATCAGTGACCATCAAACAGTTCAAACATAGCCTGAGCCTAACTCTTAAACACTACCCTATGGTCCTTGGTGATGACGATGGCCAGAAGAAGCTGGTTTCCTCAGGAGGGAGTGTGTGTGTGTGTGTGTGTGTGTGTGTGTGTGTGTGTAGTTCCATGATTTGGAACTTGGACCCTTACGCTTTCTGAATCCAACATATTCTGAAGGAAAGAGCAGTAGCTCTCCTAGCATGTAAGCTCCTGTGACCCTCAGGTATATGTGTGACTGCAGCAATGACCACATTATAAGTTCTCTTGTGGGCTGAGCTCCTGTAACTTAAGTCTCTTCTTCCCTAGGAACTCTGGGAGTGCCTCGAAGGAAAGAAGGGTTCTGGCAGACTCATCTGCCTGCAGTAGGATGACTGGAATGTGTGTTTCCCCCGCCCCCGGGTTACCTCTCTGTTCTCCACCAACTATGCAAGAACTTTCTTCCACCCAGTGTTACAGATTTCCCGGGGCTCTGACTGAGCTATGGTTTGCATACATTCTGAGTGTGTTCTCCAAGAATCCATGAGCTGGAGGCTTCATTCTCAGAGTGGTTAGCCCCAAGTCGTAGAACTACTGGGAGATGCTTAGTGATCATTGTGTGTGCCCCAAAAGAACTGGATACTGTTCTCATAGTTCTTGCAAGGCACTGGTATCAAATGAACAAGACTTTCAAGTACTTCCCCATCTGGCTTCCTGTCTTGCTGTACAATTTCTTCCACTTGTTTCCACTCCTGTTATGTCATCTGCCTTGACGTTGGCACCCTGTCCTTGAGCTCCAAAACTGTTGAGGCAAATAAGCTTCTTTTCACTATAAATTCTTCAGTCTCAGTCATTTTATTATAAGGAAGAGGGAGCAGAGCGCTGAGACTAGCTGTAGGTAAGTCCATTCAGGGCTCAGTTCTGGGCTGGGGTGATGGAATCAGATGAGAAAGACAGATGAGCCCTCGAGGAGATCAAAGAAAGCAGGGTATCAGGAAAGAAGACAAATGCCAAAATCCGCCATCTTTCTAAGATAGAACAAGTCCAAAGCCAGGACCAGAAAACAACAGGCGTAATGGGAGTTCTCTGTGTGGACTGCAGCAAGGAAGACTGTGTTAGCTGCCAGGGCCCACCTCCTCGGAGATGCTCTCCTGGGAATGACACACTACATTCCTCACAACTGTCCTTCCATCTACACACCCCAGCAAGCCTCAGGCTTCTCAGCTTCTGACCTTTGCATCCTGGAAACACAGGATTCTCTCATCCTGACCCTCCACAATCCACCCACTGCTTCCCACCCCACCCCACCCCTTCCCACCCCACCCCCATGCAGACTGAAAAACACTGCTATTTAAGGAGCCATCTGAGGACCCAGCAGTAGGAGCAGCAGGCTTCTTTTTTCCCCCCCTGTCTTGCTGGTTACCTAGCAACGCAGCCAATGCAACTGCTGCAAGGAGACCAAGAGAGGGAACGACCTAAATCATGCCACAGAATTCATCCATTATTCCTGTGGGGTGAAACACCAGGCATATTTATATCTGCCCAGCTGTACCTTCTGGAAGGATTAGAACCTGGATTCCTACCTTGGGCTCAACAAAAGCAAGCTCTGGCCACTCACTCTTTTGAGGTCTGTCAGGATAGTCAGGCAAATGGTTTTGGCATGCAGGATTCCCAGGGGGTTTGGAGAATGCCTTCTAGAACAATCTCCCAGTGCACTGAGTGCACGGGTGGGTGGAGACCGATGTCTGCAGCCTGTGTAGCCTCACACATGAGGAATTACTAATCACTCCAACTCCCCATGCCCACCTTGCTGGATCATGAAGGAGCCAGAGTAGGGAATGGCTTCCCAGAGGCTGGCCTCTGGACCTCTTTGGGTCCAGCTTCCCCATAAGGAGGTGGAAAAAGCCAACATCTGTGGTTCCTTTTCCCGAGGCTGGAGGCTCCAGAAACTTCCTTGAAACTGAAGCTAACTTCCATGGATAGTTTTTGGTTCTTTTTTTGTTTTGTTTTTTGTTTGCTTTTTTTTTTTTTTTTTTTTTAACTTTATCTGCATTTATTTTATGCTGAATTTATTCCCGTGCCATGAGTTTTTGTTTCTTCAGTTTCTTCTGGGATATCTTTTTCTTCTGTGCAACCTCCTCTTCTGGCTTTGGAACAATCTGTTCCTTCTCAGTGAGGACCATCTCAATGTGGCAGGGGGAGCTCATGTATGGGTTAATCCGACCATGAGCTCTGTAGGTTCATCGGCGCCTTAGGTGCCTTGTTCACCTGGATGTGTTCAGTGACCAGAGAATCTACATCTAAACTCTTCAGGTCAGCATTACTCTCTGCATTTTTAAGCATGTGCAGCAAAAATTCGGCACTCTTTTTTGGCCACCGTCCCTGTGTCCAGCCCCACTGTTTGGCCTGGGCGCACCTACCGACTCCACCATTATACCATGGAATGGCACACACTGCGTCTTTAAAGTGACATCCTTCAGTTATGATGGTGGCTTTGCAGAGATGCGTTCCCTTGATGACCTGGGCAGTTTCCCAGGTGTTCTTAAAGTGAACACGAAGGTTTGAGCCTCTTGATTTGCATGATTTTGTGGGGTTTTCTGGGTCAAGAGAATGGTGAGCCATCTTCACGGGTCACCTCTGGCCACTTACAGGAAGAGTTGTTTGTTTGCTTTTAAAGAAGATAGCTTTAAAAAAAAAAATCCACAACCCACGGAGCAGTGCACGGCTCTAAGCTGTTCCTCAGCTCTGCTATTCTAAGGCTAAAGGTGTTTCCTGTTTGGGGAGGCAGGAAGAAGCTGCTTGATGCTGCTGTGTGTGTAGGATCCGCATAAGGCCCAGCCACAGCAACCCAGCCTACTGTCACTCCCTAGGCAGGCTGGTGTCTTCAAGTCCTACACACCTCCTCCTGTTCATCGTTTGGCCCCTCCCCCTTGGTTCACACTCTCCCCCTCGGCCTGGAGTCCTCCACTTCTCCATTTATCTCTTGCTGCTGGCTCCTTGGGAGTGTCTCCTGCTGAGCAGAGCCAGTCGGTCATGCTGTGACTTTGAGATGGAGGTGGGCCCTGTGATGAAGGGCTAGGAAGGATGCCCAGCAGAGGATGCTGAGGAGCCTCCCTACTGACTTTGGCTGTGCTCTGTAGACAGTCTGACAAGCCTGCAGCACCTGGTCCTCCTCCCCCGCCCTGCCAGGCTCTGGCCTGTCTTACTGCAGAGACCCAGGGCTGGCTGGCACCCCTCCATCTGCGGAGGTGGTACTGGCACATTGGGAGGGCCTCCTCAGAGAGGCTGTGGGGCTAGAAATGGAACGGAGCACAGATGGGCCAGGGGCGAGGGATTCCCTCAGCCCCACGAAAGGGCCCTGGGTATTTACAGCTCTTGGAACAGTCTGCGAGCTCAGACCACCTTGTTTCCTGCATTCACAGCATCCTCAGCCACATTTCTCTCAGCCCCCAGCTCCGGAAAGGCTTTCCTTTCATGTCACTGCCTAAAATAGAGGCTTACATAAGTGTAGTTCTGATCTGAGCAAAAATCAGGAATACTGGAGCAGGGTCTGGGCAGATGGAGGGTGGATGCCCACCCTGGTGCCGCAGGCTCTGGGCAGAGCTGGCCTCTTCTGCTGTCTCTACCCAGGTGCCTCTGGCTACGTTCCCAGCTCACAACTCTGTGGGGCAGAAACAGCGTTCCCCTCTCTTAGAGCTGACAGCAGAAGTGTTGCCACACTCTGTGGTGGACCATAGGAAGGGAGAAACATCCAAACTCATACCTGCTCATGGGCATATGAACAGAGCCTTCCCCGTCCACCTCAGAAAGGGATCTCAGTCCTGGGTCACAGTTCCCAATCAACACCAACGTCTCCAGCACCGAACTCTGAGAAACCGTTTTCTACCTCTGGGAGGGACCCCTACCCCACAGCCCTGGGTCTTACCTTCCCACTAGCCACCATGGAGAGGGCCACTTGGTACCAAAGGTGAAATTCTCCAAACGCACACTTCATGGCTCGCTCCAGGCACTGGGGAGGAACAAGCGATCAGCACTGCCCCACCAGCCCCGGTCATCCCAGTTCCTCACAGGGTAACTGCGACCCGAGTCACTGTCCTCAGAGAGCTGCGGGGCAGCCTGGGAACACAGGGACAATCCAGTCCCTGCCACACATGCACTGTGATGCTGCACAATGGTCATTTCACCTCTGTAGCCCCACCTCCATGATACATGGATGGTTTCAGACAGCCATTTTGATGTGCAAATGAGATAAGGCCTCATGAAATAAAAATAAGTAGTGTTTATGGTCATGGGGCGGGTGTGGTAGGGCTCTCCGCTTTTTACATGGATCAACTTCTTCCTAACCACTCCAAGGAAAGGTCTCTGATTACCCTCACTGCACAGATAATGATCACGTGAATGAGGAGGCTAGAGTGACTGACTTGGAGGTCCCAGGGCTAGTGAGCAGCAGACCAGCCTGAGAAGCAAGGGCCAAGCGGGGAAGGACCAATGGTCACCTCATGCGATTCCCTCTGAATTACTAAACCCCCAGGAAGTGACTGGGTGGACTGGCCGACCCTACCTCAGAAAGCATGGCGTACTGGCCTCGCCGGCCCAGGGTGATACTCAAGAGGTCGTAAATGGCTGAAGCATTCTGCAGGCTCACTTTCTGGTCCTCCGCCTGCTCTGGTGCCCGACTCAGTACCACGTCCCGAGTTGCCTGCGGGTGAGATGCAGTGTGGGAAAGACAGTGAGGGTAAAACTGAGATGGCCCTCACAGGGGTCATCCCGTTAACCCCACTTGCTGACAACCCTGGGTTCAGGCGGGGGAGCGGTCACCCTAAGTCTCAAGGTCCCAGCGTTCACTGTGGAACTCTGCTGTAGGGTGGTGCTGTGGCCATGTGCCTTTCACGTGAACGTGTCTGTCAGCTGCTGGCATTCAGCACCCTCCTTTGCTTCACACACAATGTTACATCAGGTCCTCTCTCATTCATGTTTACCTCAAGAGTAGCTAACCAGTCACTTGTGGGGCCCTCTAAGCAACAACAGGGCAGGGACATCTGGGTCTGCAGTGACTCTCCTACACTCCCGTGGCTGTGCTTGGCAAAGCTGAGATCTGGCCCCACACTCTTGCTGATACTTCCCAGCATCTTCTCCTTCAGCCAAAGTGATCTTTGTCTAGCGTTGCCTTCCCTGTGTGAGTCTACTTTGGTTCCCAGAGGCTGTCGTGTCAACCAAGGACTGGTCTGCCAGATAGAACGAAGGAGCCTGACCCTGCGACCTGAGATTCCCACCAGATCCAAGGCCCCATCCTGCCCACCAGTCACCCTCCCTGTTTGCTCCTGCACAGAGCCGCCCTCCCTCCTGCAGGCAAGGGGCTGAAGTTCCTTGGTGATCTATCTGTATTCCTCCTCCTCAAGAAACACAGATGGCCCGGGAGAGGATGCCTAGGAGAAGGTACCAGGAATGGTAGGAAATCCTCAGAGAGATCACTGCTAGAATCAGCCTGTTAAACTTAGCCAGGAACTGCAAACAGTTAAGAGAAAGTGCCAAGAAATCCTCTCCCTCCCTCCCTTCCTCCCTCCCTCCCAGTGAAACCCACCCCCACAGCCTCAGGAACACAGCCTGTGCTTCATCCCTGTCAGTGCTCCTCCCCACTCCTCCACCTCCAGCAGCTCTTAGCTCCAGGCACCCAGTGGGGACCGTGGGTGATGGGCTCCTCTAGGCAGCCGTGGGAAGGGAAGGAGGGGATGAAGAACAGAGAGGCAGGAGGAATGCCTCTGCACAAGCATACTGGAATCTAGTAGGAAGAAATCAGGATGGAAGGGACAGGCCAGGTATTCTGTAAGGGGGCATCTCTGAGGTAAAGGGAGCCTCACTGGGCACTTTCAAGGACTGGGGAAGCCATGTTTGGTGCAGAGTGTGTTGTCACCACTGTCCTCAAAATATTTAAACGCCTTTTTCTGTCTGCTCCTCCCTACCTGACTTCTCTCCAGCCACAAAGCACTCACTACTGTTTCCTGTCTTCAAGGCTCCACCGAGTTTGGTCACCGTGCAGTTCTCTGCCCGCTGGCAACTCCCAGCTCAAACCGCTGCTTTCCTAGAGCCGGCCCACCTCTGCGCCTCCCTAGGCCTCACACACCAGGACCCTGGCAGCTCCAGCCAGCTCATCACTGTGTGACAGGGCATGCCAATTTTAGGCTGAGCTGCTAAACACAGAACTTCATAAATCCACCTTTGTGGAGCAAGAAATGCCCCAGGAAGACTACTCTGGGCTGGCATAGAAACTCCTTTGTCTACACTAGAACCTGCCCTAAGAGGACAGGCCTCTGGGTGTGTCTGGTGTGTGCACTGAGGGTTAGGGGGTAGATTTCCAGAACTAGGAGTGATTGGAGCAGATGAAACATAAGACGGGGCAAGTCCTCCTGATGACCTGGCCCCTCAACAGGCTGACAGCAGTGATGGCGTGCTCTTAGGGGTCCGTAGAGCTTTTGTGCAGGGGGGAACATGGTTACTACAGGACAGACGGAAGCAGAGGTCTGACCAGCGGCTACCAGGGCTTTGGGAGTAGAATTTTAAAAACTACAACCTGCTGGGCTAGTGCTGGTTGCTGGGCAGTGTCTGTGTATGTAACCATTGGTAACAGGATTGGGTGGGGAAACTGGAGCAGGAATAAGGGAAGTCTGGGTACTTGGCCTGTGAGCCACAAAGGAGCATGAATTCCCTGTGGCTGGAGCCAGAACAAGCCTCAGAGGCAGGGAGCCCCACAACTAGGCTTCCAGTTCTCCCCAGGAGCGCCCCAGCCTTCCCATGCCTCTTCCTTGGGCTCGCTGACCCTGGGCCACACAGTCCTATAGACTTCACCAGTCCAGAGATAGACCCAGCCCACTCTTCCCCTCTCCTGTCTACATACACAGCCTGAGTCCTGGTTTCATCGGGAAGACCTCAGATCCAATGAAGATCGCACTGAGCAGCAAGCGACGTGAACGCACTTGCTAGTGCAAATACATGGCTACTGTGCTGTCTTCTCTCCCACCATCCTGTGCTGTTCTTGGGATAACGGTGACTATTCTCCCTGGGTTTTCCCTGCCCACCCTGTCTACTGTGCACTGCTGTGTCTCCCACACCCAGCCTTTGGCTCCTGCTGTAGGATGCTCTGCCCTTCTTTAAGTCAAGCATTCGGTCCTTCTCTCCAGTGGCCTTCCCAGGATGGCCTCTCCCAGACCAGAGCTTTCAGAGTGCCGGGAGACCGGCCACATTCCCATCATGCACCAGCACATCAGGACGCACCACTGCTCGTCAGACAAATGCCCTAAGACAAATACAGGAAGCTCACTTCCTCAGGCAGGCATGACTCTTGTTGAGCCCCCCCTCTAGGTGTAGGCCTCAAATCATCCTCTCAGAAAGGGGGTTCTCATTCCCAACAATTTATCTGGCTCATGAACCCAGGCAGCAGTGGGACAAACATAACCTCCCCAGAGGAGGGCTGAGCCTGAAGATGCCTGACCAAGTTCTGATGCTTTCCTGAACACCAAGTAGATGATCCCAGCAGTTCCCCATCTCTCCTGGATGCGGCTCAGCTGGCTCTGACCTTCACCTCTGCCCTGCCCTGTCCTCTTAACCCTGGACCCAGACGGGGTTCCCATCTAAGTGGGGGGGGAATGGAAGGCTCCCTAAGTGGCACCTGATTACTCCCACAGTCCTCTTGCCTACTCTTATCCCATTTTGACTGAGGAAGGCTGAGGGAGACTGAGTAAACTGACCAGTACACCCCGAGGGCAGAGAGCCAGCGGGAACGCTCTCTCAAAAATGTTCAGCAGTCTTGATGGACAGTATTGGAGGCCTTGTCTGGCTTTGCTGAAGAAGGAACCAAAGCAAAATGTAGGCAGGGTCTCCCCAGTAAAGTCTTAGGTGTTTTCTCCTTGCAAAGAACTGGTTCCTGAAGCCAGATGCCCAGAGCCTTCTACTCAGAGGCGTCACTGCGACAGCCTCTCCATCAGGTGAGCCTCAGGACCTGCCGCTGGCATCCCAACAATCACCCCAGAAAGAAGCATCTAGGAAGCATTTGTACTCCCCCTCCCTGGAGGACACGTCATGTTGTCATGTTCGGCTCCTGCTGGTGTCCCCCACTGGCAGACATAATTACCACCAGCTCTTGGGCTGCCGGTCCACAGAGCCAAGAGCTAGCGTGCTCTGTGACAGGTTTCATCTACCCAGTAACACAGTTCCTGTGGCAGATGTCACAGTCTTCCTGTCACGGGTACTGAACCATGGGTCTGAGCTGGCAGCCCTTTGCAGAGCAAGGCCCTGCCTTTGAGCAAACCAGGTGCCAAAAGCTGGGACACTATGTGTCACCTGCTGAGTTCCAAATGGAACCTTGCCTAGGAAGCCCTTTTCTTTAAAACAACACACAAGTACACTCAATCCTCAACTAGATTAAAAGCTATATGCTTTCAATGGTAACTCAGAATCAAGGTTTCCCCCACCCCAGGACAAAAACACACATTGAACAACCCAAAGAAATAGCTCTGTGATCATTTTCTTAATCCGCCCCCAAATTCCTTCCAGGAGGTTTTATTAACTCCATCTTACAGATGAGAAACAGGTTCAGGGAGAGAAGAATCTTTCTTAGTTCTTAATGACAAATATAGATCTGCACGGTCAGACGCCTGGCACCCATACAATACAGAGCTGGTTTGATAGGGCACAGGGCCCCCATCCCGGAGACACACCCAACCTCTCACACTTGTACCTTCCAGTTCTGAGAGGTCACACCAGCAATGAATTCTTCCCCAGCTCAACAAAAACAGTAGCAAAGATTCAGCTGGCTTTAACCCTCACTACACGAGGCGAGTGCACACTGGGGATAAGGACTTTAGAGGGTTGTTTAACACGAGATGCTGAGCATGGTCCAGCACAGTACAGTTGCTCAGAAAGATTAAGTGATGGTTAATGTTGAGCACATGAACAGACTGTGTGGGAGTGGACGGACAGGTGGTGGGCAAATAGATGCGTGCGGGCACAGACAGTGTGGCTGGTGGATAACTGGTAGATGTGTGCATCTGAGTGAGTGGAACGTGAAATGCTCTAAACGCCCTGAAGACACAGAACAGGGTCCAAACACAAATCTTCAAGCAGCCATGAACCAAATCCCTTATGTTTCTGGGAAAACATTGCTGATTTCTATTTATCTCTTTGAAGTCATGTTCCCTCATCTTATCACACAGGTTAGCCCGTAACGAAAGCCGAACGCCGCTTTCACGTATGCTGGCACGTGCCAGGCACGCACGTAGGTCCTATACAACCACTCTCTGAGCTCCCAACCATAAAAATGGGGCTACAACACCCCAAAAAAACCCCACAAATGTCCTCTGCCGGGTGGAGCTCTGGACGTCCTGGAAGTGAGGAGCAACAGTGACAGTGGCTGTGGCTGCACTGCAGGAGTGGCTTTTACCGCAGTCAGTCTGAGAGATACTGCAAAGTCACAGCCAAGGCTGCCAGCTGCTGCTCTAGAGGTTTTCCTACAAGCCTGTCATCTACAGCCAAAACTAGTCAGCGGCACAGAGGTGAGGAAAATCCCCCAGGCGCACAGAGGCCGTGCTGAAAGTTCATGGAACCTTAGGGTTGAACTGAGGCTCAGAGCAGGACCTGGCACAACCCACAGTCCACTCTCTGGCCAATCAACAATGCAACTGCAGAAGTTTATGGATGGGGAAAGGAAGAATCAGAGCAGGTAGTGGGGCAAATCCAAGACTTAAATCCAGGAGCTTGGGCGCTGGGTCTTGTGCTTGTAGAAACTTGTTGGCACGAGGCATGTGGTTCGAATCATAGAAACAAAGCTATTATTATGTGACCTTGACTAAGATACACACCCATCCTGTGGCCCTTCCCTTACTTCCTCATCTGTAAAATGGGGACACAACAGTATTAATTCCAACTACACAAAAGTACTGACATAACTTTCTCCTTCCTTCTGTTTTTGGAGACAGGTTCTCCGATAGCCCAGGTTGGCCCTAAACCTCCCTTTAGCTAAGAATGACCTTCATTTTCAGATCCTCCTGCCTTTCCGCCATCTGAGTCCGCCATCTGAGTGCCAAGATTACAGGCAAAAAACAGGTTTCAAGCCATGTTGGAAAACAAACGCGGGCCTTTGTGCACTTTAGACAAGTACCCTACCAACAGAAAGGCATCTCAACCCCGAAAATCATTTTTGCAAGCCATAAATAATTGAAAATAGATCATTTCTTATGATTCAACATAATGTTTACCCAGTGAAGTAGCCACCTTTGTCCCTCTCAGAGAAAGGGTCTTGCATTTACCTTTATCACTCAAAGCACTCTGTAAGTCACACTGCATCCCTTGGCACACAAGGGTGACACGTGCCCACACCTCCAGAGACAGGTAATCTCAGTGCAGACTCACAGGAGGGCATAGGCGGTACCAGGGCTGGGTGGAGGGGACTCCAACAGTTCTACTTCAAGATTCTAAAATTTAAGCTGGGCGGTGGTGGCACACACCTTTAATCCCAGCACTACAGAAGCAGAGGCAGTATTTCTAAGAGCTCAAGGCCGGAGTTCTAGTACAGCCAGAGCTACACAGAGAAAACCTCTCAGGAAAAAAAAAATCTAAAATTTAGAAGTGAGATTTACTCTGTAGTCAGAGAAAGAAGTCATTTCCAGTTCCCCAAAGAATAAATCCAACACTTGGTGCTTCCTCTCCAAATCTGGCTAAGCCGGTAGGTGCCCCTCCCCCTGAAGCATGTACCCAGGACGCCTACCATGCTTGGTTCACTGGTACTCAGCAATGTTCAGATCTAGGATGGCCTGGCCTGGCTGAGGAAGGGCCGTCTCCCTGCCTTGCTGTCCAGCATCCCTCCGCATACGTACTTACCAGGAGACCTGTGCAGCCAGAGGTGACCCACCCATGTGCCCTGGACAAGCCCTGGGGCCATCCATATGACAGCTAAAGAAACACTAGTGGCCGTGAACGGCCCAGCTCAGGGCGTCTTGGGTTCTCAACCTCTGCTTCCCTCAGGGATCACCTACGGCACTTGTTTCTTGGCCTGGCAGCTCAGCACGGAAGGACTTGGACCCAGCGGTGCAGGCACGCCTCCTTACTCCTGCCGTCTGTCATCTGTGCGCCCCCTCCTTGAGAGTCCCTCGGAGCCAGAGGTTCATCCTTCCCCTTACACCTGCAGAACTACCCACCCACACCATGCACTCTGAAAACACTGCCGAGTACCGAGGTCACCATGGCGTGTACGCACGCTCACTCTCACACGAGTATCTTTCCAGGGTTTGGGAGATGGATGCCCAGTGCCTTATTTCCCATAGTAGTAAGCGTGGAGAGCCTAGATACTGGAATCATTCACTACTTTATTACCGCCACCCCTTACTAAGATGTGAACACCATGAGGGCAGGGGCTTGTCTCCATTTTGCTCTCTGTTCCATCTTTGGCTTCAAGGATATGGCCAGGCACAAGGCAGATAATCATAGCTGTTGCAAGACTATAAACCCTACCCACACTTACCTGTGAATTACCATCTTATGAAGAGGACACTGAGGCTCTCAGAAACGGAAGTATTTGTCCCTGGCCCTCAGCTAACAAGGCAATGGCTGGAGCCCGGATCCAGGTGTCCTGCCTCCAAGTACGCATTCCTCCAGTTCCCTATCTGTTCTCTCACGGCAGTCACAGCCCCCAGCACATGGCTGCTCAGTGCACACTGCTGACTTGTGTAATCCCTGAGGAGGGGTTCACACGCATTCAGTCCCTACCCACCTGGGGAGAGATGCTAGGTCTCTCAGCATAGCCCAGCAGAGCGTGTGTGTGTGTGTGTGTGTGTGTGTGTGTGTGTGTGTGTGTGTGTAAGAAGCAAGAAGCTCATACCTTCTGGGCATCCCTGGGAGACAGAGCTTGACTAGGCCATGCATAACCTCTGCCTGTCCCAGCACGATCCATAACCTCAACCCACTGGGGTCAGTGGTGCCTGGGGCTTACCATGGACTCACTGATGAGCAGCAGCAAGAGGGCCTCCTCTATGTTGTCTTTTGGGCAGTAGAGGCTGGAAAACACAACAGCATCCCTGGCTGCAGCCCAGCCCACACCAACGGCACCTCTGGCCCCCAAGCTGTCCTCGTGCCCCGAGGCAACATCAGCCTGGTAAGGTAACCCTCTCCTGCATAATTCACAGGCACCGAATACCACGTGCAGCTCCTAATGAGCCCCGGAATTCTGAACCTGAAAGGCTGCTGCTATCTTGTGGAAGAAATGGCTCATGCACCCATCCATCCCCGGCTTGAGGCACAGGGAGAAACAAGAGGCTCTGCTGGTGACTATAGACTCCACCTTCAACTAGCACATCAAAGGGGTGTGTCAGTAAGACAGGCAACCTCCAAATGCGTGGCTTCGGGGAGCCATGAAGGATTCTCCCCCAACCCCACCAGAGACCATCTTTCCTTAGTCTCTAAAATGTCTGCCTGGTCCTGTGCAGGGGTGGAAGCCGGGAAAGCAGGTACAATGACAGGCCACCGACAGGGAACAGACTGGTGTGCTACCACAGGACAGGTGCTACTCACTTGTCTCCTTCGTAGAGATGAGGTTTCCGAAGGGTCTGAGTGACGAAAGAATTCTCCTCCTTGTTCATGAACTCAGGTAAAGGGTGGGACAGGGGGCTCCAGTAACAGTCCTCACTCAGGGAGTGCAGCAGGACGCTAGCCAGGTGCTTGGCTGCCACCTGGCAGAGGGAGAGACTCAGGCTGGACTCAGACTTCTTCAGCTTGCCTGCTTGGCTCTGTCTCCAACCACCCACATGCTGTGCTGGGCCTCTGGAGGGTCCCACAATGTCTAAGTCCCTCACTGTTCAGTCCCTGTAGCACTGAAGCCTCTACAGTCCTTGTAGATGGCCTTGTTCCACTCCAGTTTTCCTCTTCTCTCCCTCCTCCTCCGACTCTACCCACTGAGGACTCTGCAGTTCCTTCTAGAGGTGGGAGAAGGCAGGAGGCCACAGGTACAGGAGCCTCCCTACCAGATGCTGTCTAGAGACTGATAGTTGATCCAAAATTCTTGTGAGAATAATAAAAACAGTCGTGGCTCTGATTTCGGAAAAAACAAAGGTCTACGAACACAGACCTAAGTTAGGACACGAAAGTAAGAGTCAATGGCATTTATTAAGACCATAAAGAAGGGCTGGAGAGATGGCTCAGAGGTTAAGAGCACTGACTGCTCTTCCAGAAGTTCAATTCCCAGCAACCACAAGGTGGCTCACAACCATCTGTAATGAGTTCTGATGCCCTCTTCTGGCATGCAGGTGTACGTGTAGATAGAGCACTCATACATTAAATAAATGTTAAAAAATTAAAAAAAAGAAAAAAATCCATAAAAGAGTGAGCAATACCACAGCTCATAAGGACAGTTTTGCTCATGCAAGGGATGGTGGTAGATTTCAAATCTGTTCTAATGTTAGGAGTCATTTGTCTTCAGTGCCCTGATAAAGAGATGGGAAAGTACTCTGGGATCAATTAACAATGTCTGCTGAGAGCATAGGAGGGTGAGCACAGGCATGCATGTGACATGTTTAGGTCAGGGGCCTCCTGCTAGGGCTTGTGTTGTCTCCCACCCAAATTGACCTCTGCATAAACCAGCTGTAGCCAACAGCCACATTACCACTTTGAAGTTCTGTGTTGCTTTGGTCTCCACAGTCCTAAGAATCTCCCGGAGCTCCCTCATGCCTTTCACGATGTTCCTAGGGGAGGGCAGCAAAAAGTGGGACCGTTGTAGCCAAGCTCCACAGACAGACACCCTCATAACCCAGCACCAATAGGCTGCCTGTCTCCTTGAGTCTTTTTTAAACACCTCCAATCAGTGGGATGAAAGCCAGAGTTGTAACTTCAGAACCCTCGAGGTCTAGGACAGACAACTGGTGAGAGAGCCCCCCAGGAACTTGGGCTTCTGATTTATAACTAACTGGGCACCAAGACACTGGTACTACAAACAAGATGTCATCTTGGCCCAAGTGCCTTGGGCTATGTTGGACTTTCTGGCTTCTTCATTTTTACCCATGGTGCAACAGGTTCATGTTGAAATCTGTCCTCACTGGTCCCTACCACCAGAGCCTGCCTCACCTTGATGACCACACCAGCCAGGCCTACTCCCTCAGGCTGTTACAGTGACCCACACTGAGAAATATACCGCATATCTCACCTCAGTATTTGAGCAGGCCTTCCTTATATAAAACTGGGTTCTTGACCCAATGTATGCATGTAGTCAACTCTGACACACTCCATCCCATCCTCTGCCTACTCTGCCTCTGAAAAATGCTGGCTGCAGCATCCTGGTCTATCTTGCAACCCAAATAGGCTGTGTTCTGCAGTTTGAAAGGAGGGCTCATGATCCTTGGAGATGTCTAGCCAACACAGAAGCCCCTGGAACACCCACCCTAGGCTGGGGCCTTTGGTGGAAGGATCCAGTGGAAGTCCTCAGCCTGACCTTCTGGAACTGTCTGGCTTTCCTCTTCTCCCACATCTCAGCTCCCACCCCAGAAGCAAGTTTTTGCTGGATAACCGCAGTTCTCTCGTCAAGTCTCAGGAGCGCCCCCCCCCCACCCCCCAGTGCCCTCAGCCTTTTCCTGCCATCCTTGAAAATACCAGTTCCAACATCATTCCTTGCTCCATGGCCCACTCTTTACTTCCACAGCAGTGTATACATATTAGTTCCTCTCCTGAAGCACACACTGACCCACAAGGTCACTTTTCATGGCTTCAAGGCTGTGGCTTCCTGAGGCCAAGAACTATCTCTGTGTTCCTGAAGCCCTGGGCCACCGCAGCTCCTTCTATGAAGCAAGCATGTGCCTATCAGGAGATGACTGAGGCTGGCTCTGCTCACCTCATCAGCTTTCTGGGACCACATCAGACAAGGGAAAGCAGAGGCTGCTGGGCTAGCCTAGAAGGGATCAAGCTGTAGCTGGTCACCAGGAAGCCGCTGTCACCCCTACCTTCTTGGTCCCCAGGGGCTTTGTAGCCTGGGAGCCTAACAGTAAACAAGACTAAGCAGATCAGTTCTTTTGCCTTCAGGGAAGTTTAAAAAAGCAAATGAACAAACAAACAAATAAACAACAACAGAAACCCATATAAGCCCCCAAGGTTATAAATGCAGACCTGTTTGTAAGCCTAAGAATGTAGACAGAGACCTGGAGTATTGTCAGTCAGTAAGCAGGAGAAGCCGGCTTAAAGCAGGCAGGGAACCTCAGCCTCCTGATAGTTAGCTCGAGACCAATGTTGCTACCTACCCCTGTCCTGTATCAGGGAAGCAAGCTTACCTCTGTGGCCCATGGTCTCATCTGCAAAATACAGGCTTATGCTGAGCTCAGTGTCTCAGACTCCTGTTGGCATGCTACATTCTCAAATGTTACTACTAGTCCACCACCAGTATTGTGGTTTAGGTAATCTTCCTTCTTTTTACTTAGTAGATATCTCACTCTAAAAAAATATATATGAAATTATGGGTTGTGTTGGTGGCTTTTGTTTTTCTGTTTCAAAATATATTAAGCACAGAAGTGTTTTTAAGCAGAGAAGTCATTTTTACAAGCTAGTGTGTGCACTGCTTAATTCCGCTGTGCTTCTCACTAAAGGTCCTCCGTCCACACACTAGGAAATGAGGACTCAGACCAGAGCTTTCAAAGAACAGTCAGTTCTTGGACCAGCAGTCAAATGAGCCTAACAAGGACTTGTTAGACATGAAAGATCAGGAGCTGGGAAGATGGCTCAGTGGTTAAGAACACTTACTGTTCTTGCAGACAACTCAGGTTCAGTTCCTAGCACCCAGAGGTGGCGCCCAACCATCCTTACTTAACTCCAGTTCCAGGGCATCCAATGCCCTCTTCTGACCTCCACAGGCAAACATGTATTATACATGCATGCAGGTAAAATACTCATACACGTAAAAATAAATAAATACAAAGAAACGGAGAAGAAATGCAAGTTCTATGCCCCTCCCCCTCAAAAACAAAAAAACAAAACAACCAAAAAAAAAAAAAAACCTCAGGAGCCATTATCAAGGGGAGAGAGAAAGATTCACAAGAGCCAGAGGCCAGGGAGGACCAGACCGAAGCAGTATTTTCTAGACTGACAGGACTTCTGTGCTCATGATCACACAGCAGCTGTGGCTGCATGAACAAGATGAAGCCGGTCCACACTCTAGCATGGATGGGGGAGAAGCCCATGAGCCCCCACCCCTAGCTGAGGAGTTATTGACAGGTGATGGTTTCTGGAGAAGGGACAGTTAGTTTTCTTTCAGGGTGTGGCTACTGGTTTGATCAGTGGATGCCAGTGGATGGTCCTACACCCAGGAGTACATATTTAATACAAACTGGACTCAGTGGGTTATAAGAGAAAGAACAAACGGACATGAGGGCATACAGTTGAGTCCACAGGCTGAGGCAGGCTGGTCCCTGGGGCTGCCTAGGGCTCTGTGGCTCCGAGGAGGACACCACTCCTGGGCTACGGGTAATTTTCCACTCTACGGGAGACCTGGCAGCCTCTTCCCTGGCAGCCTGGCTCAGGCCGATACCAGGAGGTTGGAGCCAAGAGTGCCTAATGGTTCTTCTTCCTCAGCCACAGGAGGGACTGTCCTCTCTGTCACTGCCAAAGAGGCTTCACAGCCCAAGACCAGCAGACTGGCCGCTGGGAGACATGTGGAAGGGGTGCTGATGTCCAGGCACTGACCACTCCCAGGACACAGAGAAGGACTGAGTGCTGCACTCCAACACAACCCTGCATCCCAAAGGTTTCTACTTGCTTTTTAAATAATTTTCGGATCTGTAAGAGATTTTGGCATCTGAGTAGGCTCCTGGGAGTTCTTTTGCAGAGTAAATCATCGCCCTCTGGCATGTTTTGAGTAAATCCCAATTTATATTGACTGTTTTTTTAAAAACAAACAAACAATCAAACAAACAATCCACCAAGCAGTGGTGGTGCACACCTTTAATCCCAGCACTTGCGAGGCAGAGGCAGGTGGATTTCTAAGTTCGAGGCCAGCCTGGTCTACAGAGTGAGTTCCAGGACAGCCAGGGCTACACAGAGAAACCCTGTCTCGGAAAAAAAAACAAAAAACAAAATGGGGGGAAAAAAAAACCCAAAACAATCCATACAAGAGGTTCCAGTGGCCAGGGCCACACAGGAGATTTGGGATCTTAGCCTGGGTTGCCTAGCTCTTCCATGCTGAGAATGCCCCTGCCTCAGCTTGCCCCTCTAAGAAATAACTAGGTGGGGGTTCTCAGCCGGCCCAGATGGCCACAGCCTGAGCAATCCTAGCCCAGCCTGCAGCTGCCTGTCAGGGTGGAGCTGGGGTTTTCCCCGGTCCTTTCTGGCTGCCCTGTGAGAAGCCAGCTTGAAAGATCTCTTTGTTCTGGTCTCTCCGGCTGACCTTTGTGAGCCAAGCTGCCCACTTTTAACAGTATCCAAACAGAGCCTCAAACCAACCCTGGCCCAGAGACAGGCTGCATGGGGAGAAGCCAGGAAGCTGGTCATTCCAACTAAAGTCAAGTCCAACTGGCCAAGAGGCGGGGCGGTAGGGGTGTTAGCAGCTTGGCTAGCGTAAGACTCCAGGAGAAAGGTGGCACAGTAGGACAGCAAGTCCCACCCCAGCAGCCAGCAGTGCAGCACAAACCCCTTGACAGTTTTCAGCCTTCAAAATTTCTCACAAGGCTCCATCACCCCAGTGCAAGCAGAACTCCGGATGTGCTCAATGCCCTTGAGAAATTACTATTGTGAGCTGGTGGTAGTGGCTTAACGCCTCTAATCCCGGCACTCAGGAGGCAGAGACAAGCAGATTTCTGAGTTCAAGGCCAGCCTGGTCTACAGAGTAAATCCCAGGACAGCCAAGGCTACAGAAACCGGTCTCTTTCTTTCTTTCTTTCTTTCTTTCTTTCTTTCTTTCTTTCTTTCTTTCTTTCTTTTTTTTTTTTTTTTAAAGATTTTTATTTATTATTATATGTAAGTACACTGTAGCTGTCTTCAGACACACCAGAAAAGGGCGTCCGATCTCATTATGGATGGTTGTGAGCCACCATGTGGTTGCTGGGATTTGAACTCAGGACCTTCGGAAGAGCAGTCGATGCTCTTAACTGCTGAGCCATCTCTCCAGCCCTCTCTTTCTTATTTATTTATTTATAAAAACGAAATGACCGTTGTGGGATAGGCTGTAGCTCAGTGGTAGAGCTCTTGCCAAGTATGTAGGGGGACCTGCCATCCCTCCCAACACCAGCAAATATAACTAACTAACTAAAATATTCCCACCCCAATTCCTTCTAACAGAAAACTAAAGCCTGGAAGATGCCCATCTGGGCATCTCCCGCCCAAGGCCAACAGGCTGACACTCAGCACTTTCAACTCGGAGACACTGTCTGCTCACTGCATGCTCACACTTCCCTCCACTGGCCATCTGAGCTCCAGGACTCCAGCCCTCAGTGCCCCATGCCATTACAAAGCGCCTTCTGCATGCTCAGCACCTGGTCAGCTGCACTGTTCGTAACTGGCAGTCATTGTGGAAGAGAGGCTGACTGAGTGACTCACCATGACTGCATATAAGGCATCTGCATCCTGCTGCTTGCCTCATTCCTGGGAACTCATCAAAAACTAGTGTTTTGCACACAGTAGGTGCTTAATGATGAGAGCATGATTTGCAATAAAATGATATATTAATAAGAACTGGTCACTGAGAGGATTCTGGTACATACAACCCTAATTGGAAGTCCCCATTTGAGGGCTGGCACTGTCCATGAGAGACTTCCGATCAAGTACTCAGGATACTGTGGCAAAGTGGCAGATCCCAGTCACCGGAGGACAAGGTCAGGTGAAGTTCACCGGTTATCCAGCTGCTCATTTTCACCACAGACCCAAATCATCTGCCTCAAAACCAAAAACTCCCACCTTGACTGTCGTCAAGCTGAGCAAAGACAGGATGCCAGACGCAGGGTTCACCCAAACAGTGGGCTTTCTTTTCCAGTGAGCGCGGGGGGAGGGGGGGAATGGGGGTTCAGGAAGTGGCCACAAACAACAAATACAGGCTGTACTTGAGAGAGGTCTTCCTGTCCCTTCAAAGCAGACACAGAAAGCTGGAGACAGCACAAGCTTTGCTGGTCAGCCTTCCAGGTCTCTGAACCCACTGAGAACAACCTCCCCCAGGCCTGCAGACACATGCAGGCACATGGTCACTGAAAACAAGACATTACTGCCAATAATTTAAAGTGACACTTCGCTTTCGCTTTCGGAGTTCGTTCCTGGCAGAAAGTTAGGGCAACTTGGGGGTAGGGGGCTGATTTATTGATTGATTGATCCATTGATTACAGGACTAAAGGAGCCACCTAGCTGGGGTGGCAGTGAGGTGACTCCCTTGGAAAGCACTCCATTCTCTCTTGTTTGGGGTGCAGTGTAAGGTACATGTTGCCTTAGGAATTAAAGCAACACATTAGAAAGCACACAGACCACCTAGCTCAAACTCACCCCAACCTGAGCAGAAAATGGGTCCTGCCAGCTCTAGACAGAAGGAAGGGGAACAACAACCCAAATAAATGTCCCCTTGCCGCCCAGGGTGTTGGAGCAGGGTTGCTCCAGCTCCTGTTTTTTGGCTGGTGCCTGAAGGCTCTCAGTCCTGTTGTGATCAGAGATGGGGCTGCCAGCGTTCTCAGCTCACGTTGTTGCCTTGCTCCCTCCCAGTCCGCTGCTGCCTAACCCCTGGAGCTGCTCCTTGTAGTCTCCAGCTCCTTCCTGGGGCTCCTCTACAGGCAGGACTCTAGGTCCAGCTGGCTACCAGTGCCCTTCTCCAGCATACAGTAAGGTGTCCCCTCCCGGAGGCTCTGCTAGCAAAGAACTGCCTGGGGCCAGACTCCAATTGGAATCCAGGCCTGCCCTCTAGTGGCTCAGAGGGGAAGAGATGGTCGCAGGCTTTCTGGCCCCCATCCTGTTCACAGGATGCTTTTTATGCTCACAGGCTCTCTAATTGAGCTCTGTTAGTCAGGAACACTATTACCATAGCACAAAAGACAGGATCATCTGGAGGGAATCAGCTGCTAAATCAATAGGGCAAGGCCCTTGGAAAAAGTGAATGTCACTCAGACATATGAGTAACTGGGCACCAGACTTGGCTAGCATGAAAGGGCGTAGGCTTCTGGAAGATCAGGATATGTGGGAAACCGTGGGGATCAAGTGAATGCCACCTCTTGTGCACAGTGGACAAGACCCGACTGAGCAGGGGACAGCAAAGGCAGAGGCGGGGTTAAGTGAGCGCTCTGTGAGACCAATAGGGGCTGCTTGGTTTGGCTCCACCCCAGGACTCAGCCAAGACTCCTAAAGAAACCTCCTTTGACAGAGAGCAGCACCTCCCTGGCTCCAACTCACAGCCCTCAGCCACCACTGGAGTCCACCCCATCCCAGGCAGCAGCCCCCTCCCTGCCTCTTTGGTCCTGCCTGAACCTGTTCACAGGTCTAACCACAGAGCAAGGGTGCACAGAGGGTACTGGGGCGCTTAGGGAATGAGCTGCTGGGTGGTCTCTGGGCTGTCTCGGGACTGGGCCTGTTTCTCCACTGGTGTAAAAACCTCCTGCACACTGAAAAGGCTTTCTCACACTTTCCCACAGATCCCAAGAACTCAGATGTGCAGGGCCATAACCAATGCAGCCACCCCTCTACCCTGGAACGTCTTCACTTTAGGCTAAGACAATGGTTCTCAATCGGAGGCTGCCTGCTTCCCACCTCAGTAGCCAGCAGTGCCTGCGGATGTATTTTTGGTTGCCATTCTTGGTGGGGTGCTTCTGGCATCTAATGGGTAAAGGCCAGAGATGTTGATAAACCTACCATAGCCGAGGGAGTGCTAAACAAAAACAGATTTTAAAGAAATTTTGGGCTAAGGAGACTAACACATTTGTTTAAGAACAACATTACAGCCTGTGATTCCCCAAGGAGCATATAACTTTGGCCAAAGGACAATAATATGTAATCACTCAGACCACTAATGCAGACCTACTGTGGGCAGTAGGGATTACGTAATGAGAAACCCTTTAGATAGAAGGCCTGGATGGACTCAGGTCCATGCCAGCTTCCAAGGCTTTGCCACTTAATGGGACTTCAGACAGACTCCTTCCCTCCTCTTTTTCTTAGTAAAATGAGGGCTGTATCTGTTCCCCCTTCACAGAATTACACAGAAGGCAACACCCTCTGCCTGTCCTCCAGAGCTAACAGTCGTTACTGTTATGAGAAAGCGTTCCAAGAAAAACTTTGTAACCCAGGTGGGCCCAGAGCACAGTAGCTTCTTCTTCAAGGAAGTCTGTAAAGTCAGAAGCCATGGCTGGTCTGCATGGGGCCACAGGAAACTGACAGAGGCTGAGGAACTGCCACGTGTCCTGGGGACTTCTACTCACTCCCAGGCTGTTTACTTGACAAGAAATGATGATTTATTTCCATTCCTCTTTATGAGCTGTGGCTAGGGTGGAGCCAGTCTCTTGGCTTTGGGGAATGAACTGTGTACTTCAGGGGTAAAAGGGATGAAGGGAGGGAGCCAGGCTGGTTACATGGAACACAAGAGCGTCAGAGCTGACCTGCCCTTCCAGAGGGAGTGTGGACAAGTTAACGCCTCTGCCTGCTGGGGGTACCCTGGATACACACTCTCACACGCATTTTCTTGCTTGGGTATGCAGAATGCAGATGGAAGCAAGCAAGCAGCTGAGGTACAGGAGGGAGGAGGGAGGACCTACAGCCAGAGCCAGCCTCTGAGCATGTGACTGAGTCACAGAGAGAGCAAAGGAACCAAGTTAGTGCACTGAAGATTCGATCATAGGCGCTCAGTACCAAACCAGGGCATAGTCTTTTCCCCCACCCCACAGGTGGCCAGGATGCCTTTCCACACCCCAAACCCCAGGGTGGGGCTGAAGGGCACTCAGACCTGTACCAGAGTCTTAGTGGGTGGGGTTGAACCAATGACTCTTACTGCTTCAAACTCCTGTCCCTCAGGAGTGAAGTAGGGCCACACGACCTTCTTCAGGGGTGTATCTACAAAGCACATGGTCCAGTCTGGCACGCAACAGATCCTCATAACCAACTGCTCTCTCTCTCTCTCTCTCTCCTTCCCTCCTGGCTGTCCTTGATGCTATAACTTCTATACATTCGGAGTGGAGCTGAGGAAAGGGGAGTGGGAGAGAGGAGAGGGCATCATGGTGTGGGGGGGGGGATGGTAACAGCAGCACCTCCCCAGAAAGATTAGGTCTATTCATTCCCTGTCACATTTGTCTCGAACGACAAATGGAAGACAGAGTAGAGCCAGAGAGTAAAGGAACTCACTGGGGTCACAGAGCTGCCTTTGACTCCAGTCCCCTGTGACTGTCTTTCCACAGCAGGAGCCTGGCCACAGCTCAGCCAAGGGTGGCCAGACTCTGGGAAGTCAGCGCTAAGTCCCAGGCACTTGGAGGGCTGGGTGGGGCCATAAGACCCGGATGTGGGCTATGAGTAGTGCAGTCTTATCAGTAAGAGTGCCAGGGCTGTCGTAGCACACACCAGTAATGCCAGCACTCAGAATGTACAGATGGAAAGATTGGGGGTTCAAGATCATCCTCAGCTGTTCAAAAAGGAATGGCAGCTCCAAGTAGCAATCAGACAGACCCACAGGCATGACCTTGGCTCCAGCCAGGACAAACTACTTTTGTTTTCTGTGCCTGCCTCCGTTTCCCACATGAGAGGTAGAGAGGTTAAGTAAGGTCTACCTCAGAGAACCGTTGGAAGACTAAAATATGCAAGCAAAGCACTTCACAAATGCCTGCTGGAAGTCTAGCGCGTCTTTAAGTGACACCAATTGTTATACAGATTCTTTACTAAATGAATGCCTGGACAGAGCATTCTTACAGCTGTCCCTGCCTACACATTTCATTGCACAGGGATCCGTATATAAAGTCCTTGCTTTCGTTTGTGTCCTGCTAACTGTCCTGTTGACTCCTAAGCTCTACATCAAGTATAGATGGTAATAAAGCTGGCTTTAGTGCATGCTCCTTTAATCCCAGCACTCAGAGGAAGAGGCAGGAGGATCTCTTTAAGACCAGAGGCCAGCCTGGTCTACATAGGGAGTTCCAGGACAGCCTGAGCTACAGACAGAGACTAGGTCTTGAAACCCCTCCACCACCTCAAACAAACAAACAAAAAAGGATAAATACTGGTTTGCTTTAAGGTCTCCAACCACTCAGATCGGCAGAAAGACAGTTTATGAATGAATGAATGAATGAATGAATGAATGAATGAATGGGTGTGGCTGTTCTAATGACAGCTTTATTCATAGAAACAGGATGTAGCCAATCTGCTGTGGAGGTTCACACTGGGCTTCTTAGGGGGCTGACAGAGGCGGGGTGGGCGTGGGAGGAATGTCAGCATCCAAGACACTGTAAGGTCAGGACAATGGCAGACCCAGGCTACAGTCAAAAAGAGGAACCAGATTTCCACACCACTGTCTCTGAAACTGATGACCAGCAACTGAAGAAGGATCAAAAAAATAACAACAGATGTGGCGGTGGGTGGGGGAAGCTGCCCCTCAGTGCCTCTGTGCTCTGGGGCCCCTCCATAGCTACAGGTGGTCTGGGAGCCCAGGGCTGTGGACAGCCCCACCCTGAGCAGGGAGCTGCCTGGGCTTTCTGGGCCTTCAGATCCACATGTCTGTGTCAAATGGGGACCCCAGCACTCCTGGCCTTGTACTTAAGAGACTAAAATAAGAAAAATTAAAGGTGTAGAACTTATATCCAGACTAGCAGTCTATCCAACCATGACCTGCATTAAAAACAAAAAATTAAAAGTGGCTGACAGCGCTCCTGGTTCTGATGCTCCAAGCAGCTGTGACCCCAGCATTCTGGCAGGTGCCCATTTATGGTTCAATGCCCACAGTGCTGCAAGGCAGACATGGTCCTGCCCGATATTTCACATGCGTAGAAATAGATTTGGAGAGGGGACATGCTCATGGCCACGCAAGTTCTGGCAGCAGAATGTGCACTGGTTCCCAAGGGCGCTGGTTTTCATGGAGGGCATTATGTGCACAGGCAAGCCTGCTCAAAGCCAGCGATCACAGCTAAGCAACCTAACCTTCAGCTTTTCACTGGCCCTTTACAGGGAAAACCTGTGGTCCTGTCCTGGAAAATCACCAGGGTCGTTATGGAGTCTCTTGTCTGTGTTTTCCAATGCATACACGTATAGATTTATTTTCCCCCTTTTAAAAAAACAAAAAAAAACCCTATTTTAAACTACATACTGCTTGTAGCTGAGGGCCTCTCACAGTCCTGGCTGCCTTTCTTTCTCATGAAGTTGTCCATGGTTGGGGGGGGGGGGATGTGGAATGTGACTGAGTCCATTACTCCTGAAGTCAACCCAAGGCTGGGTGGACACAGACACACAATGACCTGTGGCCTGCAGCTGAAAAAAGACTTTAGCTGGGCCCTGGGTAGAGACTCACAGGAATCCAGGAAAGCTGATGTCTGGAAGAGAGTTCTGGACAAATAAAGCTTACGAAACAATGAGTAGCAAGACAGACAGACTCGAGACAGGCGGCCAAGCAGAGAAGGTGGTAGACCTTTTAGAAGCGACAAAGAGCTGTGAAGTCCCCTAGGCTGTATTTGGTCTGGATGTGTGTGTGCTCCAAGTGCCCTGGGCCTCCAGCACAGCAGGGGTCAGTGTTTCTATCCAAGAGCAACCCTGTTGAACCAAACATGCCTGAACAGTCAGAGCTACATCCCTTTCCGGATGTGGGAGGCCTCTGAACTCTGTCCTTAATACCTGGAATAAAGGAAAGTAGAGTCTTTTCTCACAGTTTGAGGCATGGCTGGGGGAGGCCACTCCCCGGAGGTAGAAGTAGCTGAGATGGATGGAGACAAGCATATGATGCCTGGGCCCTGGGGAGACATGTATCTGTCTCTCTCCCTTCCCACTCCTCTTAGCACTGTGGGTATCAACCATGAGTGAGCACCCACCAGCATGCTGGTGCCACACTTAGACCCAGCAGCACCGGGTCTGGGAGTTTGGGGGCTACAGGACCCGTGGAGGTGGCTCACTGGGATGGCATGGAGCCTGCAGGCCCTGCTAGTGTATGCCCTCTCCTGGACCACTCCGTGGAAGTTGGTAATCTAGGAAATGAACTGCTCCTAGGCGTGTGGACTGCTCTAGCGAATCACTGAGCCTGAGAGTGCATTGTGGAAGTTGTGGTTGCCAAGTGGGTGACCTGGCAGCAGCCATTTGTGAGTGGCATCTAGAGTGATTGATGGGAAGTCTACGGCTCTGGTCTACTGTGAACGTCAAGCCTGAACTAAGTTGTAAGGCATCATCATAGATGTGGTCTGCTTCGAAAGCAGGAGTAGAGAAAATACAGTATTTGGTTTTTCTGACTAAACAGATGTCACGCACAGGGATTATCCACTCAAACACAGGTTAAATGAGAAGAATGAAGTGACATTTTACAGAACGTATCACACCAAAAACAATGCACAAGTTGGTTCTCTGAACACCACGTCTGACAAGGCCTGAGCCAAGCCAGCCATGTGCAATCCTCAGGAGAGCACACACACTCGGTCTTGCTGGGCCAGCAGCCACCTACCCCTTCTTCAAGTTCTTCACGTATGCACTCTGGAGGGCAGCTTCCAAGAAGTAGGACAGTTCATAGTCAGCCGAGAGACTGCCTTTCAGGTGTCTTGATGTGCTGTTGTTTGAGGTCTGAGAAGGGACAGTAAGGGACAGTGGTCACCTAAGAGTTCAGAAGTCCTGCTTGGACATCAGGCACTCCTGACACTCCAGTGGCACGTGGCTATGAAAGAGAAGTAAAGAGCTCCTGACACAGCTGTTGTTGATGACCCGAATGACCTCTGTGAGGGTTACCTTAACCAACTCTCTAAGTAGCCTCTGCCAGAAAAAGGGTCCTGAGTCCTGACTACAGCCTCTCCTCCTTTCTTGATATCCAAGCGAGCCGAGAGGCTCCAGGGCGGTGACAATCCCAAAGGGGTAACGGGCCCTCAGAGGACATCTGGTCGTTCCAGTTCAGGGTGTGAGCTTCTGATGCCAGAGGTGCAGACCAGCGATGCTGCCAACATCACACACCACTAGGGTGATCCTCACAGCAAAGAAGATCCCAGGCTCATGTGTCAATAGCACCGAGGTCCAAAGTCCCTTGACTAAGAACACCACTGGCCCACGGTCGACTGCTCTGGGAGGGCCCACCGTGAGAACAGTTGGTCGCTGACTCTGCCATTCACAGCACCAGTTCAGGTGTCTCCCGGACTCCATGGCTCTCAGCTCTCATCCACCCCCCCTTCAGGTGCCAATTCTAACTCATACTACTAAAGAAACTTCCAGCTCACACGGATCAGATATCCACAAAGCAGAGGTTCTGCATGCGCACCCCAAGGATGTGCATAAGAGATTATGCCTGACGTTCCTGCCAGTGCTACCCATGGACTGCATGAACTCGGTGGGATCGGGGATTGTAACTTCTCTCCAAACTCAATCTTCTTCATCTGAGAAATGGGAATAATAACAATATCTATTTTTTTATCCAGCAGTGAGAGGGTTAAGTGACAGACCACCAGTGAACTCTCAGGTCCTCAATACAGGGAGGAGCTGAGACTCCCCCACAAGCCTCAATGACCTGCCGCTGCCCCACACACAGTTAGGACAGGTCCACACGGGCAGGTGGGAACTGTGGTGCTGAGAACTTGCTCGAATCCTGCTGGCTGCCTCTGTGTTCACTTTTGAAAGGCCTGGAGAATGGGGCCACAGCCCATCTTCCTTGGAAGTGCAGCAAAGCTCTCCTGAGGTGCAAGGAAGGCCGGGGCGCTGCATGGCAAGAGTCAGCCTGACCCTATGCTGGCCTTTGAGAGGTTTGATCTCTCTAACCCTCATTTACCACACAGGGCCGCATGTGACACCTCTGTCCCAGGGCTGCGGTCAGGAGCTCAGCTCACCTTGGGGTTCCTGCTCCCTCACAGGTGACATGGACCCATTTATTTATTAATTAAAAGCCTCTTGTGGTAAAGAGTCCCTAACAGAACCAGTGCACCGTAATGAGTTTTCTAACCAAAGAAGTGGAGTGTGGAGAGAGGGGGTGCCTTCTTCTAATCTCCAGAAGGACAAAGAATGTGGTCACAAGAGAGCACTTCCTGTGCTCACAAGAGAGAGAAAGCATTTCTCAGCAGGGCACCCCATTCCCAGCTCACCTTCTCCAGCTCCTGCAGGAACACCTGAGCCACCCAGGAGGCCCTCTCGAAACAGGCAACCACTTCCTCCTCCCGCTCAGTCAGGCGGATGTGGGAGGCGACCGAGTTGGGCAGGCGGTCCAGGGAGAGGCCTGCCGGAGAAACAGAGAGCCTCAGACCTGTCCAGTCTAGGCCTGGACTCCAGGCCCCTCCCACGGACACAGGGTAGGTGCATCTGAGGGAGTACATAGTATGAAGCAGGCCTGGGTCTGTGGAGGGGACGTAAAGCTGAAGCAAGAGTGGTGTTAGCAGGAGCCAGGACCAAGCAGCGACCCAAGAAAGGCACTGGGGCCCCACATGGTGAGTCCCATGGTGCCACCTCTGCCCACCCTTGCAGTACAAGATCAGTCCTGTGGATTGTCCCTCTCCTGGGAGTTGTCTGTGTTGACAAGCTATATGCTTCAGTACACACCTGCTGCTCTGGCCCGTCTTTGGCAGCAGCGTCCCACTTTTCCACGGTCTCAGCATGAGGACAAGGTCCCAGGTTAGAGGTGGAACATGGCCCAGTGTGAGTCCAGAGGAATTGGTCTCACAATTACTATTCAGTTCAGTGTCCTTGTTAAGTGGTTGCCAGAGGCTAACCTGGAAATGCTAGAGGGAAATCTGCCTTCAAACATGTCTAGGGCTGGGGAGTTGCTCTGCAGTTAAGAGCATGATCTGCTCTTCCAGAGGCTAAGTAAGGGTCTATTCCAAACACCATGTGGTGTCTCCCAACCTTTTATAACTTCCTGAGTGATCCAAATGCCCTCTTCTTACCTCAGTGCGCATCAGGTACGCATGTGGTTTATAGACATGCGTGCAGGCAAACCATTCAGCGATGGTTTAATGGAATAAATAAAATAATAAATAAATCTAAAGAAAATTTAATGTTTAGCCACATAGTGACACATCCTTATAATTGTAGCACTCAAGAGGCTGAGGCAGGAGGATCATGAGTTTGAGGACTACCCAAGACAACTTACTAAGATCTCATCTCAAGAAAAAAACCCTAAACCAGCCAAACAAAAATAATGTCTACACAGAGTGAATGTAAACGACACTCCTGAACTGTATACATTAAAATGATAAAAGTTGATATCATGTCATTTTCTTTACTACAGTTAAAACGCATTTAAAATGATAAGCAGATAGCTCCAAGGGCCAAAAAAATAAAGTTAATAAACCAATCTGCAAAAGACAAAGAAGGAGAAGCATTGTTGGACATATTAGAGGTTGGAGGGGAGAGAAAGTCCGTACGGGATGACGGACAGACATTCGTGAAAACAGCAGACTCCAAAATCCAGTGCTGGAATGCTAGGATGCTGCTGACCATGTCTCTGAAGCTCCACCATTTGAAAGGTCCAACATCCACGAGCCAACATCCATGCACCCGCCCACATACATGCTGTGTCCTTCTTTATTTTCCTTCCTCCCCCTCTCTCCCTCCCCCCTTTCTTCTTCCCTCCCTTCTCTCTCCCTCCCCCGCCCCCGTTTGTCATAGTCTGTTGCTTGCAGCTAACACAGATCTAACTAGAGAATGCTAGCCTTGGGACAAGGGCGACCCACTGAGCAGAACCTATGTGTCTCTCCCTTTGTGTCCCACATTACCTGGCATGTTACAAACGCTGAAGACAGCTTATTTACGGAAGGATTAGAAACAGTCCTCTAAGCCTCAGTGACTAGCTGATCCTCCACACCTGCTCCAGGCTGCGTCTCTCCAGTGGATGGCCACCATAGCTGACTCCCTGTGGTCTCACTTCACTCTAACCCCAACTGCACACTGCTTCCAGGAGACCTTTCCCAAGTCCCCAGAGGTCTCCTTGCTTCGGAGGAGGCCTAACTCAGGGTGCTTCACACCATGTCCTCCAAGACCTACCTGGATCACCTCTCCAGCCTCTTTTCTTACCCTGCCTACTTTATTCACCTCAACTTCTGCTCCCGGCTGCTGGGGACACCATCCTAGCATGCCTGAGCTGTTCCCTCTCACCTGGCTTTCGCCACCAGCCCACCAAGGCTACCAGTCGTCACCTTCTGACCTAGCGGGTGCCACCTCTCTAGGAGATCCTTCTGGAACAAATCTTTCCCTTTCCGGTGGACTTCCCCACGTAGGCTGTAGGCTCCCTCTAGCCCCAGCCTAATGGTGTTCAACCATCCTCCACCTGGCACAGAGTCGGGACCAGACAAGCACAGGCGTCTGGGTGGAAAAAGAAGCCCAGTCATGGCTGACAGAGTACAAAGTGCTCTGCAAATACAAGGAAAGGAATTTGCATTGTTTTTCTTGGCTAGATATCAACACATACAGATTCGATGACCTTGCTTTACTGGCCAGCCTGGAGCATGACCATGTCCGAAGGCTGGAACCTTAGCCTAGAGGGAGGTGGGTGCAGAATATGAAGACCATTGCTCAACACAAAGGCCCAGTTACCCAGGTCACTGAGTGTCAACATGGTGCCTGCCAAGTGACTCACTATGAAGAGCAGAAAGCTCCTCACTCTGGAGGACCAGGGAGGGGGAGAAAGAAAGAAAGAAAGAAAGCAGGAAGCAGGCTCCATGACCTCTTCCATAGCTGGTCCAAGCCTCTTTCCCGGGTGTGCTGCTTGTCACCATGCAAGAAGGTGAGACAAGAATCAGCCCAGAAGACTAGCTGCAGGTGGCATGGCTGATTCCAAGAGATGCAGAGTGGATCTGCTCCAAGGCAGCAGCCCTGTGGCCCCAGAGGCGTGCTATAGGGGACTCCCCTCTGCACACTTCTGGGTCAGGCTGCTGGCTCGTCTCCCATGGTCTGGCTCCTGCAAGGGCAAACTGAGGACACAGGCCTGGGGCCTCCACCTTTCTTGTGCTACAGCTGTCCCCATTCCCCGTTCCCCACCCCCTCCCCACTCCCCACTTCCTGCTCCCAGCGAAGCCATGCTTTTCCACTGTAAGCCCACTATTTCTAGTATGCTCAAAGCAAAACCTACCTCTTCCCTCAGATTTTCTTCGAGGTTTAGTATAGACAGGCAAATTGATAACAAATTGAGCACATCTGTAGAAAGGATTTTCTGGACTGGGTAAACTGAGGTAGAAAGTCCCGCCCCAAATGTGGGCAGACTGTTCTGTGAGCTGTGGTCCCAGACAGTGTCCCCTGCTCTGTTTCCTGCCTGGGAAGGTACTGTGACCACCCATGCCTTCACTTGCAATCAGATTTCTGCTCCAACCTCAAGCTACAAGAAATCCTGTGTTCCTTGAGTTGCCTTTATCAGGGATCTGCTCAGCAAGGAGGAAAGCAACCAATCCTCTCTCCTGTGGTTACGTTCCCTTCCCTCTGACTCAGCAGAGAATGTGAACTGCATTTCCCATTTTCTGTTTGGTTGTCTGGGTGGTTCTGCGGTGACACCCTGACTGGCACATCCTAGACGGAGGAGCTCTACCAGTGTTCCCCACGTCTCCTGTGCCCCTCGTCTCCTGTCCACGTGTCTCTTTGCATCACCACCGTGCCACTTATGATTGATCTCTCCAGCGCAGTGACAGCTCAAAGCCTGCTGTTTAGAAAGAACATGGAAAGGAGCACACAGAAATGAGCAAAGTCAGGCATGCTGGCTGCGGTGCCTGGCAGGGAGAGCTTCCTCCCTCCATTAAAACTACAGCAGATTCCTGAGGCCTTCTCCTCCATAACCAGGCCTGTTTGCTGGGCTCCAGACCCTTGTCTCAAAAACTGCAATTGGCCTCTGAGGATAAGACCCAAGACTCTGGCATGCACTCGCATCTGCAGAACACACATGTGCAGTCACACAATACATACATGCACACAAACATAGGCACATATGGATACACACATGCAGATTAATTCCTTAGAAGTTATAATATTTGGGGCTGGAAAGATAGTTCAGAGGTTAAGAGTATTGGCTGCTCTTCCAGAGGACCCAGGTTCAAATCCCAGCTCCCACATAGCATCGAACACCTGTAATGCCCTGGGACTGGAGTTACAGATGGTTATGAGCCACCATGTGGGTGCTGGAAATTGGATGTGATCCTCTGGAAGAGCAGTTTGTGCTCTCTACTACTGAATCATTCCTCTCCAGAGTCTGTAAGATAATTTCCAATGTGCTTAAGACCAATAAGGTTCCCAGAGCCAGAAATCCTTGAGTCTAACTGCTAAGAAGACCCACTTCCTGCCCACGATGTTTGGAGACCTCCATCAACTCTGAGAGTTCTCCCCTTCTCCCAAGAGTCCTTCCATACAAATGACCACACTTGTATGGACCAGCACAGCACCAGGTCCAAGCTGAGGAATGAGCCCATCTCAAAGGTTCCTGGCAGCTATGGACCAAACCTGTGTCTTGGGCAGGAAGCCAATAACTCGCAGGAAGTGCCAGGCACTGCATCTTGTGTCACACTGGCAGATGGGAACTTTTTGTGAAAACACAAAACCAACAAGGAAAAGCCTCTTTCAAAGCAACTATTTTTCAGGTCCTGGCCTGGGCTCAGCACGTGGTTCTGGCTCCTTCAGTGCAGGCTGACTCATGAACCTCTGTAGCAGGCCTTCCAACAAGGCCCGCCCTCGAAGCCATGGGCCCTAGATACACAAGTGGAGACAGGAGGCTTCCTTTGCTAAGAAATTCCCTTTCCCAAAAGGTAGCAGTCTCCACCCTCCCACCCTCCAGTGAAAGAGTAACCACAGCACCTACAGAAGAGTTTAATCTTGTGTTTACCAGGCACAGGCACTCTGCATGTCACAGGGAAGGAGGAAGAAAACAATTTATTCTTTAACCTAAACGTCTGGTGGGCAATAGCTGTTACAGGTCACACTCGAAAGCAGGCAACTGGAGCAACGGGAAAGGACAGAGGACAGCACAGGAGTTAGCAGGAGCATCCCAAGCACCAGAATCCCACGGGTCAGATCCATGCGCGATCACGAGAACTGAATTGAGGAGTTTCTATATCCAGACGCTCTAACAGCCCTGAGGGGGAAATATCCCAAGTATCCACGGACACAGGATTGCACACCACTAACAGCCAGACAAAAAGATAAACGCTATGCAATTCTAGTTAGGTAAATTCAAATTCGGAGAGAGGGAAAAAAGAATGGTCGCCAGGGGGCGAGGGCATGCGAAGAAGAAGTATTGTTTAGTGAACAGTTTCTGTTTTAAAGGAAAGGCATTCTAGAGATCGATTGCACAGCGCTGTCTAACCAGTGCTGAGATGCATGCTTGACTTTCTCATTGTTTCTTCGAGCCAGAGTCCCTGTATCCCAAACTCCATCTTGCTATATACACAGCTGAGGATGGCCTTGGGCCCGATCCTCTTGCCTCTGCCACCCAAATGCCGGCATTACAAAGGAGCACCACCATGGCCGAACTATATATATTTGATATTGGGAATTAAACCCATGGTATTGCTAAGCATGACTCTATCGCTAAATATACAAACTACCGTGTGTGTGTGTGTGTGTGTGTGTGTGTGTGTGTGTGTGTGTGTGTGTGTGTTTTAACATAATTTTTATATTGTCTTTTGGTCTCATGTAGCCCAGGCTAGCTTCAAGGATGACCATGACCTTCTGGTTCTCCTGGCTCCACCTTCTAAGTGCTGGGATTACAAGCACATGCTACCAAGCGTCTTATGTGGTGCTGGGGAACAAGCCCAAGTCTTTATATATACCAGATAAGCATTTTACTGGCTGAGTTACACTCCCAGCCCTACTATTAATTTTTAAAGATTTATTTATTTTATTTTATCTATATGAATGTTTTGCCTGCATGCCTGGTGCTTGTGGACATTGGAAGAGAGCGTCACAGGCTCTGGGACAGGAGTAACAGGTGTTTGTGGGCTACAATATGAATGCTTGGTCCAGGTCCTCTGCAAGAGCAGCAAGTGCTCTTAACCACTGAGCCATCTTTCCAGCCAAAATTATTCAAAATTATTTTTAAAAATTCAAAAATATTTTGACGAAATATTTTTGAAATAATTTTCATGCAGGGTCTCTGTGATGGCCAAATCTGCAGGTCTCCTGCTTCAGCCTTTGCAGCAGCTGGAACTGCATGTAAGCACCACTGTCCCTTGTAAATTATTTTGCGTTTTACAACAGGTGTCAAAGCATAGCGTATGGACTCATTTTTATTTTTCCAAAGTCCAGATTAATCTGTTAAGAAAAAGTGACTAGAAGGATATATCTCAAAATGTTCACAGAGACCCAAGTCTTTGTTTTTCCAAACAGAAAGGGGGAAGAGATTACTAATAAAGACTAGCTTGTGATGCCAATTAAACCAAATATTATAAAGAAAAAAATAAAATGTCTTGCTATGATGCTCACAATGTCCTCCCAGTAAGCACACTTCTCTCCAGGCTCATGGGTGAAGATGCTAACTCAGGGAGAACAGGTTCACCCCATAGATCCCTGAGGTAAAAGCCCCAGTCCTTGGCTTTCTTCAGCTCAGCTTTCCAGTGTCTTCCTTTGCTCTCAGCAGTCACCCACCAAGGCTCTCCGAATCCCAGGCTCTCTCTCTTCCCTGCTGGAGGGAGGTCCAAGTATGCATGCTGACTTCTCAAATGCACTCCCCAAGCCCTACCTGCAGCCCACGCCCCCAACGACTCCTGAGGGTAGCCTTCAGTAACAGAGGAGAGGTGTTATGGGTTAAATGTGAAATGTCCCATGCGGGCTCCTGTGTTCGATACTTGCTAGCTGGTGGTGCCATCTCAGGAGGCTGGCGAACTGTTACAAAAGAAGGTCTAGTTGCTAGACACAGATCTCTAGAGGTGGGCCTTTAGGGTTACAGCCTGGCCTCAATTCTTGTCCAGTTCTCTACTCCTTGATCAGCCAGTGTGAGCAAGCAAGCTCTTGTCACCAGGTGTGGTGGTTTGACTATGCTTGGCCCAGGGAGTGGCACTATTAGGAGGTGTGGCCCTGTTGGAGAAAGTGTGTCACTGTGGGGGTGGACTTTAAGGCCCTTGTCCTAGCTGCCTGGAAGCCAGTCTTCCCCTGTTTGCCTTCAGAACAAGATGTAGAACTCTCGACTCCGACCTCACCATCCTGCCTGGATGCTGTCATGTTCCTGCCTTGATGATAATGGACTGAACCTCTGAACCTGTAAGCCAATCCCGATTAAATGTTGTCTTTTATATGAGTTGCCTTGTTATGATGTCTGTTCACAGCAGTGAAACCCTAACTATGACACCTGGGAACAAACCACTCTGCCACACTATCTCTTCCTACCGTGACAGATGGCACCCTCTCATACCAGAGCCAAAGGAAACCTCTCCTCCCTTAAATGGCTACTGTCAGGTATTTGTGTACAGTACTGAGAAAAGGAACAAAAAAGGAGGCCACCACACGCCTCCTGCCTCCCCAGCCCAAGGCGTCCCTCCTGTGGGGCCATCTTGCCTTCACTGCAGCAACCAGTAGGAGATGCATCGTTAGCCTGTTTGGTGTCTCGGCACAGTTGGCATTTAGTGCATGCGAGGTGAGCGAGTGGGCAGTGAACACACCCAGCCTCCTCCTCAGATCCCCCCTCTCTAGCTGGAAGCCAGCCCCTCACTCTGGGGCCCACAACCTGGGGCCAGGGCAGTGGCATCCCTTCTGCACAAGCCAGACAGCCTATACCTTGGGAAAGAAGCCAAAGCCAACACCTAATTCCTGCCATACCAGGGGCAAAACACAGCAAAATAAAACCAGATATCCTAGGAGCAGCTTAATAAGCCATAGAATCCCTGTTGAGAACAGGGTATCTTAGGATTGTACTGGCAGAAAGTGAATAGAAACACCCTCAGCACACCTAAGTGCTTGAGGAGGAAGTGGGCTGGCTCGGGCACCAGAGCCCTCAGAACTGCTTAATTTGCATCCCTCCTGCCCCAGACTTCACTACAAGTGAACGAAGGTCACATTTCTTCAGAGCTAATGAGCTGGCCTACCCAAATCTGGACAGGAGAAATGGAACCAGTTTGGCTGAAACATAGGGCAGTGCTGGTCCTGAGGGACCCTCACCCCCATCCCCAGTCCCACCATAGATGGAGCAACAGAGATTCCCAAATTAGGAAGCAATACTTAAGGTCTGGAAGCCTCAAGGCAGAAAGAGAGGGGACAGAAGCCAAAGGGCACTCTGAGCCTTCAGGTGCCTAGCCACCGCAGGCCTGAGATGCCACAAACAGGCCTTGAAGCATCTTAGAGCTGGTTAAAACTTCAGGGCTTAGACACTCAGAAAAGAGGGCGGCTTGTTCCCTGGGCCCACAGAGGTCTCGGACTAAGACCTCTGAAGTGGGGAACAGACCACGGAGCATCTGTGAGGGGGCGACCCTCGTCCAAACCTCTAGGACACCAACCAAGATACCTGAGCTTCTCTGCCAGCTCTTTGCTCCCAATGCCCTCTCAGTGGGACAGCTGGCCCCTCCCCATATGGCCATCACCCGCTTCCCTGGGCTTTCTCCTTGCCTGTAGCTATCAGTGGTTCATTCCAGGTTCAGATCACTTTCCTAGCTCACTGGGAAAGGCTCTACAGTCAGGCAGTCCCTCTCCCACAGTGGTTCCCACTGGTACTTCTTGAACAAAGGGGATGAGCCCAAAGCTGGAGTCAGAAAAAGCTAGGCTCACATTGTGAATGTGCTGTTTAGAGTGTGACCTGAGAGAGCCATAGCAACCTGGGCTTGTGACCCTGCTGCTCCGAGTGTGACCAGAGAGCCATTGCAGCATGGCCCCAGAGCTTTACCCTTTATTCCTTTTACCTTCTATGTACCAGCACCCTGATCTCCCTCTGAGGAGTCATCCCTACCAAGCAGACCAGAAGATCAGACAAGGGAATCTCACCCCAGCTCATGCCAGCATTCTAGTTGTGGTTCACCATAACGGGCATCACCAAGTCGGATGGGTGAGGACCTTCCACAGATGCTTTCTCCCTCGGAGGTTGTAAGTGCCCATCTGTAAGACCAGTAAACCTGAAGAGTTCCCTCTACCCAGTTACGCCTGATTCCATTCAACACTCATGCTAGACCGTAGGACACCTGAAGTGTTTGGCTCACACTAGACCAGGACACCTGAAGTGTTTGGCTCACACTAGACCAGGACACCTGAAGTGTTATGCTCACACTAGACCGTAGGACACCTGAAGTGTTCCACTCACATTAGAAGGAGAGCTGCCCAGTAGCAGCAGCCCATTCTTCACAAACTGAAGGCTGAGAGTCAGGACAGAGTCTCCCATGAAACAGGCCTGGGGTCAGCCATGTGGCCAAGACATCATCATGGCCATGCAGAGTCCATGGCTGTAAGTTACAGACCAGCCTTCTCTGTGGGTTTCTATTTTCTGCTTTTTAGAGACAGCAGACTTCACTGCTGTTAAGACTGACTAAGATTGGACAGGAAGGAACGGTACCAGGGAGCTTATGCCCCAGTTCTGGCAACTTCTAGAATGCTGTTTTCCTGGAGTCATACCACACAAGGCAGGCTCTGCTCACTCGCCTACCATTCACCCTTGGCACCCCTAACAGGTTCCTGCTTAATCAACTGCTGGCAAATCCTATTTCTTAGTGGAATGTGGGTCAGAGACCTCAAGAAGGCCAGACCCCAGGAGGAAGGAGCCCACTGAGCAGACAGAATAGGATAAACACACTGCAAAGGCTCTGAGTGAGTGTGGCAGAGGAGAGATGCTACACACTGAATAACCCAGGGAGATGCTTGTGCAGGCATCACTTAGCCAAAGGCAATGTTGGGGTTCATGCTTAAAGTAAGAAAGAAGGATAGGACCCGCTAGGGCAGTGACTCCAGAGAAAGCAAGGGGCAGAGTCTCAGAAACGGCAGGTCTTTTCATGAAGGTATTTTCTTCTATTTTAGTGGAGCAGATGTGTTTCTCCATTGTTTTGGGCTTCTTTCTACATCTATTCATTTATGTGTGCACAGCATGAAAGTCAGAGGACACCTGTCAGAAGTTAGCTCTCTCCTCTCCACATGAGTGCCAGGGATTAACCCAGGTAGCAGCTCCCACGGGCTCATACATTTAAATACCTCATTGACAGGGAGTGGGACTCTTTTATAGGATTAGAAGAATTAGGAGGTGTGGCCTTGTCAGAGGAAGTATGTTCCTGGGGATGGGCCCAGTCTCTCTCTGCTTGCAGATAAAGACGTAGCTCTTAGTTACTTCTCTAGCACCTCACCAGCCTGCTGACATGCTGACAATGGACTAAGCCTCTGACGCTGTAAGCCAGCCCCCAATTAAATGCTTCCTTCTATACGAATTGCCTTGGTGTGTCTTCACAGCAATAGAACGGTGACCAAGACATCTTGCTTGACAGCATGAGCCCTTACCCACTGGAATGTCATCACACAAAAGAGTCATTGCTTCTGAATGAACCTGACACTGCCCTTAGAGAAGTCGGATGGTCATGCATTCCCTGTCCTACAGACCTAGATGTGTCAAATGCTGCTCTTTGGACAACAGAAACCCAAACTGCTACAATTAAGATCCCTGTCTCAAGGTTCCCAGTGAGGTTTAAAGTCAGCACCTCTGACACCCTGGGAACAAGAGCCCCAGTCTGATAAGGAATGTGAGGGCCACAGCCAAGTCCCTCTGCTCTAGAGGGGAAGCTAAGCTGTCCTGTCTTTGAGGATGGGAAGGGAGGGACCAGAAATCAGTCCCGAACCGCAGAAAAAGAACAGCAGCTCACACTTGGCCCCATCAAGTCTGGGCTAGCTGGCTCAGGCTCCTCTAACACAGATCCTCTCCCTCTTAGCCAGGGGTGTACTGGGTAGCACCAAATGACCCCCCCCCAAAAGGGGGAGCTGAGGAGATTACTCAGTAGTTAAAGGACTTGCCGAACAAACATAAAGACCAGAATTGGGATCTCCATGACCTGCCTAAGTGCTTGGTAGAAGTGGTGGCCTGCTGTGATCTCCACCTCAGAAGGCAGAGACAGCATCCTCAGGGCAAGCTCTGCGTTTGAGAGGCCCAGCCTCAGTGAGCATGGAATTGAGGATGGTTCCCAACACCAACTTTCAGGGCCCCACATGCATGCATTAGGTCCCACATATATATACACAAACATGCATATAACACATGTGCGTGCATGCACACACACACACACACACACACACATACACACACACACACACACACATGCATGTGTGTGCACACATGTGCAAAAAGGGAAAAAGAAAAAGAAAGCTATAATTTGACAGCCAGAAGTGCTGGCTGGGCCAGCACTGGCTTATTCAGAGGTCACCCAGAAGCGGAAAGAGCCAAAATTGACAGGTTCCTGGGACACAGAGGATGCTGGTCCTGACAGAAAGAAGCTGAGGGATGTACTGGGCACGTGGCTTCCTTCCGTCACCTCAGTTTCCTTATCTAGAACAGAAGGATTTGGGATAACTCCTTTCCACCTACAATTCTGAGTTCTACGCTAGGTTGTCTGGCTGCCCAGGTTAAAACCCTGCTCTGTGAGCTCTGGCGGGAGCCACCGCACCCCCAGTTCCTCATGCGTAACCTGGGAAGAAGAAACTACCAACTCGGGTCTACCGACTCAGGTGAGCCACACCTGACTAGGCATGAGGGTGTAATGGCTGCTATGACATTACCCCGTGAGCTGGGGGCTCGCTCTCACTGCCTCATGGTCTCATATGAAGCAAGTCCCACAATCAGCCCTTCCCATCTCCCTGCATGCCCTCTAGGTGACCCACAAGACCCCACAGCTTTGGTTAGGTCACAGCACACACACACTGATGGCTGTGTGCACGGTCTCGAGCACACTCAGGCTCAGGCAAACCCCGACATGCCAAGCAGCAGGTGTGGTCACTGCAACAGGACCGGGAGGACAAGCAGAGGAGTCAGGCAAGTGGCAGGAGAGGACACATGCAGTTACTGAGGGATGGGGGAGCCAGCACAGCCTGCAGCCGAGCAGCCCATTCGGCCCATGCGAGCAATGCCGGAGCCTTACCTCCCCGGCAGGACCTCTGACCACCAGGACTGTGTTCCCCCAAGAAGCTGAAGGCATGCTAGAGAGAGTAGAGAGCAGGACACAGAGAGCAATACGTACTGAGCAAGGCTAGGAGAAAGGTCTGAGAAGGAGCCCCAGTTCAGGAGAGCCACAGCTGAAGTGGTTCCCACGAACCCCCAAAAATCTGAGCACCAAAATATGACCACTTCCCAGGACTGGCCTGTGGCACACGGTGCAAGCAGAGGAAGACCCTCACAGGCTGGGCCCTAACAGTGGGCACCTCCAGCCCACCTGCCCATGGCAACTAACTTGGTAGGTTTCCCAGAATAATGTGGACTCAATAAGCAAAGGACTCAGGGACCTCAGGACCCCTCCAGACAGAGTCCAGGTCCTCTACAGAAGTCACAGTTACGCCAGTGAGTTCAAAGCCTACAAAGGAATGTATCTGTGTCAGGACAGGGAGGGAAACTCACTTTCCTATGCCAACACCACAGACTGGAGGTTCTGGTCCACACTCCAAATGGATACGTTTGGGCAGAGTTCATTTCCTCTCTAGGCCTCAATCCCCACGTAGAAAGAGAGTAATACACACCCTACAGTGCCGGGCACCAAATCCCAATAGAGGTACAGGTGGCTTTTCTCTGAGGGTTGATTTTACTGGAATAGAGAGGTGTTCAAACAGCCCAGAATTTCAGCACCCGTCTGGGAGAAGGGGATCTCACTGCCACTAAGACTGACCCCAGGCCCTTCCCAGGGTTACAGATGTAGGGAAGGAGTCTAAAACTACAAAGTGTGCTGTGTGTGTGTGTGTGCATGTGCATGTGTGCGCGTGTGTGTATGAGTGTGTGTGCGTGTGTGTATAAGCGTGTATGCGCATGTACGTGTACATGTGTATGCGTGCGTGTGTGCACGTATATGTGTGTGCGTGTGCGTGTGCGTGTGTGTGTGTGTGTGTGTGTGTGAACACAACTGGAAACCAGTCCTCTTCATGAAATTCTTCTCACTGGGCCCTGTGCCCCTGAGTTTCTTCAGTGTTCTTTGCCCTGGGAGAGTTGAGAGCTTCTCCAGGACAGGAAGTCCTTATTGTCGGATCTCAGCAGCCCCTCTCCGCTCACAACAGAGGTCCCACACCGGAGAGTGCTACAGCAGGCCCGACAAGAGCCGGCACGCTCTTAAGATTTTCTTGGCCTGGTTATACAACTCGGCTGGTCATGAGAACCCTGGAAGGGCTGGTATCACAACCTCCTTTTACAAATAGGTCATGGCAGCCAAGAAAGGTAAAGAGGCGTCCAGTGTGGTAACTAGTTGTCAACAACGCCCGGGTGAGAACCTGAGTCTACCCGTGCCGTCAGCACTAGGCTGCCGAGTAGCCCTCCTTGGACAGCGTTGTGTAGCCATGCCAGGAGTTACATCTGGACACTGTCTTGCAGCCTCACTACCCCACGTGTGCTGCTGCCTGCTCCAGATGCCTGAGCTCAGAGTGGACCGGCTGGGTAGTGGGAGAGCCCAAAGAGGCGTGCACATACCTTTGATGACAAAGGCCTCCGACAGCAACCGCATCTGATACAGAGGCTTGTTCTCCATGGATATGTCATCGATCCCGGCCCGTGCATACATGCTGATGGCATCCCGGTAGGAGCCCTCCACATAGTGCAGCTTGCCCAGGATCAGCATGGCCTCACACATGTACTGTGGCTGAAAGGACAGAGATGTGTTAACAGGTCCCCACTCCAAAGTTTCTATCCCTCCCTTACTGAGCCACAAGCCACAATTTGCCCAAGATCCTGTTCAAAACTCTTCCTCCTCCTCCTCCAGGAAGTCTTCCATGATGCCTGTACTTCACTGCCTCTACAGCCAAGTCCACAGACTACTGCCTACACCGTGGCTCTTAATTAAATGCTTAGACTATCCCTAATTGCTTCTTGTCTTGACTTTAGGCAGCTGTAGAGTTGGACCCTGTCTTCTCTGTCCTGAAGCCCCCACAAGGCTCTGATCCAGGTTGCCCTCCTCCCTAGAAATTCAGCACTTATTCTGACAACTTGGGGGCAGGGAATGAGCCAAATTTTATGGACCCCAAAACTTACAGTGTGTTGTGCGTATGCGTGTAACATTAGGTGAAATTAGGTGAAAGGCTTTAGAAAGAGCTCATGAGGACCCTGAAGCTGTAACTACACCCCTGCAGCAGGTCCTTTGGAAGGGGAAGCAGCCACATTAGCAGCATGGGACAGGAGGTGAGAGCCACATCCTCATCTTATCAGAAGTAGGGTTAAGTGCAGAGCCTGGGAGACCCAGAATACCTGATCCAAACACTGTCTCCACCCACTCAGAGGACTCTCAGCGCCTCCTGAGGAACTCAGCTGCTCTGCTTGGCCCTGGCAGGGGATGTGCTCACTGCCAAATCACCCAGTACCACCAACTGGGAGAGGCTGTGCAGGAGCCCTGAATTTTATCGCTAGATGGGAGCCTACTCTGAGATCTTCCCTCTCTGGGCGGCACGCTACAGCCTTGAGTGCCAACTTGCCGATTAGGCCAGGCTCTGGCCGTTGCCTTGGTCCACCACTCAGACTATAAAGCTCTCTGGAGATGAAATCCTGTTCCAATCCCAAGCTTTCCCACTGGCTGGAGATTCCCAGTCTGCAGTGGGTAGGTAGGTCAGGGCATCTGTGATCCCAGGAGAACCTCCTCTACGCTCACCATCACCACCGTCTTTCTAAGGGGCCACGGAAGAGAGACAGGCTGAGACCAAGCCAGGCCCTGCGGGAGTCAACCTTCCATTCTCCGTCCCCACGAATCCCTGGTTTTGCTGAATTCCTGTCTTTCATTGCCTTCACTCACTCAGAACTTTCCCTGTGCCTGCCCAGATCCTCATCCAGTCCCTCAGCCCCACCTCCTCCTCCTGGAGGCCTCCCCAGTCCCCGGAACCTCCCTTCTGTGAAGTTCCCACAATGCCTGCACACCTGTTCTGTTCTGACTACCTTCAATTCTCAAAGGCTGATTTTTTAAAAAGCCATTTGTTAGTTTCTCTAAGAAGCCACCTAGGTCCCCAGCTGGGGCCCCGGGTAGCACTTCCACCGGGATCCCAGCCCACAGAGCTTCTCAGCTGTAGAGGTCTCAAGCTCCAGGCTCACACCCTCCCTACTCAGCCCCATCTTCCTTGTGGTAAAGGAGAGGTGATAACACCCTTCCCCGCCTCCCATCCCAGGGAGGCTAAGGGCATTAATAGGGCAAAGTCTAGAACACAGCTCTGAACTGCCCGGGAGAGAAGCAGGATACATACAGGCCACGGGCAGTGATTATGACAGTGCCCATGGGTGAAGGGACACACTCAGGCCATAAAGAGTGGGTGTTGCTGATGGCAGATCTCTGTGGACTAATGACGGTTTACAGCAGGGCCGCCAAACACTACAGGGACAGTGTCTTTCTTATGGAGCAATGATGACCATATAGTTCCACCAATATACTGTGATCTCTCTAATGTCTTCACTTGGCAACATTAAGAGTCAGCGGCCCTGTCTCTGAATTTTAAGTCTTCTTGGTCTGTCGACCAAACCAGTCAGGGTCACACATCCTGGCCAAGTAGAAGGGTGCTGGCAAGAATCCCTCCGCTGAGGGTAAAGACCCCCCTGCTAAGTAGATCTTTAGCCACCTGCCCTGTCTCTGCCTCAAATCCTTGTACTCTTACAAGGATGCCCAGTGGGAAATAACGACGAGAACGTCTCACTCTGAGAGTGAAACCCCTAGAAGCTGTCCTTCGACTGGCCCAAGTTCCTTGGTCATTATTTTATTCCCACTCCAGTTCTTTGGGCGTCTCAAGAACTTGAGGCTGTCACAGCAGGTGGAACCATATTTGCTATGTGGTCGCCTCTCCCAGGTCACAGAAGTGGGGCTAAAGGCATCATAAAAAGTACCTGAGAAGCCTTAATGGGGTGCTGCAGTTCTGGAGCCCAGTGGATAGCAGAAGCTAGGGCAGTGGCTTACCAGCACCGATCTCCACAGAACTGAGCAAGCTGGGACTTCAGGAATCACCCAGATTGTAGGTCCTGATAAAAAGAGGAGGCGCCTCAGGACTGCCTTCCTGGCCTCTTGTCCACATCCATCAGAGCCACTTGGGATACACAAGAATCCACCTGATGCCTAGAGAGCCCCACTCTGCCCCGACCTCTGAGTAAGACAACCTGAAGACTCACCGGCAGCTTCCCATTGTTAAGGATGCTGCTCAGGTGGTCCTTGGCTTCAGTCAGCCTGTGATCGGTCTTCTCCAGCAAAGGGATGGAGTCTTTTATTTTGTCGTGGTTATCCTTCAAACACTGCTCCAGAAGGGCCTCCGCTAGCAGCAATTTCCCAAAGTCATCTGAAAAACAAGACAAGGATCCTTGACTCCTTGAACATGCATAGTAAATATCCTGAGCCCGAACCACCCCTACCCAGACACGAATGGCTCAAGTCTGAGAAGGTAAAGGTGCATTTTCCATAAACTTAAATGGTCTTTGAGGACAGAAGGCAGTTCTAACCCAGTCTGGGCAACAGAGCAAGAACCCCTAGAAAAACAAAAGGCACCCCTACTCAAACCACACAAGGGGAGAGCTCTATTGCGAGGGCTTCCCAGGCCATTTCACACCCACTCTCCTAGTGTCTGAGGTTGTGTAATCGATTTGCCCCATCTTAAGGGACTTCACTGTGGCTTGGGCTGACCCAGCAGCCAGAGTGAATGTGGCATGGACAGTTTCCTGTGCTGCAAGGCAAGTCATTTTCAAGAGTTCTCTCACATATAGGAGCTGACTGCATACCTCATTGCCTGGCAAGTAGCTTTAGACTACTTGATTGTGCTGCCCCTATAACAGTGAAATTCCAATCTTGTCACTACCACATTCCTGCTGCCTGTGACTGACAGACAGACAGACACACCCCACACAGGGGAGCCAGGTACCTGGCATGCAGGGCTTAAAGTCCAACAATCTCACGAGGCTATGCTCACCGCCTGCCGATCACCCAGAACTATTTATTATTATTTATTATATTAGGACGGACCTAATAAATAGCTGCCAGGTGAGTCAGATCCCCCAGCTTTCTGGAGACTGGGGAGTTATGTCAGTTCCCGCAGCACCTCTAGGGGCATCTGCTCTGTCCCACCTTTTTACAATGCTTTTGGTTGCCTCTCTACTCTCTCTTTCTGAGACTCACTGCCTTTGCTCAGTCCTGGGGCAGTATCTGCAGCCCTCCTTCTAGGAGTCTCCCTCCCTAACACCAAGCAGCCCTAAACCTGAATCAAGCCACGAGGGTTTGCCCCGAGGAAGCATCTTCAGATCCTTTGCTCCCAACCTCGGGATTTTTAAAATTAACATTTTGAGAATTTGCCTTTAAAAGTACCCCTTTCCAACTATCATCCAGTGCTGATGAAACATGAGTTGAAGAAACTTCTAGAAGGGGCTACTTGGCAACATCCTACAGATGTGCACATGTGTAAAACAACCCACTCCTAATTCCTTACCCAGCAGCAGACTAGCCAAAAAACCAGAGAGGCTTTATGCCCATCAATGGGTGGGCATTAAAATTCTGTATGTCCATAAAAAAAGCCACCAAATGGACTGAGGGTGTTCTGTATGGGCAACCGTTCGAGGAACTTCAACTAAACTGCTAACAGTGAGGAAGAGGCAGGCAGATCTCTGAGTTTGAGGTCATCCTGGTCTACATAGAGAGATCATGGTGAGGCCCTGTCAAAAGAAGAAAGGAAGCAAGAAGCAGAGTGAGCAGGACATGGTAGTGACACCCCTTTAGTCCCAATAGCAGCTTCAGATCTCTGCAAGTTCCAGGCTTGTCTAAATATCGAGTTCCGGGCCAGCTAGAGCTACTTTGTGAGACCCTGCCTCATAAAAGAAAGAAGGAAAAAAACCAGCGCGTACAACAGTGTCAGCAGTCGCGGAAGGCGACCTTCATTTCCAAATCCCAGACGGGAAGAACCTGGAAGAGCAAGGATGCGTCACCAGCTCCAGCTCCCTCCAGAGCTGTGTACCTCTGCGCTTGTGGCTCACGGCTCTGCCCGGCCTCAGAAAACCCACAGCAGGGTTCCAAGTCAGCTCCAGGGAACTGCGTGCGGACCCGGGCTCCTCCTGTGAGAAGAGTCCTGCGCTTCGCCCCAGATCCTCTCCCTCGGCAGCTTAACTCACCACCTCACCACAGGGTCTGCCGCCTCCGCCCGGCAGGCCGGCCGTTCACCTAGCCCTCCTAGAACTACCCCCCCCCCCCCCATCTTGGATACCTTTCATGACAAAAGAGACTTGGGAGCCCCTTCCCACAAATGGAGTGTCCATTTGAACCCGTGTCGCCCAGGGTGGTGTGCAGCGGCGCAGTCTCAGTCTTGTGACACCTCCACGTGTGGGAAACTTGAGTGAACATGTAGAAATGAGACAAAGCATTGTTGAATTGACTAGATCGGATGATTTTTAAAAAAAATCAGAAAGAGGGTGCAGAATTTTGTGCATTTTTTCTTTCTTTTTTTTCTGAGGGGCGGGGTGTTAGAGCGGATGGGAGACAATCGAAAGCCCCCTCTCCTTAGTCTGTTTGATGAGCACTGCTCTAAGCTCTGAGGGGAAAGGATTGTGAAAGGGACACTAATATTTGCCGCGGGTCTACTAAGTGCCAGGCATCTTATTATATAGCCTCATTTAATGCACAGCCCTACAAGGTAGTCCCAAATTACAGTTCATGAAGATCAACGATTTTGTTAGGGTCAGGCAAACAAGAATGTTTCTCCTGCATCTCCTTCACAGCAGAGAGCTTGATAACTTTTAAATAAAGATTTAAACAGTTATTTAATGTGTCACTCATTGGCCTGGAGGCCTGCTGCCCATGTCTGGCTTTGTGGAGGTCTGAGGACAACCTGACAACAAGCACCTTTATCCCCTGAGGTACCCTGCTGGCCTCTGAGATTTTAAAAATAAATAATGATCTTTGGTGATTAATCCCCCAGCAGGGGCAGGCAGGATTACTGGGTGTGGTGCTAAGGGGGCGGTACTGAACAAGCTTCTACCAGAGCCACACCTGCAGCCCCTCTGGTGGTCTACTTCCTGTCCGGTCCTTTTCCGGAGGTGTCCCCAATCCTGGTCTCCTCACTCAGCAGGAGGCAGAATTCACCTTGCTTCCTTTGCTGAGCTATCCCTTTCTCCTGCTCCTCCCCTTCTTCCCATTCTACCCGATAAAGCAATGAAACTCAAGGGCACCTGGGAATTCCAAGTCCTGAATTTCCAGTTGTTGAGTAAGAGTCTGAATGAATAAGCTCACCCCTGTCCTCCCAAAGGCCAAACCTGCTCCCTGTCCAGGTCTGGACAGGTCTTGTCAGGTTTATGAAGAAGTCTTCCTGACAGGCCCATGGAGCAACCCCAAGCCCCACCCTGCGCTTGTCCTTAGCAGAGTGGCCACCACCTCTCCCCTGACCTGTTCTGAATGCCAGGGGCCTCTCATGGGGAGGGTCCCAGCACTTCCCTGGGGGCTGCCACCCCCAAATGTGCATTTGCAGCTAGGAAGTGTAGGTCAAGTTAACCCTCTCTCTCCTCACATCAAACTAGCAAAGGAGCTTCCGCGGCTTCTGTCCCCACAGGCTTGCAGTAACTGCGGTCTTCCAAGAATAGACTTGGGAGAAGAAGGTGAGAGAGACCACCTGCCTCACACACTTAAACTGCAGCTGTGTTTAAGGCAGGCTTCCGGGTTTTCAAAAAAAATAAACCACTCAGCTGAAAAACAAACCCAAAAGATGGTGGGTTTGAGTGGCCATTATGGTAGAGTGGTTATATTTTTAATAGGTTCTTATTTCATAAATTTGTACTGAAATAATAAAGCAAGGGTGAGCAGTGGGCTGAGCAATCTGAAAAAAATGACTGTTCGTGATGTGCACCAAGACGGCTCAGCAAGTAAAGAAGCTCGCTACTAAGTCTGACAAGCTGTGTTTGGTCTCAAGGAGCCCCATGGTGGGAGGAGAAGAGAGACTCTGAGAGCATGCAAACACACACACACACACACACACACACACACACACACACTCTCTCTCTCTCTCTCTCTCTCTCTCTCTCTCTCTCTCTCTCTCTAAAATAAAATGTAAGTTAATTTATTAAAAAAGATTGTTCATGAGCTCATAACCCCTGATGTTGGCTGATGGGGTTCCTTCTCTAATAACGTGCTCACAGATCTAAAACACTGGCTGGCTGCCAGAGAGCTCAAGCAAAACTTCTCATCTTGCCTGTCAGCCTAAGTTGAAACTCCATGGTGAGAGGAAAAAGTGACTTCCTTCGAGTCGGTCTCTAACTTCCACAAGAACGCTCGGGCTCAAGTGCACCTGCCCCTCAGATAAAATAAATAAAAGTAATGGGGAAAGTTGTTTTAAAAAACCAAATCAAAATACCAGGAAGGCTTTGTTTTCACACAACCTCAATGCCACAGGCCGGGCTGCAAAATTCTTGGCACCCATGTTCGCCAAATCACACCGGATGTGAGTTTGAAGAACACACACAGATAGTAACTACCTCCCCCATGGCAGGAGCAGCCAGCCTATACAGACTGGGGGAAAGGCCTGGCCTGCGCTGCTTCAGCTCCTTCAACCAACCTTCACACCTCAGGAGCCAGCTCCTCCGCATCTTCTGGAATCTACTTCCAATGTCCCTCTAAGTCTCCACAGAAAGTGCCGACACAGAAGGCCCTCAGGGCCTCAGTGGATGTGGATGTCTGGGTTTGGCCACTCCTCCCCGCCTCTGTCCTTTTCCTCATTATGTCACCATCAGGTCACCTACTGCAGGAGTCTGACAGGACAGATGAGGTCCTAATAATCTAGGCTAGAGAGATGGCTCAGTAGTTGCAGGGAACCCAAGGGTTGAACACCTTCTTCCTGCCTCCATGGGCACATTCATTCATGTCCACACATCCAGTGCAGAATTAAAATACACAAAATTAAAAAATAAAGATAATTTTTTTGGGGGGGGGTCAGAGTCTCACTCTGCCTGTAGCCCTGTCTGACCTGGAACTCACTATGTAGCTCAGGCTAGCCTTAAACTCATAGAGATCCTTCTGCCTCTGTCCTCTTTCCAGTGCTGAGATGTGGTGTGTGCCATCACATCCACAAAAAATAAAAAGATTCTCCTCTCTAGATGGAGTTAGGGAGATGAGCACCAACATTATTTTTTCCCCAGAATGAGGGTCCTATTCTCTGAGTAACTACGGAATCCAGAAAAAGAGAAATAGCTGTCAATCCAAAAATGCTCTTGCATGCTCTGGGCACTATTTGCTCTCCTTCCTCTTGTCATTGTCATTGTTGGTGGTGATGGTGGTATTGGTGGTGGTGTGTGTGTGTGTGTGTGTGTTTGCATGTGCACATATGTGTATGTTGTATAGGTTGGGATTGTGTATCTAAATTTAACAATGAGAGAAAAATCACCCAGAGCTGAGCAGGGGAAGCCATCTGTTTTTACTGGCCAGTTGTGTTGTAGTCACCCGTGTGGTGTCTCTGTCCCCCATCCGGTGTCATCATGCCATCCTTCCCCGTGTGTGTGCGCATGTGTGTTTGTCTGTGTCCGTTGGTGTCCATCCGTCCCTGTGTCCTCCCACCCCCGCACTGCCAAAGATAATTCAAAACTCGAGCTCCAGGTCCCAACTCATATGCCAGCTTTCTGGCCAGGACACGTGCATGAATGAACGCACACTCCACCGATATACACATTATGTGACCTCTGCACCTTGGTGTCCCCATACCGAAGATAATGAGAAAACTCCTGCCCTCCTCACAGTGTCATTGGCAGGGAGTTAGCTGAGGCTGTGTCTCTTTCCCAAAGGTGTGATGGTCCCATTAGGTTTGGGAAATTCGGCATTTATGTTTGAACTTCGCTCTCCCCCCACACTGGATGACCACATTAAGAATCTGAAAAGTCCTGGAGTTTTTGTTGGTGGTGGTTACTGTGGGTGCTGGGTATCAAACCTGGGGACTCTGCCACTTAGCCCCATGGGTTCTCTCTTCTTTCTTTTTGAGAAAGAACTTCACCAATACACACACAGCCCAGACTGGCCTCAAATTCAAACCCGCCCTCTGCCTTTGCCTCTCGTGTATAGGACTACAGACACGTGATGCCATGTCCAGCAGGCCTGCAGTCTGATTTTAAACTCCATCTTGGAATCCATCCTTCCCTCACCTTTCTGGCTCCCTAAACTTTTTCCTCCTGGGATACTGATTAACCGAGTTGCTAAGCCTCCCGGAAGCTCTGAAGAAGAATGTAGGAAAAGCAGGCCCACAGGGATGGAAAGAGGCTCTGCTTCCTGTCTGGGGCCCAGCACCTTGCTCTGTGGGGCCAGCCTCACTCATATTCCCACACGGGGTACCAAGGACCAACACCTGAGTGTGTCCCACCTGCACCAGCCCAGAGGATTCCTGTAAATTTCCTGTTAGTGCCCTGGATCAGGGAGGAGCTACCAGCTGCCCCCTCTGCCACTGCCTCTCCTGGCCTCCGGGGATTCCTGCAAACACTTGCAAACACCTTGCCCTTCCCAAACAACCAGGAAGGTCTATTGCCGCTACTCTGAAGCCCTCTGCCCTTCCTCTGAGCTCTACAATCTAAGCCACAACTGCCTACCATCCTGCCTTCTATCCACCCTGGGTGCTCTGCAGGGGTATGCATCTCTGAGAGAACATAGAACAAATGAAAAGATGCACTCGGAATCCTGGGTTCAGATTTCACAACTTTTTGGCTGATTGATGAAGTTATTTACCTATAAATACAGCAAAAACAGCAAAAAAGGAGTAGCTGGGAGGAGTGATGACCAAAGTCCTGAGGGTTGTCTGGCACACAGCAAGCACTATATTGGAGCAGAGTGTTACTGTTGTTGCAATCACCCCATCGCTCCCACAGAGGCGTCCTGGGCTGGGTGGTTTTGGAAAACTCTTTATATTCGGACTTATTCTCTGCCCCCTTCGGAAAAAGTCGGTGTGTGCACGCCGTGGGCTCTGAACCTCTCAGAGAGTAAGACACCCGAAACAGGATCTGGGTCTGAAGACTGGGCGGGGTTCTCCCTCTACCCCATCAGAGTGCTTTCCCGCCCCAGCACAAGAGCCCAGCCCAGCTAAACCAGCCCTGCTGCTAAAGCCACAGGCTGCCAGGACTGGATGGGGCCAGTGTCCGCCACTGGCGAAGAAACTCAGGCTCGCCGGCCTCTTATCCGACCTACCCAATGCTCAACAAACGCCTCGGTCTAAGTGTGCTGTGGACAGAGCTTGGTCTAAACTTTATTTGAGGGGAAAATAAGAGAAAACACAGAGGAACAAACATGAAGAAAACACAGAGGAAAAAAACATGAAGGAGTTTCGGCAGTTTAGGGAGGCAAAGGTCCGGTCCAATGCACTTCTCTGATATCTACAGAAACCTCCATGTCTCCGTAGGGTTACCCACGTGACCTTAAAGGGCAGAGAGCACAAACTTTTCTCTTTCTCTCCTCTTCAAACACTCAATCTGCAAAGCGATTTTTCTCGTGGTACAGAAGGACGTTCCTAACTGCCTCGGCAAGCCGGAGGGTAGCGCCCAGCGCCGGCTCGGGACCGTCGGTCGAGTTGCGCTTCCTGGACGAGGCGGTGCTTTTCGCGCGCTCGCTCCGGGCGAACCTGCCCTTCCCTCACTCACCGGTGTCCAGAGAGGTGAACCTGCCGCTCGGGCTGTTTCGTCGGTTGCTACTGCCGCCGCCGGAAATGCCCAGCATCTGCAGATGCCGGACCAGCTCGAACATGCGCTCCCACTGGCCCTCAGCGCGGCAGCGCTCCATCTCGCTCTCCACCTTCAGGTGGGTGCCGTGCGCGCCCTTCGCAGCCATCTTCGAGCGGGAGCTGTCATGGGAGGTGCAGCGGAGGAGTGGAGACCAGGCCGGGGGCGGCGTCCAGGCTGGGGCGCACTCTCCGGCAGACCCGACCGGAGTGCAGACAGCATCCGGGGCCCAGGTGGCAGAGGAGGCCCGGGTAGCGGCCGGGGTCCCGCAGCAGCAGCAGCAGCGGCGGCAGCGCCTCGCGCACCGCCTGGAGCCTCCGGACTGGGGCTGCGGCTGCGCGACCCCAAGGCGTCCAGAAGCAGCCTCCGCCGCTGCTGCAGCAGCTCCTGACGCTGCTGTCGTCGCCTTTGCTGCAGCTGCTGCCACAGCCCCCGCCCCGGGCCTGGGTGTCTCCAACAGCGGAGCCTCCCCGGGCCGCGGCTCCACCCCAAGTTGGGCGTGGCTATCCCCCGCCGGGCGGGGCGCGCAGGCGGCCAGCGAGGCCACAAGAGCCAAGCGCGCGCAGGGCGATCTCGGCCCCCCCTCCGCCTGCCCCCCGCCGCTAGCTGGGTGCTCACTTTAATGCTGCGGGGAGCCCGGGCGCCCGGGGGTGCCTCTCTCCCGGTTCCCTCCCCATCCCGTCAGACTCTCGGCCTGGGGTCCTCCGCCCCGACCGCCCGGCTTTGTGTGGTGGCCCCGTCACTGCCACAGCCGGCGGCACGTCACAAATCTGAGGAGCGGCCGGCGGGACAGCGCTAGTCCTGGGCTCTTGGAGATCCCGGCAGGATGCAACGCGTTGCGCCCGCGGGGCTGCGGATAGGCCTGCCGGGGCAAGTCCCTAAGCTCTTCGGATGTCCCCAACTCGGAGAGGGCTTATGTTTTGTTTTAACTGCCGGACTCCTCTTTCCACCAGACTTCCTACTCTGGTTTCTAAAAGAGGATCTCAGCTGCTTTTCCACTTACTGTTACTTTATTTTGGTGTCTAAAGACTGATCAGAACTGCAGGGAGCGCCCGACCCCGCTCTGCTTGGCTCTAGGGCCAGAGGTGCCCAGAAGTTCAAAGGACTCAGGGCGTGGCTTGGAGGGAGGAGCCAGGACTACCCTGGCTAAAAGGCAAGTACCGTGACCCCACCCTCAGTGAAACTGGAGCTGTCAATCCTGCCTGGGAATTGAGGTTGTAGCTCAGACCACAGCCAACAATGAAAATCCCCAGGGCCTGTACTTAAGTCGGAAAACTTTCGAGGATGATGAGTTAAGGCGAACTTTTCAGTAGACTCCCAGAAGTTCGAAACTGACCGCTTCCTACCTCTCCGGGAGGTCCTTCCACTCCCTGCCCCTTGCTGCTGGGAAATTCACAGCTTCAAGTTTCGGAACGGAACTAAGGTTTTCGGGTTTATCAGAGCACAGGCTTCTGACGCCCATCATCAGGCCGGGTCCCTATCAAAACTCCAGCTTCTCTGTGAGATCTAAATGACGCCCCCTTCCTCCCTGGAAGGCAAGATTCCCTGCCCCTGTGTGCAGAACTAGGTTTCACCCAGGCGGCCGGGGGGGGGGGGGGGAGCAGAAAGAGTGAAAGACTGACTTGGGTATCTTGAGAATGCACTTTCAATTTAGCTAGTCAGCTTATTTGTGGGAATTAACTCTGGGGCCGGACAAACAGCAGGATTAACAGAAGGGGGGAGGGTACACTGACAGAAACAAGGAAACCCCATCTTTTCTTCCCACTCCTTTGTTAACCACGGTTGCAAATACTGGGGGACTGGCTGCAGAGAGCATTGCTACTTGTCTGTTTGACCCTGTCATCAATTTGAGATTGGGCACGGGGGAGAACGTGGAGTCCATGCTTCAGATAGACACGTGCTGACCACGTGCCTGACCACTTCTCAGCTCTTTTCCAGCAGAGCCAAGACTACTCTTCCTCCTCCTCTTCCTCTTCCTCCTCCTCTTCCTCCTCTTCCTCCTCCTTCCTCCTCCTTCCTCCTCCTTCCTCCTCCTTCCTCCTTCCTCCTTCCTCCTTCCTCCTCCTCCTCCTTCCTCCTTCTCCTTCCTCTTCCTCCTCCCTCCTCCTCCTTCCTCCTCCTCTTCCTTCCTCTTCCTCTTCCTCTTCCTCCTTATTCTTCTAAGATTTATTTTTATTTTATGTATGTGAGTACACTGTTGCTGTCTTTAGACACACCAGAAGACAGTGTTAGATTCCATTACAGATGGTTGTGAGCCACCATGTGGTTACTGGGAATTGAACTCAGGACATCTGGAAGAGCAGTTGGTGCCGCTGAGCCATCTCTCCAGCCCTGACTCTCATCTTCTAATGACCAACATTTTCTTTTCCCAAGAGAGTGAAAGCCTATAGGAAAAAGAACAAACAAAACAGTCACAGAGGTGTGACTGAATTAATAACAACAGCTGAGGTAAAAGGCAGAGGACAAAGTGGAGTTTGTGGATGTGGTGGTGCACGCCTGCTATCACAGCTTTAGAAACTAAAGGCAGCCGGGCAGTGGTGGCGCACGCCTTTAATCCCAGCACTCGGGAGGCAGAGGCAGGAGGATTTCCGAGTTCGAGGCCAGCCTGGTCTACAGAGTGAGTTTCAGGACAGCCAGGGCTACACAGAGAAACCCTGTCTCAAAAAAAACAAAACAAAACAAAAAACAAACAAACAAAAAAGACCACTCAGTCTTATGCCAGCTTACCAAAGCTACTGGCCAACATCATGGTGGTTTCCCAATGATCTCATTGCTCCTCGTGGAGAGGAACAGCTTTGACCTCAGCAGTCTAATTAGTGTTTCTAAGAAAGAAAATGAAGTTCGTGGGAGGAAGCATGAGGGGGGCAGGGCAGGTTGGTATTTTGTTTGAGACAGGTCTCACTATGTTGGCCTGATGGCCTGGAGTTCACTGTGTAGACCAAGTATTCTGAGTGCTGACACTAATGGTGGGCACCTCCACAATGAGCGGGAGTGTGCATCTTTTAGTGAGCAGCAAAAGGCGTGAGGGGTGAAAGCTGCCCTGGATTGCATTGTTAGTGCCTGTCAGGGCTTTGTCCCTGGACTGTGACAAAGCCTGTAATAGGATCTTGATGATATTTATGAAGGTAAGGGCTCAGTGAGATCTCTCACATACTTGGACCTTGAAAGGGTTATGAGACTTAGGCCCAGAAGCATACAGTATTGAAGAGCTAATTCTAACTCCCTGAAGGCCTTGGATCCACTGGAGAAAGGTTACTAGGGACTTGGTTAGGTCAAATTAACACAGAAATTTCAGAAAGGGTAGGATCACACTGCCTGTAGTTGTCAGTAAGAGTCAGAAACCCTTGTAATTGTCTGGGAATCTTTGGGGTGCCTGGTTTTCTAGAATAAAGGGTTTACCTCTATGGAATAAATCTTACCTTTCCTTACAAATTAACCTGTGTGTGGCACTCTTAGGTCCTCTCTGAGCCTAAGAAGTGGAGGGGTGACTCAGTTTTACAGTTCTCCTTTGTAGGAATCAAGAAAAGGTCATCCACGCATTGAATAAGAAGAGAGTCCCGGGGGGCATTATGGCCTTGGGTTCTTGGTTGGGCACTTGGGAAAAGGAGAAGGGATACCTCTGTGAGTCCAAGACACAAACACCATATACAGTGTTGATTTCCTCTAGAGAAGACAAATAGAACTGTTGAGGGTTTTTTGTTGTTGTTGTTGTTTTTGTTTGTTTTTTTAATCTAAAGAGACACCAGGAAAAGCAATGCACATGACAACTGTGAAGCCCTGGGACCTCATAATGGCATCTGAGTTGGGCACTGGGAGCCAGTGGAGAGTGAGTATCTTATGGACAGTATTTGCCTATGTCAGTCATTAGTGTGAAAGGATGTCTTCTAATCTTTCGGAACGTGTCCCCTTGTGGGTTTAAGGGTAAAATGTGAACCGGAACACTCTCTCTTGTGGCTCCTGAACCCCCACTTTCAGTTTCTGAGGCCTTGGGCTCTTTCAAAATCTCCTGCCTGGTTTGGGAGGCCTGGCTGCAGGGGTATTTCCCACTCTAGCTTCTGCTTGCATATTAAATCTCTTTATGTTTTGAAGCTGCTCACAAAAGCAGGGCAGCTAGAGCACTCGTGCTTCCTGACCTGCTAAATAGTGGCAGGTTCCGAGGCTCTCCCTGAAGGCCCCTTTGGACTCCTCTCATAACCAAATGGAAAGATGGCTTTCAAAGGACCCTGCCCAACGCCCACACTATCCTAAACCTTATTTTTAAATGAAACTCAGTTTCCTTTAAGTCACTATAAGAGATCTTCCTACCTTTTTTTTTAAAATTGAACTTTCTGCCTCTGAAGTACCAACTATCAAATGAACTAATTAGTATATATCTTGATGATTTACTCCCCAAACAATGCTAAATTCCTCTACAATGGACATTGGCTTTTAACTGAGAATGAAATCAAAACATAACTGTACCATGCAGACTTTTTTTTTTTTTTTCCCCGAGACAGGGTTTCTCTGTGTAGCCCTGGCTGTCTTGGAACTCACTCTGTAGACCAGGCTGGCCTCGAACTCAGAAATCTACCTCTGCCTCCCAAGTGCTGGGATTAAAGGCGTGCGCCACCACCGCCCGACTGCCCTGCAGACTTTTCCCTCTGTATTTTAATGGAAGTTTATCTTTAAGAGGTAAGTGGGAGTTGTGGCTTCTGCTGATCCGAGAGAAGGAGGGCCAGAGGAGAACTAGACAGTATGGAGGCACTCAGGCTGGCAGGAGAAGAGAATGGAAGGGTCGAACTCTGATGTGGGATGACCTCAAAGATAGTTTTATGCTGCTTTGGTTTATTTTGCTTTGGTCAAGGAATCCATTCATGCATCGCCCTGGAATCCGATTCCTTAGGACGCTTCCTCGTGCTGTCAGAAGCAAAGGAAGGCTCTTGGGTGCCTGTGGTTTTGCTCCCCTCTGTTCTAAAGCTCCTCTCAAGTGAATTTTCTTCACATCAGAAGTGTACTGTAGTAACCACTGTAATTTTAAATTCAACCCTAAACTATCGCATCATAGAAGGATGCAATTTCGAAAGTCAAGTGCACACGTTTGTGTGTAAGATGTCTGGTCCAGGCAAACTACAGATCAAGGAAGGCACAAATGCATCAGAGCCTGAGAATGGTGAACTGAGCTGCCTGTGCATGGTATGACTCAGGGGCTCAGGGACTCAGGGGCTCAGGGGCTCAGGGGTTCAGGGGCTCAGGGGCTCAGGGGCTCAGAGGCTCAGGGGCTCAGGAGTTCAGGGGCTCAGGGGCTCAGGGGTTCAGGGGCTCAGGGACTCAGGGGCTCAGGGGCTCAGGGGCTCAGAGGCTCAGGGGCTCAGGGGCTCAGGGGTTCAGGAGCTCAGGGGCTCAGGGGTTCAGGGGCTCAGGGACTCAGGGGCTCAGAGGCTCAGGGGCTCAGGGGCTCAGGGGTTCAGGGGCTCAGGGGCTCAGAGGCTCAGGGGCTCAGGGGTTCAGGGGCTCAGGGGCTCAGAGGCTCAGGAGCTCATGGGCCCAGGGGTTCAGGGACTCGGGGGCTCAGGGGCTCAGGGGCTTGGGGGCTCAGGGACTCAGGGGCTCATGGGCTCAGGGGCTCAAGGACTCAGGGGCTCAGGGACTCAGGGGCTCATGGGCTCAGGGGTTCAGGGACTCGGGCTCATGGGCTCAGGGACTCAGGGGCTCATGGGCCCAGAGGTTCAGGGACTCAGGGGCTCAGGGGCTCAGGGGCTTGGGGGCTCAGGGGCTCAGGGGCTCGGGGGCTTGGGAGCTCAGGGGCTCAGGGGCTGATGGGCTCAGGGGCTCAGGGACTCAGGGGCTGATGGGCTCAGGGGTTCAGGGACTCGGGCTCATGGGCCCAGGGGTTCAGGGACTCAGGGGCTCATGGGCTCAGGGGCTCAGGGGCTCAGGGACTTGGAGGCTCAGGGGTTCAGAGGCTCACAGATCGACATTTCTACAGTTCCTGCAGAAAGAATGTTTGGAAAGATTCTCCTGAACTCACTGGCAAGATGAAATAAGCTTGAGGAAAGTTGTATTAACATTTTGAACAAAGACAAAATTTGCCCATGGCAGTTAGAATTGACGTATGGAGCCCACACTGTCAGGTCCTTTCCTCTGTGAATGCACAGTCACCATGGTGGGAACCTGAGGCAGGCAAGCAGTGGTGCTGTAGATAAGTCAGACCCCCTGAGGCCACACGATTGTCATATTAGGCCAGGCAATCGATAGACTCCTAAAACAGTCTGCTTATCATTGGAAGGCAAAATAACTCCACTATTTGAGAAACAGACTCATATCCGGCACTGTTGCAGTTTGCTTACACTCCGTGCAGGAGGCCCCAGGGCCTCAGAGACACAAAGTCAGGACATGTGGGCGGTATTATTGTTTGAATCTAAAAGCTCCTCACAGGTTTGTGCTTTAAAGGCCTTTTTCTAGACAAATGGTGCTGTTTCTGGGAGTTTAGGGGCTTTCAAGAGATGGGACATGGCAGGTGGAACTGGGTTGATGATTTGAAGAGTATAGTCTGGCCGCTAGTTCTGGCTGCCCTCTGCTCCCTGTCTTGCCAGCCTGTGGACAGCCAAAGGCTGCCCAGCCCCTGGATGACCTCTCCACCTGTCCCAGCTCTAATGGACTCTAGCCCTCTTAAACCATGAGTAAAAAAACCAGAGTGTATCTTCCTATAAAGTCATTCCTCCAGTGTATTTTGTCCCAGTGTTGGAAAGGTAACATTTGAAGTGAGGTCTCCTCTGGTTCTCTGTGAACCTTCATGACTGAACGATGACTTTCATGGTGAGCTGAAGACGACTCTACGTGAGTCCGGCTATCTTCCTTGCCTCCTAAGTCACTGAACCAGCAGGTACAGTGGCATGAACAATGAGGCTGGAGGGCACCAAGTGCGCCAAGCCACCTAGAAATGAAGCCATGAGTATGATTACTTTCTCTCCCTACTTTCTACACAGTCTTGTCATTGATTCCTGCCTGGAGAAGAGTTCCTGCACAAGCCACAGTGCTGGCCAGAGCTCTGCCTCGTGACACCTCTTCTCACCTTCTGCCACCCTAAAACTCTGGAATGTGGAGGAGGAACGCAGCTTTGCCTCAAAGCTGGTAGCAACTGGAACTACTTACTCCATCAGGGTGTAGTGTGGCACCACCAGCAGGTTGTCATCAGTGTGGCACACAGGACAGATTGTCATCAGTGTGTGGTGTGTAGCACATATGACAGGTTGTCATGAGTGTGGCACAAAGTACAGGTTGTCATCATTGTGGCACACAGGACAGGTTGTCATCAGTGTGTACACACCGGACATGTATCATCAGTCTGGCATACATGGCTGGTGTCATCAGTGTCTGTAGTCATGACAGGTGTCATCAGTATGGCACACAGGTCAGGTGCCATCAGAGTGTGCAAACATGACAGTTATCAGTGTGCACACATGGCAGTTGTCATCAGTGTGGACATAGGACAGGTGTCATTAGTGTTTGTACACATGACAGGTGCCATTAATGTAGCACACAGGACAAGTTTTCATCAGTGTGTGCACACAGCACAGGTTGTCATCAGTGTGCAAATAAGACAGGTTGTCATCAGTGTGCACACAGGACACATGTCATCAGTCTGTGCACACATGACAAGTTATCTGTGTGACATACATGGCAGGTTGTTATCAGTGTGTGCACACATGGCAGTTTGTCATCAGTGTGTCACAAATGACAGGTTGTCGTCAATGTGTGGTGTGCACACGTGTCAGGTGTCATCAGTGTTGCACACAGGACAGGTTGTCAATAGTGTGGCACATAGGTCAGATTGTCATCAGTGTGGCACACAGGACAGGTGTCATCAGTGTGAGCACACATTACAGGTGTCATCAGTGTGAGCACACATTACAGTTGTCATCAGTGTGAGCACACATTACAGGTGTCATCAGTGTGTGCACACAGGACAGGTGTCATCAGTGTGGCACACAGGACAGGTGTCATCAGTGTGTGCACACAGGACAGGTGTCATCAGTGTGAGCACACATTACAGGTGTCATCAGTGTGCACACATTACAGGTGTCGTCAGTGTGTGCACACATTACAGTTGTCATCAGTGTGAGCACACATTACAGGTGTCATCAGTGTGGCACACAGGACAGGTGTCACCAATGTGGCACACAGGACAGGTGTCATCAGTGTGGCACACATGACAGGTATCATCAGTGTGAGCACACAGGACAGGTGTCATCAGTGTGTGCACACAGGACAGGTGTCATCAGTGTGTGCACACAGGACAGGTGCCATCAGTGTGAGCACACAGGACAGGTGCCATCAGTGTGGCACACAGGACAGGTGCCATCAGTGTGTCACACAGGACAGGTGCCATCAGTGTGAGCACACAGGACAGGTGTCATCAGTGTGGCACACAGGACAGGTGCCATCAGTGTGTGCATACAGGACAGGTGCCATCAGTGTGTGCACACAGGACAGGTGCCATCAGTGTGGCACACAGGACAGGTGCCATCAGTGTGGCACACAGGACAGGTGTCATCAGCGTGGGCACACAGGACAGGTGTCATCAGCGTGTGCACACAGGACAGGTGCCATCAGCGTGTGCACACAGGACAGGTGCCATCAGCATGTGCACACAGGACAGGTGCCATCAGCGTGGCACACAGGACAGGTGCCATCAGCGTGTGCACACAGGACAGGTGTCATCAGCGTGTGCACACAGGACAGGTGCCATCAGTGTGTCACACAGGACAGGTGCCATCAGTGTGAG